>CM055441.1:8448596-8798965 GCA_029228465.1 Salix viminalis
AGATCAATAAAATAAAAATAAAAAAAAACAGAACAGAAAAATAGTCTAACAAGTTTGAAAATAATTACCTCCAATTTCCGAGAGAGAGGGAGGGAGAGAGAGTTTCCAGCCCAGATCAATTAATTCATTAGAAAAAAAGAAACCATCACACCCAGATAAGACCATAAAGAACAAGATATACATGTGTAACATGTACAAGACTAAATCGTGTCTTCAACACATATTTAACAATCAAAGATATGTTGTCTGTCTTTGTGAGAAGAAAAGATACCTGAATGATAAATGCCTCAGCTAGCAACAAGAAATAAAAGATTAGAAAGGAATCAGAGCATACTTGCCAAAAGCCCTAAATCAAACCCAACATTATTACCACACAATGCTGAAGATAAGACATTAAAAAGCAGCAGCAGCAGCAACAACCCACGTTTCATTACCCATACTCTTCGATGAGTCTGTCCAGATAACGCGAGAATATGGAATTGAGAGCAAAATGTACTATAAAAAACCCTTAATCATATCATTACCTTAATCTAGCTAGCATAAAAACCCATCTAATAAATTATGTATATAAGCTTACTTTCACCATGCATGCAAATCGAAACCATAAATATAAGCTTTACATTTAGCAGAAATCAATAAAAAACAACAGAACAGGAAAATAGTCTAACAAGTTTGAAAATAATTACCTCCAAGTTTGCAGATTGTGTTGCAAAGTATGATCTGCTTCTCTTGGGATTTATGGTACCTAAGAATTCTACTCTCCTCACCACCCCTTTTGATTTACTTTGCTTCTAGATGACAAAATTATGGAATTAGTACATATTGAAAAAATTTGTGGCAGTGTCATACTATGTGGTCTTATCGGAATTCCTCCATCAAATGGTGTCATTCCACAATCTCCAATGCACACTAAGAGTTTAGCTACACCGAAGCACCAAGCACGCATCTCAACAATGCAACTAACTGTTTATTATTCTGTTTTCCATTCCTCGCCTCTCGACCGATAATTCATGTTTGCCACCAAAGCATAAGCATCCCTAAAACTCCCAAACAGAAATAATGAAAAAAATTGAAAGTACTTAATCACATGGACATTCATATGCGCACTCAATCCACAGTCAAATGCTTTGTTTTTTCACATTAGTCTCCTGTATCTCATATGCAGATACTTCAGAATCGACTTGTGGCAACAGCACGCAAATGTATGGGTAAGAATGCAAGTCTAGGGCAAGTGTATGGCAGCATGCAAGAAGCTTATCAACATATGCAGACCCCATTAATTTACCAAGAACCTTCTGCTCAGGTATTTTCATTTTTTTATTGTTTTGTAGATACTCTGTGCATCAAAAGATTACTGTTGAAGATCCAATTGTAAGTATCATAGTTGTGAATCTAGAAGCCTAGGAATTTAAGATGGCAAACAGCAACCAAAGGCTTACGAAGTCTTGAGATACTAATATCATATTCAGATAATTTATGCATCACCTTTTTGCAGCAAAATAATTGTGGTCTGTAAATGTTTTTCTCTGAAGTATGATCGATGAGTTTGGGCTCACTATTGAAATGCATACACTTGTTGGCATGTTGCATGTGCAGGGATTAAAGGAGTTGAAACAGTCAACAATTCAGATGGCAGCAGGCATGGGAAATATTGATGCCCCTGTAGATGAGACAGTATTTGACATTGAGAGGGAGATTGATGACTTCTTACCAGTTGAGGTGAAAGAACAGCGGCTCAGTAACCTGCTTCAAGCTATAATGGTAGGAGGATGTGTTGCGGCCATGCCTTTCGTTAAGATGATCCCAACCTCATAAGAACCCATCTAATAAATTGCGTATATAAGCTTACTTTCACCGCGCATGCAAATCGAAACCATAAATTTAAGCCACATTTAGCAGAGATCAATAAAATAAAATAAAAAAAAACAGAACAGAAAATAGTCTAACAAGTTTGAAAATAATTACCTCCGATTTCCAGAGAGAGAGGGAGGGAGAGAGAGTTTCCAGCCCAGATCAATTAATTCATAAGAAAAAGAAACCAGCACACCCAGATAAGACCATAAAGAACAAGATATACATGTGTAACATGTACAAGACTAAATCGTGTCTTCAACACATATTTAACAATCAAAGATATGTTGTCTGTCTTTGTGAGAAGAAAAGATACCTGAATGATAAATGCCTCAGCTAGCAACAAGAAATAAAAGATTAGAAAGGAATCAGAGCATACTTGCCAAAAGCCCTAAATCAAACCCAACATTATTACCACACAATGCTGAAGATAAGACATTAAAAAGCAGCAGCAGCAGCAACAACCCACGTTTCATTACCCATACTCTTCGATGAGTCTGTCCAGATAACGCGAGAATATGGAATTGAGAGCAAAATGTACTATAAAAAACCCTTAATCATATCATTACCTTAATCTAGCTAGCATAAAACCCATCTAATAAATTGATGTATATAAGCTTACTTTCACCATGCATGCAAATCGAAACCATAAATATAAGCTTTACATTTAGCAGAAATCAATAAAAAAACAACAGAACAGGAAAATAGTCTAACAAGTTTGAAAATAATTACCTCCAAGTTTGCAGATTGTGTTGCAAAGTATGATCTGCTTCTCTTGGGATTTATGGTACCTAAGAATTCTACTCTCCTCACCACCCCTTTTGATTTACTTTGCTTCTAGATGACAAAATTATGGAATTAGTACATATTGAAAAATTTGTGGCAGGTCATACTATGTGGTCTTATCGGAATTCCTCCATCAAATGGTGTCATTCCACAATCTCCAATGCACACTAAGAGTTTAGCTACACTGAAGCACCAAGTACGCATCTCAACAATGCAACTAACTGTTTATTATTCTGTTTTCCATTCCTCGCCTCTGACCGATAATTCATGTTTGCCACCAGCATAAGCATCCCTAAAACTCCCAAACAGAAATAATGAAAAAAATTGAAAGTACTTAATCACATGGACATTCATATGCGCACTCAATCCACAGTCAAATGCTTTGTTTTTTCACGTTAGTCTCGTGCATCTCATATGCAGATACTTCAGTAATCGACTTGTGGCAACAGCACGCAAATGTATGGGTAAGAATGCAAGTCTAGGGCAAGTGTATGGCAGCATGCAAGAAGCTTATCAACATATGCAGACCCCATTAATTTACCAAGAACCTTCTGCTCAGGTATTTTCATTTTTTTTATTGTTTTGTAGATACTCTGTGCATCAAAAGATTACTGTTGAAGATCCAATTGTAAGTATCATAGTTGTGAATCTAGAAGCCTAGGAATTTAAGATGGCAAACAGCAACCAAAGGCTTACGAAGTCTTGAGATACTAATACCATATTCAGATAATTTATTCATAACCTTTTGCAGCAAAATAATTGTGGTCTGTAAATGTTTTTCTCTGAAGTATGATCGATGAGTTTGGGCTCCCTATTGAAATGCATACCACTTGTTGGCATGTTGCATGTGCAGGGATTAAAGGAGTTGAAACAGTCAACAATTCAGATGGCAGCAGGCATGGGAAATATTGATGCCCCTGTAGATGAGACAGTATTTGACATTGAGAAGGAGATTGATGACTTCTTACCAGTTGAGGTGAAAGAACAGCGGCTCAGTAACCTGCTTCAAGCTATAATGGTAGGAGGATGTGTTGCGGCCATGCCTTTCGTTAAGATGATCCCAACCTCATAAAAACCCATCTAATAAATTGCGTATAGAAGCTTACTTTCACCGCGCATGCAAATCGAAACCATAAATTTAAGCCACATTTAGCAGAGATCAATAAAATAAAAAAAAAAAACAGAACAGAAAATAGTCTAACAAGTTTGAAAATAATTACCTCCGATTTCCAGAGAGAGTTTCCAGCCCAGATCAATTAATTCATAAGAAAAAGAAACCAGCACACCCAGATAAGACCATAAAGAACAAGATATACAAGTGTAACATGTACAAGACTAAATCGTGTCTTCAACACATATTTAACAATCAAAGATATGTTGTCTGTCTTTGTGAGAAGAAAAGATACCTGAATGATAAATGCCTCAGCTAGCAACAAGAAATAAAAGATTAGAAAGGAATCAGAGCATACTTGCCAAAAGCCCTAAATCAAACCCAACATTATTACCACACAATGCTGAAGATAAGACATTAAAAAGCAGCAGCAGCAGCAACAACCCACGTTTCATTACCCATACTCTTCGATGAGTCTGTCCAGATAACGCGAGAATATGGAATTGAGAGCAAAATGTACTATAAAAAACCCTTAATCATATCATTACCTTAATCTAGCTAGCATAAAAACCCATCTAATAAATTGCGTATATAAGCTTACTTTCACCATGCATGCAAATCGAAAACCATAAATATAAGCTGACATTTAGCAGAAATCAATAAAAAAACAACAGAACAGAAAATAGTCTAACAAGTTTGAAAATAATTACCTCCAAGTTTGCAGATTGTGTTGCAAAGTATGATCTGCTTCTCTTGGGATTTATGGTACCTAAGAATTCTACTCTCCTCACCACCCCTTTTGATTTACTTTGCTTCTAGATGACAAAATTATGGAATTAGTAAATATTGAAAAATTTGTGGCAGGTCATACTATGTGGTCTTATCGGAATTCCTCCATCAAATGGTGTCATTCCACAATCTCCAATGCACACTAAGAGTTTAGCTACACCGAAGCACCAAGTACGCATCTCAACAATGCAACTAACTGTTTATTATTCTGTTTTCCATTCCTCGGCCTCTGACCGATAATTCATGTTTGCCACCAGCATAAGCATCCCTAAAACTCCCAAACAGAAATAATGAAAAAAATTGAAAGTACTTAATCACATGGACATTCATATGCGCACCAATCCACAGTCAAATGCTTTGTTTTTTCACGTTAGTCTCGTGCATCTCATATGCAGATACTTCAGTAATCGACTTGTGGCAACAGCACGCAAAATGTATGGGTAAGAATGCAAGTCTAGGGCAAGTGTATGGCAGCATGCAAGAAGCTTATCAACATATGCAGACCCCATTAATTTACCAAGAACCTTCTGCTCAGGTATTTTCATTTTTTTTATTGTTTTGTAGATACCCTGTACATCAAAAGATTACTGTTGAAGATCCAATTGTAAGTATCATAGTTGTGAATCCAGAAGCCTAGGAATTTAAGATGGCAAACAGCAACCAAAGGCTTACGAAGTCTTGAGATACTAATACCATATTCAGATAATTTATTCATAACCTTTTGCAGCAAAATAATTGTGGTCTGTAAATGTTTTTTCTCTGAAGTATGATCGATGAGTTTGGGCTCACTATTGAAATGCATACACTTGTGTGGCATGTTGCATGTGCAGGGACTAAAGGAGTTGAAACAGTCAACAACTCAGATGGCAGCAGGCATGGGAAATATTGATGCCCCTGTAGATGAGACAGTATTTGACATTGAGAAGGAGATTGATGACTTCTTACCAGTTGAGGTGAAAGAACAGCGGCTCAGTAACCTGCTCCAAGCTATAATGGTAGGAGGATGTGTTGCGGCCATGCCTTTCGTTAAGATGATCCCAACCTCATAAAAAACCCATCTAATAAATTGCGTATATAAGCTTACTTTCACCGCGCATGCAAATCGAAACCATAAATTTAAGCCACATTTAGCAGAGATCAATAAAAAAAAAAAAAAACAGAACAGAAAATAGTCTAACAAGTTTGAAAATAATTACCTCCAATTTCCAGAGAGAGAGGGAGGGAGAGAGAGTTTCCAGCCCAGATCAATTAATTCATTAGAAAAAGAAACCATCGCACCCAGATAAGACCATAAAGAACAAGATATACAAGTGTAACATGTACAAGACTAAATCGTGTCTTCAACACATATTTAACAATCAAAGATATGTTGTCTGTCTTTGTGAGAAGAAAAGATACCTGAATGATAAATGCCTCAGCTAGCAACAAGAAATAAAAGATTAGAAAGGAATCAGAGCATACTTGCCAAAAGCCCTAAATCAAACCCAACATTATTACCACACAATGCTGAAGATAAGACATTAAAAAGCAGCAGCAGCAGCAACAACCCACGTTTCATTACCCATACTCTTCGATGAGTCTGTCCAGATAACGCGAGAATATGGAATTGAGAGCAAAATGTACTATAAAAAACCCTTAATCATATCATTACCTTAATCTAGCTAGCATAAAAACCCATCTAATAAATTGCGTATATAAGCTTACTTTCACCATGCATGCAAATCGAAACCATAAATATAAGCGACATTTAGCAGAAATCAATAAAAAAACAACAGAACAGGAAAATAGTCTAACAAGTTTGAAAATAATTACCTCCAAGTTTGCAGATTGTGTTGCAAAGTATGATCTGCTTCTCTTGGGATTTATGGTACCTAAGAATTCTACTCTCCTCACCACCCCTTTTGATTTACTTTGCTTCTAGATGACAAAATTATGGAATTAGTACATATTGAAAAATTTGTGGCAGGTCATACTATGTGGTCTTATCGGAATTCCTCCATCAAATGGTGTCATTCCACAATCTCCAATGCACACTAAGAGTTTAGCTACACTGAAGCACCAAGTACGCATCTCAACAATGCAACTAACTGTTTATTATTCTGTTTTCCATTCCTCGGCCTCTGACCGATAATTCATGTTTGCCACCAGCATAAGCATCCCTAAAACTCCCAAACAGAAATAATGAAAAAATTGAAAGTACTTAATCACATGGACATTCATATGCGCACCAATCCACAGTCAAATGCTTTGTTTTTCACGTTAGTCTCGTGCATCTCATATGCAGATACTTCGTAATCGACTTGTGGCAACAGCACGCAAATGTATGGGTAAGAATGCAAGTCTAGGGCAAGTGTATGGCAGCATGCAAGAAGCTTATCAACATATGCAGACCCCATTAATTTACCAAGAACCTTCTGCTCAGGTATTTTCATTTTTTTATTGTTTTGTAGATACCCTGTACATCAAAAGATTACTGTTGAAGATCCAATTGTAAGTATCATAGTTGTGAATCCAGAAGCCTAGGAATTTAAGATGGCAAACAGCAACCAAAGGCTTACGAAGTCTTGAGATACTAATACCATATTCAGATAATTTATTCATAACCTTTTTGCAGCAAAATAATTGTGGTCTGTAAATGTTTTTCTCTGAAGTATGATCGATGAGTTTGGGCTCACTATTGAAATGCATACACTTGTTGGCATGTTGCATGTGCAGGGATTAAAGGAGTTGAAACAGTCAACAATTCAGATGGCAGCAGGCATGGGAAATATTGATGCCCCTGTAGATGAGACAGTATTTGACATTGAGAGGGAGATTGATGACTTCTTACCAGTTGAGGTGAAAGAACAGCGGCTCAGTAACCTGCTTCAAGCTATAGTGGTAGGAGGATGTGTTGCGGCCATGCCTTTCGTTAAGATGATCCCAACCTCATAAGAACCCATCTAATAAATTGCGTATATAAGCTTACTTTCACCGCGCATGCAAATCGAAACCATAAATTTAAGCCACATTTAGCAGAGATCAATAAAATAAAATAAAAAAAAACAGATCAGAAAATAGTCTAACAAGTTTGAAAATAATTACCTCCGATTTCCAGAGAGAGAGGGAGGGAGAGAGAGTTTCCAGCCCAGATCAATTAATTCATAAGAAAAAGAAACCAGCACACCCAGATAAGACCATAAAGAACAAGATATACATGTGTAACATGTACAAGACTAAATCGTGTCTTCAACACATATTTAACAATCAAAGATATGTTGTCTGTCTTTGTGAGAAGAAAAGATACCTGAATGATAAATGCCTCAGCTAGCAACAAGAAATAAAAGATTAGAAAGGAATCAGAGCATACTTGCCAAAAGCCCTAAATCAAACCCAACATTATTACCACACAATGCTGAAGATAAGACATTAAAAAGCAGCAGCAGCAGCAACAACCCACGTTTCATTACCCATACTCTTCGATGAGTCTGTCCAGATAACGCGAGAATATGGAATTGAGAGCAAAATGTACTATAAAAAACCCTTAATCATATCATTACCTTAATCTAGCTAGCATAAAAACCCATCTAATAAATTGCGTATATAAGCTTACTTTCACCATGCATGCAAATCGAAACCATAAATATAAGCGACATTTAGCAGAAATCAATAAAAAAACAACAGAACAGAAAATAGTCTAACAAGTTTGAAAATAATTACCTCCAAGTTTGCAGATTGTGTTGCAAAGTATGATCTGCTTCTCTTGGGATTTATGGTACCTAAGAATTCTACTCTCCTCACCACCCCTTTTGATTTACTTTGCTTCTAGATGACAAAATTATGGAATTAGTAAATATTGAAAAATTTGTGGCAGGTCATACTATGTGGTCTTATCGGAATTCCTCCATCAAATGGTGTCATTCCACAATCTCCAATGCACACTAAGAGTTTAGCTACACCGAAGCACCAAGTACGCATCTCAACAATGCAACTAACTGTTTATTATTCTGTTTTCCATTCCTCGGCCTCTGACCGATAATTCACGTTTGCCACCAGCATAAGCATCCCTAAAACTCCCAAACAGAAATAATGAAAAAATTGAAAGTACTTAATCACATGGACATTCATATGCGCACCAATCCACAGTCAAATGCTTTGTTTTTCACATTAGTCTCCTGTATCTCATATGCAGATACTTCGTAATCGACTTGTGGCAACAGCACGCAAATGTATGGGTAAGAATGCAAGTCTAGGGCAAGTGTATGGCAGCATGCAAGAAGCTTATCAACATATGCAGACCCCATTAATTTACCAAGAACCTTCTGCTCAGGTATTTTCATTTTTTTATTGTTTTGTAGATACTCTGTGCATCAAAAGATTACTGTTGAAGATCCAATTGTAAGTATCATAGTTGTGAATCTAGAAGCCTAGGAATTTAAGATGGCAAACAGCAACCAAAGGCTTACGAAGTCTTGAGATACTAATATCATATTCAGATAATTTATTCATAACCTTTTGCAGCAAAATAATTGTGGTCTGTAAATGTTTTTCTCTGAAGTATGATCGATGAGTTTGGGCTCACTATTGAAATGCATACACTTGTGTGGCATGTTGCATGTGCAGGGACTAAAGGAGTTGAAACAGTCAACAACTCAGATGGCAGCAGGCATGGGAAATATTGATGCCCCTGTAGATGAGACAGTATTTGACATTGAGAAGGAGATTGATGACTTCTTACCAGTTGAGGTGAAAGAACAGCGGCTCAGTAACCTGCTCCAAGCTATAATGGTAGGAGGATGTGTTGCGGCCATGCCTTTCGTTAAGATGATCCCAACCTCATAAAAAACCCATCTAATAAATTGCGTATAGAAGCTTACTTTCACCGCGCATGCAAATCGAAACCATAAATTTAAGCCACATTTAGCAGAGATCAATAAAAAAAAACAGAACAGAAAATAGTCTAACAAGTTTGAAAATAATTACCTCCGATTTCCAGAGGGAGGGAGGGAGAGTTTCCAGCCCAGATCAATTAATTCATTAGAAAAAGAAACCATCGCACCCAGATAAGACCATAAAGAACAAGATATACAAGTGTAACATGTACAAGACTAAATCGTGTCTTCAACACATATTTAACGATCAAAGATATGTTGTCTGTCTTTGTGAGAAGAAAAGATACCTGAATGATAAATGCCTCAGCTAGCAACAAGAAATAAAAGATTAGAAAGGAATCAGAGCATACTTGCCAAAAGCCCTAAATCAAACCCAACATTATTACCACACAATGCTGAAGATAAGACATTAAAAAGCAGCAGCAGCAGCAACAACCCACGTTTCATTACCCATACTCTTCGATGAGTCTGTCCAGATAACGCGAGAATATGGAATTGAGAGCAAAATGTACTATAAAAAAACCCTTAATCATATCATTACCTTAATCTAGCTAGCATAAAAACCCATCTAATAAATTGCGTATATAAGCTTACTTTCACCATGCATGCAAATCGAAACCATAAATATAAGCGACATTTAGCAGAAATCAATAAAAAAACAACAGAACAGAAAATAGTCTAACAAGTTTGAAAATAATTACCTCCAAGTTTGCAGATTGTGTTGCAAAGTATGATCTGCTTCTCTTGGGATTTATGGTACCTAAGAATTCTACTCTCCTCACCACCCCTTTTGATTTACTTTTGCTTCTAGATGACAAAATTATGGAATTAGTACATATTGAAAAATTTGTGGCAGGTCATACTATGTGGTCTTATCGGAATTCCTCCATCAAATGGTGTCATTCCACAATCTCCAATGCACACTAAGAGTTTAGCTACACTGAAGCACCAAGTACGCATCTCAACAATGCAACTAACTGTTTATTATTCTGTTTTCCATTCCTCGGCCTCTGACCGATAATTCACGTTTGCCACCAGCATAAGCATCCCTAAAACTCCCAAACAGAAATAATGAAAAAAATTGAAAGTACTTAATCACATGGACATTCATATGCGCACCAATCCACAGTCAAATGCTTTGTTTTTCACGTTAGTCTCGTGCATCTCATATGCAGATACTTCGTAATCGACTTGTGGCAACAGCACGCAAATGTATGGGTAAGAATGCAAGTCTAGGGCAAGTGTATGGCAGCATGCAAGAAGCTTATCAACATATGCAGACCCCATTAATTTACCAAGAACCTTCTGCTCAGGTATTTTCATTTTTTTATTGTTTTGTAGATACCCTGTACATCAAAAGATTACTGTTGAAGATCCAATTGTAAGTATCATAGTTGTGAATCCAGAAGCCTAGGAATTTAAGATGGCAAACAGCAACCAAAGGCTTACGAAGTCTTGAGATACTAATACCATATTCAGATAATTTATTCATAACCTTTTTGCAGCAAAATAATTGTGGTCTGTAAATGTTTTTCTCTGAAGTATGATCGATGAGTTTGGGCTCACTATTGAAATGCATACACTTGTGTGGCATGTTGCATGTGCAGGGACTAAAGGAGTTGAAACAGTCAACAACTCAGATGGCAGCAGGCATGGGAAATATTGATGCCCCTGTAGATGAGACAGTATTTGACATTGAGAAGGAGATTGATGACTTCTTACCAGTTGAGGTGAAAGAACAGCGGCTCAGTAACCTGCTCCAAGCTATAATGGTAGGAGGATGTGTTGCGGCCATGCCTTTCGTTAAGATGATCCCAACCTCATAAAAACCCATCTAATAAATTGCGTATAGAAGCTTACTTTCACCGCGCATGCAAATCGAAACCATAAATTTAAGCCACATTTAGCAGAGATCAATAAAAAAAAACAGAACAGAAAATAGTCTAACAAGTTTGAAAATAATTACCTCCAATTTCCAGAGAGAGAGGGAGGGAGAGAGAGTTTCCAGCCCAGATCAATTAATTCATTAGAAAAAGAAACCATCGCACCCAGATAAGACCATAAAGAACAAGATATACAAGTGTAACATGTACAAGACTAAATCGTGTCTTCAACACATATTTAACAATCAAAGATATGTTGTCTGTCTTTGTGAGAAGAAAAGATACCTGAATGATAAATGCCTCAGCTAGCAACAAGAAATAAAAGATTAGAAAGGAATCAGAGCATACTTGCCAAAAGCCCTAAATCAAACCCAACATTATTACCACACAATGCTGAAGATAAAACATTAAAAAAGCAGCAGCAGCAACAACCCGCGTTTCATTACCCATACTCTTCGACAAGTCTGTCCAGATAACGCGAGAATATGGAATTGAGAGCAAAATGTACTATAAAAAAACCCTTAATCATATCATTACCTTAATCTAGCTAGCATAAAAACCCATCTAATAAATTG
Organism: Salix viminalis; assembly: GCA_029228465.1. Lineage (NCBI taxonomy): Eukaryota > Viridiplantae > Streptophyta > Magnoliopsida > Malpighiales > Salicaceae > Salix > Salix viminalis. The sequence continues at coordinate 8,460,463 of CM055441.1, forward strand.
CGTATATAAGCTTACTTTCACCATGCATGCAAATCGAAACCATAAATATAAGCGACATTTAGCAGAAATCAATAAAAAAAAAACAGAACAGAAAATAGTCTAACAAGTTTGAAAATAATTACCTCCAAGTTTGCAGATTGTGTTGCAAAGTATGATCTGCTTCTCTTGGGATTTATGGTACCTAAGAATTCTACTCTCCTCACCACCCCTTTTGATTTACTTTGCTTCTAGATGACAAAATTATGGAATTAGTAAATATTGAAAAATTTGTGGCAGGTCATACTATGTGGTCTTATCGGAATTCCTCCATCAAATGGTGTCATTCCACAATCTCCAATGCACACTAAGAGTTTAGCTACACCGAAGCACCAAGTACGCATCTCAACAATGCAACTAACTGTTTATTATTCTGTTTTCCATTCCTCGGCCTCTGACCGATAATTCATGTTTGCCACCAGCATAAGCATCCCTAAAACTCCCAAACAGAAATAATGAAAAAATTGAAAGTACTTAATCACATGGACATTCATATGCGCACCAATCCACAGTCAAATGCTTTGTTTTTCACGTTAGTCTCGTGCATCTCATATGCAGATACTTCGTAATCGACTTGTGGCAACAGCACGCAAAATGTATGGGTAAGAATGCAAGTCTAGGGCAAGTGTATGGCAGCATGCAAGAAGCTTATCAACATATGCAGACCCCATTAATTTACCAAGAACCTTCTGCTCAGGTATTTTCATTTTTTTTATTGTTTTGTAGATACCCTGTACATCAAAAGATTACTGTTGAAGATCCAATTGTAAGTATCATAGTTGTGAATCCAGAAGCCTAGGAATTTAAGATGGCAAACAGCAACCAAAGGCTTACTAAGTCTTGAGATACTAATACCATATTCAGATAATTTATTCATAACCTTTTTGCAGCAAAATAATTGTGGTCTGTAAATGTTTTTTCTCTGAAGTATGATCGATGAGTTTGGGCTCACTATTGAAATGCATACACTTGTGTGGCATGTTGCATGTGCAGGGACTAAAGGAGTTGAAACAGTCAACAACTCAGATGGCAGCAGGCATGGGAAATATTGATGCCCCCTGTAGATGAGACAAGTATTTGACATTGAGAAGGAGATTGATGACTTCTTACCAGTTGAGGTGAAAGAACAGCGGCTCAGTAACCTGCTCCAAGCTATAATGGTAGGAGGATGTGTTGCGGCCATGCCTTTCGTTAAGATGATCCCAACCTCATAAAAACCCATCTAATAAATTGCGTATAGAAGCTTACTTTCACCGCGCATGCAAATCGAAACCATAAATTTAAGCCACATTTAGCAGAGATCAATAAAAAAAAAAAAACAGAACAGAAAATAGTCTAACAAGTTTGAAAATAATTACCTCCAATTTCCAGAGAGAGAGGGAGGGAGAGAGAGTTTCCAGCCCAGATCAATTAATTCATTAGAAAAAGAAACCATCGCACCCAGATAAGACCATAAAGAACAAGATATACAAGTGTAACATGTACAAGACTAAATCGTGTCTTCAACACATATTTAACGATCAAAGATATGTTGTCTGTCTTTGTGAGAAGAAAAGATACCTGAATGATAAATGCCTCAGCTAGCAACAAGAAATAAAAGATTAGAAAGGAATCAGAGCATACTTGCCAAAAGCCCTAAATCAAACCCAACATTATTACCACACAATGCTGAAGATAAAACATTAAAAAGCAGCAGCAGCAACAACCCGCGTTTCATTACCCATACTCTTCGACAAGTCTGTCCAGATAACGCGAGAATATGGAATTGAGAGCAAAATGTACTATAAAAAACCCTTAATCATATCATTACCTTAATCTAGCTAGCATAAAAACCCATCTAATAAATTGCGTATATAAGCTTACTTTCACCATGCATGCAAATCGAAACCATAAATATAAGCGACATTTAGCAGAAATCAATAAAAAAACAACAGAACAGAAAATAGTCTAACAAGTTTGAAAATAATTACCTCCAAGTTTGCAGATTGTGTTGCAAAGTATGATCTGCTTCTCTTGGGATTTATGGTACCTAAGAATTCTACTCTCCTCACCACCCCTTTTGATTTACTTTGCTTCTAGATGACAAAATTATGGAATTAGTACATATTGAAAAATTTGTGGCAGGTCATACTATGTGGTCTTATCGGAATTCCTCCATCAAATGGTGTCATTCCACAATCTCCAATGCACACTAAGAGTTTAGCTACACTGAAGCACCAAGTACGCATCTCAACAATGCAACTAACTGTTTATTATTCTGTTTTCCATTCCTCGGCCTCTGACCGATAATTCACGTTTGCCACCAGCATAAGCATCCCTAAAACTCCCAAACAGAAATAATGAAAAAATTGAAAGTACTTAATCACATGGACATTCATATGCGCACCAATCCACAGTCAAATGCTTTGTTTTTCACATTAGTCTCCTGTATCTCATATGCAGATACTTCGTAATCGACTTGTGGCAACAGCACGCAAATGTATGGGTAAGAATGCAAGTCTAGGGCAAGTGTATGGCAGCATGCAAGAAGCTTATCAACATATGCAGACCCCATTAATTTACCAAGAACCTTCTGCTCAGGTATTTTCATTTTTTTTATTGTTTTGTAGATACTCTGTACATCAAAAGATTACTGTTGAAGATCCAATTGTAAGTATCATAGTTGTGAATCTAGAAGCCTAGGAATTTAAGATGGCAAACAGCAACCAAAGGCTTACGAAGTCTTGAGATACTAATATCATATTCAGATAATTTATGCATCACCTTTTTGCAGCAAAATAATTGTGGTCTGTAGAATGTTTTTTCTCTGAAGTATGATCGATGAGTTTGGGCTCACTATTGAAATGCATACACTTGTGTGGCATGTTGCATGTGCAGGGATTAAAGGAGTTGAAACAGTCAACAATTCAGATGGCAGCAGGCATGGGAAATATTGATGCCCCTGTAGATGAGACAGTATTTGACATTGAGAGGGAGATTGATGACTTCTTACCAGTTGAGGTGAAAGAACAGCTGCTCAAGAACCTGCTTCAAGCTATAATGGTAGGAGGATGTGTTGCGGCCATGCCTTTCGTTAAGATGATCCCAACCTCATAAAAACCCATCTAATAAATTGCGTATATAAGCTTACTTTCACCGCAAGCATGCAAATCGAAAACCATAAATTTAAGCCACATTTAGCAGAGATCAATAAAATAAAAAAAAACAGAACAGAAAAATAGTCTAACAAGTTTGAAAAATAATTACCTCCAATTTCCCGAGAGAGAGGGAGGGAGAGAGAGTTTCCAGCCCCGGATCAATTAATTCATAAGAAAAAGAAACCATCGCACCCGGATAAGACCATAAAGAACAAGATATACAAGTGTAACATGTACAAGACTAAATCGTGTCTTCAACACATATTTAACAATCAAAGATATGTTGTCTGTCTTTGTGAGAAGAAAAGATACCTGAATGATAAATGCCTCAGCTAGCAACAAGAAATAAAAGATTAGAAAGGAATCAGAGCATACTTGCCAAAAGCCCTAAATCAAACCCAACATTATTACCACACAATGCTTAAGATAAAACATTAAAAAGCAGCAGCAACAACCCACGTTTCATTATACACACTCTTCGATAAGTCTTTACAGATAACGCGAGAACATCGAATTAGAGCAAAATGCACTATAAAAAACCCTTAATCATGCCGATCAATTTCTTAATCTAGCGAGCATAAAAACCCATCTAATAAATTGCGTATATAAGCTTACTTTCACCTCGCATGCAAATCAAAACCATAAATTTAAGCGACGTTTAGCAGAAATCAATAATAAAAAAAAAGAATAGAAGGGAAGGAGAGGATAGTTGCCAAAAGCCCTAAATCAAACCCAACATTATTTAACAATCAAGATATGTTGTCTTTCTTTGTGAGAAGAAAAGATACTTGAATGATGCAGAAATAATTATAAAAAAAACAGAACAGAAAATAGTCTAACAAGTTTGAAAATAATTACCTCCGATTTCCAGAGAGAGAAGGAGGGAGAAAGAGTTTCGAGTCCAGATGAATTAATTCATAAGAAAAAGAAACCAGCACAGCCAGATAAGACAATAAAGAACAAGATATACAAGTGTAGCATGTACAAGACTAAATCGTGTCTTCAACACATATCTAGCAATCAAAGATATGTTGTCTGTCTTTGTGAGAAGAAAAGATACTTGAATGGCACACGTCGCCCAACATACAAGATCACTAACAACGTTTTCTTTCATAGTTTCAGAACAAGCATCATACCGATTTAGGTATCGGAAGATGGGAAGTTTTCTTTCTTATTTTTCTTAATTCATCTTAAAACCTTCATTTATACGAAGTCTTTATGTCCGTGAGAGAGGATACGAAAGAAAATTGAAAAATTATTTTCGACCGTTGTAAACAACGCAGCGTTTTTGTATATTCGGGTTTTACAAGTTTTGGGCTTCGAAAGCCTTTTTGTGTATTCGGGTGTTAAGAAATCAAGTATATAAATATAAAAATTATTAATATATTTTGATTTTAAAAAATTATTAAATTAATATTTTGTATGATTTTCAAGTATTGATGCTAAAATATATAAATATAAAAATTTTATAGTATTATATTTATAAACAAAAAGTTATTTGGATAAATACTCTTAGTATATTAAGATCTGACACGAGCTACGTTAATAAAAATATATTATTATTAGTTTGAGAAGAGTTTCATCTAGAATCAAGAAGATTACCATGTTTTTCCTTAATAAAAAAATATATTATTATATATTGAAACTAATAAAGAAAGAAGATGAAGTTGTGAAAAAATATATTATTATATATTCAAAAATAATGACCATACATATCAATTTACCAACATTTAATTTATACAAAACATTACTTGATACAACCAAAAAAAAATTAAGAAACAACAGTTTTACTCTTGACGTGAAGATGATGGACCTGAAACGAAAATACAAGATAATTCTATAAAAAAAAATTGAAAAAAAAATATTAAAGTTATTAAACTCACAGTATGCAATCATATATAATTATAATAATCAGCATAGCTATTTCAAATACAAACTAGCTTGCCCACTTATATATTGTCGATACTAATTACTATCGATACCTTTATCACCGTACTAACATTAGAAATCAGAGAAGACCCCTTCTCGGGTCCCTAACATACCTCTTTATATTATTTTTTTAGGATGTGCATTGATTCCATTTTATATTTTTTTTAGATTTAAAAATACATGAACATGTATTAAACATTGCACCACAATCCCTTTATCCAAGATTCTAACATACACTCGATGTATATTAGCCTGTGAATAGTGATCTCATCCTTGAGATCCTGACATGCACTGAATGTATGACAGTCATTCATGATGATCCCCTTATTCGGGATCTTAATATACACTAAAATGTATGTTAGCCAATTTTAGAGATCCCTTTATCCGGGATCACTGCATGTACTAAATGTATGTTAGTCATCGTCATATTTCGTTCATGATATTTTCAAACTGCCCTGATATTTTCAAATTGCCTTAAATATTCTTACTGATAAAACATATTTTTTCAAACTTCCACCAAAGCTTTAAGCATAATTCACACATTTTCATTATGAAAATTAAATTAGAAATATAGGCACGAATCTCCTACCTGTTGTGGATGCTCTACTCGTGGTCCCTTGTTGTTGTTGTTGCACCACACTCGTGATCCCTCCTACAATGACAGGAAATTCTCATAAATCATTTTCAACCACCGATTCATTTCCTAATAACCACACCGAAACTATTCAATATGCCTTTAAATTTGTTTATCTTTTGTTTTTATTTTCTTATAACAACTTTTGTTAATCAAAATATCATTATAGACACCCATTTTTTTAACATAACTTGTTTCTTTTCCTTTAATGCGTCTACCTTCATCGTTTTGACCTCCCACTTTTTCTTTGTATTTTTTCTTAATTTTGAAAGAAAAAAAAATCCCTCCCACCTTGAAAAATTGGTGGCGACATTGAAGAGAAAAAGATAGAGATATTTATACCTTTTAATTTCTCTGATTTGCACTTAGGCCCTATTTCTTTTAAATGTATTATTTTTAACCAACTTTCCTTATAATTAAGCCACACCTCTTTAAATTTCTTATAATTCCACCCCTCAACTTTTTCTTATTCATTTTCTTTAATTTAATCTAACCCCCCAATATTTTCGAGCTAAATTTATGACCTCTTGCATACCGTTTGGATGTTATATCCAAAATTTCCAAATTCTTGTTTTATTTAATTTTGTACATGGATTCCTTCACTATTATTTTCCTTTGATTTAGTTTGTAATTTACACCAATATTTTTTTCTCAGGGCTTACAATAATAAAAAAATTTGTGGCTTGTTAGGTTTGCTTAGTATTGGTGGTGCGATGACAAATGTCGAACTTGAATTGACAAAGAATGTTAACGAAAAACAAAGATTTAAGTCTTCCAAAATAGCATTTTGCAAAGTATGTGTTTGTCTAGGCCATCTCATTATTTAAAAACAAAACAAATGCATCCACCATACTTATTAAGAGTTATACAAATCCAATGTGTCTAGACTTTAAAACCATTTATGTATGTAAGAGAAATGTAAAAGTAAAAAGCAAAAATGTTGGGATCAATGATGGGAGACACAAATATAGTCAAGGACCACCCACATGGCATGTCAACCCATGCATCAGTATAAAGCAAAAGTACATGGTGTTGAAGCAATTAATCATCAATACACGGATAGTATGATCAATCTAAACACAGACAATTGCTATTAGAATGATAAGAAGTATGTTTACACAGTGTAACTGTCAAATGCGTGCAAAACTGAAAGGGAAAAGCTCTTCAATAATTAACATTGAACCTTTAGTGTACAAATAAAAAGAGATCGACAAAGAAACATACATTATAAAACGCAAAAAAAAAAGATGCAAATTAAACAACCTAATAAGCTACTAACAAGGATAGAGTAGCCGCGATAGGAACCTAAGGCTAGCAAACAAATTTGGCAAGAAGAAGAAAATGGCATAATTAGAAAACCTAAAAGGGAAATTCAATGAGATTAAAAAAACAGTGTAAGGGACTATTTGGGAGTGTGATTGAAATTGTTTTTTCAATTGCTTTTTGTTTGGAAATGCATTAAAATAATAATTTTTTTCATTTTTAAAAATCTTTTTTTTACATTAGTGTATCAAAACAGTCCAAATGAAAAAAAAAATTTGAAGCTTTCAAGCAATTAAATGAGGGATCAAACTGAAATTTCATCATCTTTAATCGCCAACCTACTTTCCAGATTTACAGAAAAGGTTCTTCATAATTTCAAAATATTGTTTCACACCTAACACATTAATTAACCTCAAAATCATATATAATCTAATCAATTAAACCATTACCAAACACAATTAATTCTTAACATCTTAATCAATTCATCAATTAAACCCAAAACAAAATTTTCAAACCCTAATCATCAATAAAATCAAAATCTTAACTAATAACAACATTAACATACTAAAACATAAACATTATCTTAACAACTTATTTCTTGTACTTCTTTTCTCCTTCCCTCTTTTCTGTTCTTCTTCTTCTTCTCTTTTCTCTCTCCTCCTGATTGTCTCTCTTAAATTTCATACCTCTCTCTCTTTCTTTCTTTCTTTTTATTTATATTTACAAATTTTATTCAATTATTATAATACCTTTCATTCATTTATACCTAATTCTAAGCCACTAATGGCATTGTTGCCTTTTCCTTTTTATTTTTTTTTAAAATACTACAAAAAATATGTATAGATGGATAAATAATTTACATATTAGAAATGATAGAGAGTGAAATTGAAACTATAATTTGTAGAGGCCTAATCCAATATAAGGAAAATCATAAAAAATAAAAACCAAAGAAAAGAATGGAAAATATATAAGAAAACACCATCTTAAAAAAAGGAAAAAAAAAACCACAAAGCAAATTAGTCTAATCTCTAAAATTTGTAAGTCTTGAAATTCTTGACCTGACCTCAATTAATAATTTTAACTTTCCATAAATTTAATTTTAAGGGATAAAATCATGGGAAAATATTAATAAAAAAACTAGCTAACACAAAAATAAGCAATAAAAACAATGGAGATAAAATTTGATAGAAGATAAAAAAAAATATAGCTAGACTATTAGAAATTTAAAGTCTACATCTCGTAAAGGAGTTCTACAAAAAACCAACAAAATCGTAAAGGATTACGTAAAAATTGCGCAGGGGGTTAGATTCTGCTCAAGTCTCAAAACGTGATCCTGACGGTGTAGTTTTGCCCAATTCTCTGTTTTTGTTCTAGGAGCCGAGCAATTGCTTTCGCTAGTATTTGCTTCAGTTTTATTTCGTGCCGTCCACAATGCGCCCGCCTTTGCATCGGTGCTCGCGAAATCGTACTCGTAGTTTTTGTTCTTGCTATGTCTTGGGGTGGATATAGCAGGATACATTCAATGAAAAATTCATTGGAATCAATTGGAAACTCATACTACATCTATTGGGGTTGAGATAGTACCATATGTCAACTTTGGGCTTATTCTGAGGTTGATTTCTCGAGGGGTATTTCGATAGCCCTTTCTGCCGCAGAAACACTACCTTAGTGAACCCATATGAAAACACCTTAGAATCAATTGAAACTTTACATTCCGTGTCTTGGGGTTGGTATCGCACGATATACTAAATCGGGGCCTATTTCGGTACCGTATACTAGAGGTTTCGATTGGAGGTTCATTTCTGCCGCGAATTGATCACACAAGGGTTTGTGCACCTAGAAGTACGGGAGCGATCTAGAAATTGAGTGTGGCTCTTCGTCTGGTATTAGAGTACTAAATATTGAGTTTGGGGTGATTTCGAAGTCCGTTCGGGCTGGGTTTCAGTTCTGTTACGTAAAAATTGCGCAGGGGGTTAGATTCTGCTCAAGTCTCAAAACGTGATCCTGACGGTGTAGTTTTGCCCAATTCTCTGTTTTTGTTCTAGGAGCCGAGCAATTGCTTTCGCTAGTATTTGCTTCAGTTTTATTTCGTGCCGTCCACAATGCGCACGCCTTTGCATCGGTGCTCGCGAAATCGTACTCGTAGTTTTTGTTCTTGCTTTCTCTTGGGGTGGATATCGCAGGATACATTCAATTTAAAATTCATTGGAATCAATTGGAAACTCATACTACATCTATTGGGGTTGAGATAGTACCTTATGTCAACTTTGGGCTTATTCTGATGTTGATTTCACGAGGGATTATCTCGATAGCCCTTTCTGCCGCAGAAACACTACCTTAGTGAACCCATATGAAAAACCTTAGAATCAATTGAAACTTTACATTCCGTGTCTTGGGGTTGGTATCGCACGATATACTAAATAGGGGCCTATTTCGGTACCGTATACTAGAGGTTTCGATTGGAGGTTCATTTCTGCCGTGAATTGATCACCCAAGGGTTTGTGCACCTACAAGTACGGGAGCGATCTAGAAATTGAGTGTGGCTCTTCGTGCTGGTATTAGAGTACTAAATATTGAGTTTGGGGATCATTTCGAAGTCCGTTCGAGCTGGGTTTCGGTTCTATTACGTAAAAAATTGCGCAGGGGGGTTAGATTACTGCTCAAGTCTCAAAACGTGATCCCTGACGGTGTAGTTTTGCCCAATTCTCTGTTTTTGTTCTATTTTCGTTATCTAGGAGCCGAGCAATTTGCTTTCGCTAGTATTTGCTTCAGTTTTATTTCGTGCCGTCCACAATGCGCACGCCTTTGCATCGGTGCTCGCGAAATCGTACTCGTAGTTTTTGTTCTTGCTTTCTCTTGGGGTGGATATCGCAGGATACATTCAATTTAAAAATTCATTGGAATCAATTGGAAACTCATACTACATCTATTGGGGTTGAGATAGTACCTTATGTCAACTTTGGGCTTATTCCGATGTTGATTTCACGAGGGGATTATTTCGATAGCCCTTTTCTGCACGCAGAAACACTACCTTAGTGAACCCATATGAAAACACCTTAGAATCAATTGAAACATTTACATTCCGGTGTCTTGGGGTTGGTATCGCATACGATATACTAAATCGGGGCCTATTTGCTGCATCGTATACTAGAGGTTTCGATTGGAGGTTCATTTCGCCGCGAATTGATCACACAAGGGTTTGTGCACCTAGAAGTACGGGGAGCGATCTAGAAATTGAGTGTGGCTCTTCGTGTGGTATTAGAGTACTAAATATTGAGTTTGGGGTGATTTCGAAGTCCGTTCGGGCTGGGTTTCGATTACGTTACGTAAAAATTGCGCGAGGGGGTTAGATTACTGCTCAAGTCTCAAAAGCGTGATCCCCGACGGTGTAGTTTTGCCCAATTCTCTGTTTTTGTTCTAGGAGCCGAGCAATTGCTTTTCGCTAGTATTTGCTTCAGTTTTATTTCGTGCCGATCCACAATGCGCACGCCTTTGCATCGGTGCTCGTGAAATCGTACTCAGTAGTTTTTTGTTCTTGCTTTCTCTTGGGGGTGGATATCGCAGGGATACATTCAATTTAAAATTCATTGGAATCAATTGGAAACTCATACTACATCTATTGGGGTTGAGATAGTACCTTATGTCAACTTTGGGCTTATTCTGATGTTGATTTCACGAGGGGTTATGTCGATAGCCCTTTTCTGCACGTGAAAACACTACCTTATCGAACCCATATGAAAAACCTTAGAATCAATTGAAACATTTACATTCCGTGTCTTGGGGTTGGTATCGCACGATATACTAAATCGGGGCCTATTTGCTGCATCGTATACTAGAGGTTTCGATTGGAGGTTCATTTCGCGTGAATTGATCACCCAAGGGTTTGTGCACCTACAAGTACGGGAGCGATCTAGAAATTGAGTGTGGCTCTTCGATCCGGTATTAGAGTACTAAATATTGAGTTTGGGGTGATTTCGAAGTCCGTTCGGGTCGGGTTTTCGATTCGATTACGTAAAAAATTGCGCGAGGGGGTTAGATTCTGCTCAAGTCTCAAAAGCGTGATCCCTGACGGTGTAGTTTTGCCCAATTCTCTGTTTTTTGTTCTAGGAGCCGAGCAATTGCTTTTCGCTAGTATTTGCTTCAGTTTTTATTTCGTGCGTCGATCCACAATGCGTACGCCTTTGCATCGGTGCTCGCGAAATCGTACTCGTAGTTTTTGTTCTTGCTTTCTCTTGGGGTGGATATCGCGAGGGATACATTCAATTTAAAATTCATTGGAATCAATTGGAAACTCATACTACATCTATTGGGGTTGAGATAGTACCTTATGTCAACTTTGGGCTTATTCGATGTTGATTTCACGAGGGGATTATCTCGATAGCCCTTTTCTGCGCATGAAACACTACCTTAGTGAACCCATATGAAAAAACCTTAGAATCAATTGAAACTTTACATTCCGTGTCTTGGGGTTGGTATCGCACGATATACTAAATCGGGGCCTATTTCGATACCAGTATACTAGAGGTTTTCGATTGGAGGTTCATTTCTGCCGCGAATTGATCGACCCAAGGGTTTGTGCACCTAGAAAGTACGGGAGCGATCTAGAAATTGAGTGTGGCTCTTCGTCTGGTATTAGAGTACTAAATATTGAGTTTGGGGATCATTTCGAAGTCCGTTCGGGCTGGGTTTCGGTTCATTACGTAAAAATTGCGCAGGGGGGTTAGATTACTGCTCAAGTCTCAAAACGTGATCCCCGACGGTGTAGTTTTGCCCAATTCTCTGTTTTTGTTCTATTTTTCGGTTATCTAGAGCCGAGCAATTGCTTTCGCTAGTATTTGCTTCAGTTTTATTTCGTGTCGTCCACAATGCGCCCGCCTTTGCATCGGTGCTCGCGAAATCGTACTCGTAGTTTTTGTTCTTGCTTTCTCTTGGGGTGGATATCGCAGGGTACATTCAATTTAAAATTCATTGGAATCAATTGGCAACTCATACTACATCTATTGGGGTTGAGATAGTACCTTATGTCAACTTTGGGCTTATTCTGAGGTTGATTTCTCGAGGGGTATTTCGATAGCCCTTTTCTGCGCATGAAAACACTACCTTAGTGAACCCATATGAAAAAACCTTAGAATCAATTGAAACTTTACATTCCGTGTCTTGGGGTTGGTATCGCACGATATACTAAATCGGGGCCTATTTCGGTACCGTATACTAGAGGTTTTGATTGGAGGTTCATTTCTGCCGCGAATTGATCAGACAAGGGTTTGTGCACCTAGAAGTACGGGAGCGATCTAGAAATTGAGTGTGGCTCTTCGTCTGGTATTAGAGTACTAAATATTGAGTTTGGGATCATTTCGAAGTCCGTTCGGGCTGGGTTTCAGTTCTGTTACGTAAAAATTGCGCAGGGGGTTAGATTCTGCTCAAGTCTCAAAACGTGATCCTGACGGTGTAGTTTTGCCAAATTCTCTGTTTTTGTTCTATTTTCAGTTATCTAGGAGCCGAGTAATTTCTTTCGCTAGTATTTGCTTCAGTTTTATTTCGTGCCGTCCACAATGCGCCCGCCTTTGCATCGGTGCTCGCGAAATCGTACTCGTAGTTTTTGTTCTTGCTTTCTCTTGGGGTGGATATCGCAGGATACATTCAATTTAAAATTCATTGGAATCAATTGGAAACTCATACTACATCTATTGGGGTTGAGATAGTACCATATGTCAACTTTGGGCTTATTCTGAGGTTGATTTCTCGAGGGGTATTTCGATAGCCCTTTCTGCCGCAGAAACACTACCTTAGTGAACCCATATGAAAAAACCTTAGAATCAATTGAAACTTTACATTCCGTGTCTTGGGGTTGGTATCGCACGATATACTAAATAGGGGCCTATTTCGGTACCGTATACTAGAGGTTTCGATTGGAGGTTCATTTCTGCCGCGAATTGATCACACAAGGGTTTGTGCACCTACAAGTACGGGAGCGATCTAGAAATTGAGTGTGGCTCTTCGTCTGGTATTAGAGTACTAAATATTGAGTTTGGGATCATTTCGAAGTCCGTTCGGGCTGGGTTTCAGTTCTGTTACGTAAAAATTGCGCAGGGGGTTAGATTCTGCTCAAGTCTCAAAACGTGATCCTGACGGTGTAGTTTTGCCCAATTCTCTGTTTTTGTTCTATTTTCAGTTATCTAGGAGCCGAGCAATTGCTTTCGCTAGTATTTGCTTCAGTTTTATTTCGTGCCGTCCACAATGCGCCCGCCTTTGCATCGGTGCTCGCGAAATCGTACTCGTAGTTTTTGTTCTTGCTTTCTCTTGGGGTGGATATCGCAGGATACATTCAATTTAAAATTCATTGGAATCAATTGGAAACTCATACTACATCTATTGGGGTTGAGATAGTACCTTATGTCAACTTTGGGCTTATTCTGATGTTGATTTCACGAGGGATTATCTCGATAGCCTTTTCTGCCGCAGAAACACTACCTTACTGAACCCATATGAAAAACCTTAGAATCAATTGAAACATTACATTCCGTGTCTTGGGGTTGGTATCGCACGATATACTAAATCGGGGCCTATTTCGGTACCGTATACTAGAGGTTTCGATTGGAGGTTCATTTCTGCCGCGAATTGATCACACAAGGGTTTGTGCACCTAGAAGTACGGGAGCGATCTAGAAATTGAGTGTGGCTCTTCGTCTGGTATTAGAGTACTAAATATTGAGTTTGGGATCATTTCGAAGTCCGTTCGGGTCGGGTTTCAGATTCATTACGTAAACATTGCGCGAGGGGGTTAGATTCTCGCTCAAGTCTCAAAACGTGATCCTGACGGTGTAGTTTTGCCCAATTCTCTGTTTTTGTTCTATTTTCAGTTATCTAGGAGCCGAGCAATTGCTTTCGCTAGTATTTGCTTCTGTTTTATTTCGTGCCGTCCACAATGCGCCCGCCGTTGCATCGGTGCTCGCGAAATCGTACTCGTAGTTTTAAGTTACCAGTTCCAATTGAATACAAATTTATATCTTTCGGGAATTGGTTGGAATGTGCTCTTACCTATTAATAGGTTTTTGGTTCACATGACCTAAAGTGTCCAATGCTTGTCAAAAAACATTTGTAACTAATCGTGTAGATGATTTTGGTTTATTATTAGGAATTTTAGGTCTTTATTTGCTAACATGCAGTTTTGAATTTTAGGATTTGTTTGAAATATCAATAACTTCATTTCTAATAATGATAATGAGGTTCATTTTTTATTTGTTACTTTGTGCGCTTTCCTATTATTTTCCAGTGCAATTGCTGAGGAACTTCTGCTCTTCAAGAAAATCATATAGAGGACTCATTCCTCGTCCATTTGATATTAAGCTCATTAGGTGTGAATGGGTTTACTGAGTTAAGCTTTGTTCTAATGGTACATTAGATTGTTAAAAGGCACAATCGGTTACTTTTGGTGGTAATAGTAAAAAATATGGAATTAACTATTAGAAAACATTTGCTCCTATACCAGACCTTGATAGTGTGTAAGTTAAATTAGTCTTTATGTGGATTAAAACAAACTCTTTGAGCGTGGTTTGAAAAAGTTCTAGGCTACCTTAAATTTTCTTTTCTATAAAGCCAGTATAACTAGTTTTGTTTATTTGCAAGACCTCCACTAGTATTGTTTTTCCACTCATTTACATAGATGATAGTTTGATTGCTTATGTTGAAAAGTTTAGGTCTACCTTACTTAAATTTTCATGTGGGAAAAGTTAGTTTGACTTGTCTTTGTGTATTTGCAAGGACCTCCATCGGTAATGTATTTCTACTTGTTTACATAGATAACATTGTGATTACTAGTACAGTTTCGTCTTTCATTACTCATTTTTAGCAGAAATTTCAAGAATCTTTTCACAAGAATCTTTTCTTGGGTTTGGAGGCTCTTACTAATACTTCTGCTAATTGTGCATCAACATTAAATATGCACAAGATTTGGTTGTTTTGGGTGGTCTTTTCCATAGTGGATACCCCATTGAAAATCAATCTTAATCTTATTCTAAGGAGAACGATCTTCTACCAGATCGTAGTGTGTTTTACCAATTAGTTGGTAGCTTAAATTATTTAACTATTACATGACATGATCTCTTTTGTCGTTCAACAAGTTAGCCAATTTATCCAATCCCCATGACATCTATATTTGGCAGTTGTTCATCATGTCATTCAAGGCTTTTTATGTTGTGGTTTGTTCTTTCTTTATTGATATCTTATTCATCTTGATGCTTTTAGTGATACTGATTAGAATGATGTCCTAATACTTGTCATTTTGGTTATGGGTTGGTGTATGTTTCTTGGAGATTCTCTAATATCTTGTAAAAGTAAAAAGCAAAATCATGTTTCAAATCTTTGATTGAATCAGAATATTATGTTATGTCTGCAGCGTGTTATAGGCTATATGACTTCGTAGGTTACTGGTTGAACTCATATGTCCTTAATATGATGTCACTTCTGCATGTTTCCACCAAACTCTTTATCGTTTGAGACGATGACTGTTTTTCACACGCCTATCCCCGGAGAAAAAGAATTTTGATAATGTTGATATTTTGGCCGAACTGGATAATCATAAATTGGTTACCATATTTATTATGGATTTTAAAACACAAGAAAAAGATGCATTTTTTTTGTGATAATATGCCCAAAAATGTTTTGAGGATTTATCGTATGCATGGAAAAAAAAACAAATTTTTTATATTTTTCAAATAAGATTTTTTTTTCCAGAAATTTCAGAAAAAAAACATTTTTTATACCAACTCTTTAAACTTCAACATCGATCTATGAACCAATATTAAAAAAAAAGTATGAAACATACAACGAAATCACAAAAAAATTAAAATTTACTTTTTCTTTGGATTTTTAAATTTTTCTTTTTTCATGTTGGGCTGGGTGAAACCCAAATGCTTAGTTTGGGCTGGACTTGTTGGCTGGGTTTGGTCCAACCCTAACAAAAAGGAACACAAAAGTTTAGGATTTGGGTAGAACCCAATCTTAGGTTCAACCCTCAAACTAGTTCAATCCAATCTTATTTTAAAATCTTAAAAATGTTTTTAGGATTTGACAATATGCATGAAAAGAAAATATATTTTTTTATATTTTTCAAATAAGATTTTTGTATTGTTTTTGGAAATTTAAGGAAAAAATGTTTTTTTATACTAACTCCGTAAACTTCATAGATCTACGGGATTGAACGAAAATTAGTGCAAGAGCATACGATGAAAAAACAAAAATTTTAAAATTTAATTTTGTTTTTTTTAGGCTGGACCTATTGGTTGGGTCTGGTCCAACCCTAAGAAAGAGGAATAAAAAAGCAAACGAACAATATAATGTGAATCAATTAACTCCACACTATTCATGTATAACGTAAATAGTGGTGGTAGAGTTGTTGAGTTGGTAATTTTGAGTGGAAAAATTAAGGGTTTACCTTGACTTTTTGGAGGTGAACGGTGGCTGAAATTGTGGCCAGTGTTGTTAGGAAGAATTTGGATAGTTGATAGAGTTGTTGACGACAATGGAGGTGGTGCAAATGAGGAGCTAAAGAGACTACCAAAATTAAACATCTCTAATCTGGTTCAACACACACTGTAACTAAATTCAAAGCCAACTAAACAACTATAATAAAAATAAGAATTAACACAAAGTCAAACTCACAAAGGTTCTAAGAAGTATGTTATGTTTTATATTAGTGGTTGATCTTTTACACAAAAGTTAAAAGTGATCCACAACTAAGAGAAAAACGAAATTGAGTTTCGTCTATTGAAGCAATCTCATCCACAAACTCAGCAACCATCATCATAAAAGTTAAAAGTGATCCTCAACTAATAGTAATGGATGAAAAACCAACCCAATGCAAGAAAGCAACAAATATGGCCTCACTTAGCAAGCCTAGGATGCACAAGAAAACAAAGAACAACCGTTAAATGCAAAAAAAAATAATAATAAAAAAAGCAACCCAGAGCAATTTCATCAACAAACTCAACACCATCAACATAAAAGTTAAAGTGATCAACATTTAACAGGGTTGTTTTGCAAACATACCTTCTTGAAACGTGTAGCAGCTGGGTCAGGCAAAGAAAACGCCAAAAAATGTCATTGTTGTTTGTATGGGTAAACAAAATAGTCACATTAGATCATCAAATCTTTTTTTCATTTATTAATTTAACAACCCAATAAAAAAATCAAAAGGAAAGATAGTTGAGCTGAAATGTGGGTGATGTTTGACTACCCAACATTATGTCACAAAGCAAACACAACCAGATAGCAATTATTCTAGTAAACAAAACACATATAAGATATTTAGAAGAAAGGAGGAACTTTCCAAACAACAAAACAGAAGTTAGTGTTAAACAGTGCATGAAGTCCTTATTGTAGCACCAGGCACTTGTGAACAAAATAGTCACATTAGATCATCAAATCTTTTTTCATTTATTAATTTAACAACCCAATAAAAAAATCAAAAGGAAAAAAAGTTAAGCTGAAATGTGGGTGATGTTTGACTACCCAACATTATGTCACAAAGCAAACACAATTAGATAGCAATTATTCTAGTAAACAAAACACATATAAGAAATTTAGAAGAAAGAAAGGAGGAACTTTCCAAACAACAAAACAGGAGTTTAGGCAAATCTCTAAACCATAAGACACAAAACGACAACCAAAATGCAACAAAAAACCTCAGGAGGTTTAGGGATAAAAGAAATACCTCTAAAGCAAACCTACAAAGACCGCTAAAAACCAGGTTTGCGACAAACCCTTATGGCCCCTCAAAACCCAAAGCAGAACAACTCTAGAATAAACAGATTGTAAGAGGGGGAAAAATTTGAAAGAGGAAAAAATATTCAAAAAACAAACCCTTATGCCCCCTCAAAACCATCGTTACATTGATAGAGTTTTATCTAGAATGTAATGAATTATCATGTTGTCACCGTACAACCAACTTGTGAACATTCAAATAACCTAGTTCATGGGGCACGATTGTGTAGAGTTCAATGCATTTTCTATTCTTAAGAGGTTGGAAGGCCTAATTAAAGAGGAATCAACTTTATTTAACCCTTTTGACGAGGAAACAAAGAGCTAGAAGGAGTTAATTCTCATGGTTTAGATTTATTTGGACTAGCTCTTTCTTCAAACTAAGAATTTTCCAACAATGGACAACATAATTGTGGTTCTATTGTTTTTACAAGCTATGTTACAAATTCAGTTCAAGTCTTAAACAACTTCATCATTTTCTTTCTTTAGGATAAAAAAAGCATGACTAATTAAAATATTAATGTAATAATTATAAATTTAATTAAAGAAAAAGTTCAGCAACATGCAATATAAATCTGTAATTACCTGATGACATGAGGTCGTTAATTATAAACTAATTCTCATGAGTTGTTGAAGCAGTGTATTTGGGTACACTAGTGGAGAACTTCTAAAAACAAAAAACCAAATGTGAGCATATTCGTATAGAGCTAGAGAGCAAATTGTTAAAAGGATTACCTGAAATACATTGGTTTCAGGCATAACCTGAAATTGAAACCACATTTGGTTCAGGCATTTGATCGAACAGTTGGTTTGCCCACTAGTGTATTTGGGTACACTAGTGGAGAACTTCTAAAAACTAAAAACAAAAAACAAAAAACCAAATATGAGCATATTCGTATAGAGCCAGAGAGCAAATTGTTAAAAGGCTAACCTGAACAGTTGGTGCCCACTCAATCCTTCAAGATCTCATGTAAGAGTTAAGCAGATGATTAGGGGTGATAGTATCATTTAAAAGGCTAAATTTGAACAGATTTGTGTGTCTTGATATTGCAAAAATGAAATGCTTACAGTTTTTAAGTTGTTGAATGATTTGAACTGCTCTTGCTTGATGATAACATCACATTTATTTATTGGTGCCTCCTGCAATGTTGTCCCTCTTCCATACCTTTCTCCTACAAATACATGCTGGAGTTGTAACTCGTGGCTTTTATATATATATTTTTTATTGGTATGGGATGAAGGAATTTGAATGGACACCCTCCAACTCTTAGAAAATCAGTCATGAGTAATTAATCATCAAAAAAATATTGAATATACTCTCCGAAAAATAAAACATTATGTACTATGCATGCTCACATATATATTTTATTTGAAACAAACTCCATCTCACCCATGTTGATAATAATTTCAACATATTGGGCTCCCATCTTTCTGCCTCCCAATCGCAGGAATTGAAAGAGATATCTATGGTAATTTGTCCAATAAACAAGCGTGCGAGAACAAATTAATGTTGAGATATCAAGATTTCACTGATTATCTTAAAACCTTGTCTAAAATCTATCTCAGCATATTGAAAAACTCTCATCAGATGAAAAAATCAGAACCTTACAAACGATAATAATCAAGATCAATATAAAGATAGCCCGTGAACTAACCTTGTCTTTATCATCAATGCCATCTCCAGAATTATCCTAAACCACGACCACCATCTCCGCCACCTCCAAATATCACAACCATCACATAGATCTCCCGGCACTTAAAAATACAGAATTGCGGTTTAAACTAATACCGCCAAAAACCAAGTCTGCAACAAACCCTTATGCCCCCTAAAAAACCCAAAGCAGAACAGCTTCGGAATAAACAGATTGTAAAAGAGGGAAACATATTCGAAAAACAAAACACAAAAAATAGCAAGAGTGGAAAGGAAAATAAAATATGGCAGCAAATCATTTCAGGAGCCACATGAAGCAGAAAATACCAACCGAGAGGCAAACAAAACTGAACTTGGTATACCTAAATAATTCCAATGGAAATGATCAACATTAGAGGGGCAATGATCACCATCAACATTAGAGGGGCAATGATCCCCAACTATTAGAAATAACAAAAGTGTTCCAATAAAAATAAAGGTAATGACCAATGAAAGGATCACAGACTCCAAGAACAAGTATACCGAAGAGTTGAGACAAAAGCAGCATGAAAAGTACAAATTTAGAAAAGATTTTACGAGTTTTGATTGCTGATTTTTTTATAAACAAATAGGACACATCGCCATCAATTTTGGCTATTCTAGGAGCTTCATATGTTTTATCACAGGATACTAGTCAAATTCTGTTTATTAGATAAGATATTAGATTATTGTGAATAGTCAAACCTTTAGTTAGCAATAGGAATTTCAAGAATTAAATAATAATAACTGAAGAACAGCAAGATAACTAAAGAAACTGGAGTTCAAATTCATGAATTCCAATCCAAACAAGTTATTAGATAAAATATAGGTGCTTTATATGTGTGCCAAAGTTAGCATTATCATTTTTTTATCAAACACTTGTGCATGATTACTAATGGGAAGCAAATAAAGTCACTTATACCACATATAAATTTTGTTAACCACTACTTTGATATTTAATTTAAACTTGTGGAATTTGTGACTATATAATATCTACATCTCATTAGTACTAAAAACTTATCATTTTTTATCAAACACTTATGCATGATTACTAATGGGAAGCCAATAAAGTCACTTATACCACTACTTGTAATTAGATTTGTTTTTAGAACTAATGAGATGTTGATATTATATAGTCACAAATTCCACAAGTTTAAATTAGATATCAAAGAAGTGGTTTACAAAATTTAAAATCTTATAATTCTACCAAAAACTATAGAGATGCCATGACATAGTCATCTCATTAATAAAACTTGCATTGATAGGTTGGATATTTAACACTTTTATCGCTAAAACCATTGTTACATTGATAGAGTTCATCTATCTAGAATGTAATGAATTATCATGTTGTCACCGTACAACCAACTTGTGAACATGCAAGTAAACTAGTTCATGCGGCACGATTGTGTAGAGTTCAATGCATTAAAGGTTGGAAGGCCTAATTAAAGAGGAATCAACTTTATTTTCCCTTTTTGACAAGGAAACAAAGAGCTAGAAGGAGTTAATTTTTATGGTTTATATTTATTTGGACTAGCTCTTTCTTCAAACTAAGAATTTTCCAACAATGTACAACATAATTGTGGTTCTAATGTTTTTCCAAGCTATGTTACAAATTCAGTTCAACTCCTAAACAACTTCATCATTTTCTTTCTTTAGGATAAGAATAGCCTGACTAATTAAAATATTAATATAAAAATTATAAATTAATTAAAGAAAAAGTTCAGCAAGAATGTACAGCATAATTGTAGTTCTATTGTTTTTGCAAGCTATTTTACAAATTCAATTCAAGTCTTGAACAACTTCATCATTGTTGGAAACATGCAACATAAATTTGTAATTACCTGATGACATAAGGTCTTTAAATTCCCTTGAGTTGTTGAAGAAGTGTATTTGGGTAGACTAGTGGAGAACTTCTAGGAAAAGAAACAAATCAAATGCAAGCAAATTTGTATAGAGCCAGAGAGCAAATTGGGGTCAGCCCATGTTTACATAACCTAAAATGAGCGAGGTCCATGAGACCACATTTGGTTTGGGCATTTCATAGAACAGTTGGTGTGCATACTCAATCCTTCGGGATCTCACATAAGAGCTAAGCAGATGATTAGTGGTGACCAACTAGCTAAGAATTATTATTGAAGTAACAGTAGTATCTAGAGGACTGAAATAAACATGAATGCAGTGTTATTGTCAGCAGAAGAATTCACACACTAACTTGCCATAAGTATCATAAATTTATCTGTACAATCTAGATATTTGAAAAAATCACGAGTTCACATAGCAGATACAATCAAAATTCCACACATGTTTCAGCTCATCAATCAAAGTGGTCCAGGCAAACCAGAGTTACACCTTCCCCACAGATACTTGTTGGAGTTCTAACTCGTGGCTTTTATATTATTATTTTTTATTGGTATGGGATGAAGGAATTTGAATAGACAGGTCCAACTCTTCGAAAATTAGTCATGAGTAACTAATCATCAAAAAAACATTGAATATACTCTCCAAAAAATAAAACATTATGTATTATGCATGCTCACATATATATTTTATTTGAAACAAACTCCATCTCACCCATGTTGATTATAATTTCAACTACTAGCTAGAAAATCATAATACTGAACAAATCTGAATAAAATTTATGAACAAAATAATATGGTGAATTAAATACCCCTATACTGCAATATTCAGTAAGCAATTAACAGATAGTGGATTTAAAGAAAAAAATCAAAGCTCCAAATTTTCAGAAGGTAGAAAGGCATTAATTTGCGAGTGAAACCACACAAGCTCCTCTATAAATGCCAATAAAGCATACAATAAACTTATTCAAAGCCAAAGAGACAATCATCCAATAGAAAAATAAACAAAAAACTGGGAAAGAAAAACATACCCAGATAGAAATTAGCGTGTCTAGAATCCAACCAACAGTTCAAAAAACCCAACCAAGTTATCCAGTCACTGAAAGATAAGTCAACCCAACTGCCAAAGCAATATTTCCCAGAAGCCTGGCAGTACCACTATTATCTCTCCCACCACCACCAAACCCCTTGATTATACCTCACCAAAACCACCCAGCTCAAAAAAGAGATATCTATGGTAATTTCTCAACAAATAAAAAAACGCGCGCGCGAGAACAAATTAATGTTGAGATATCAAGATTTCACTGATTATCTTAAAACCTTGTCTAAATCTATCTCATCACATTGAAAAACTCTCATCAGATGAAAAAATCAGAACCTTACAAACGATAATAATCAAGATCGATATAAAGATAGCCCGTGAACTAACCTTGTTTTTATCATCAATGCCATCTCCAGAATTATCCTAAACCACGACCACCATCTCCGCCACCTCCAGGAGAAAACCAGCATTGCAGTTTAAACCAATCCGCCTCGCAGTATCACCTCACTCTCTCTAATTTTCATCGATAACAATGATGAACTAGGGCGTTAAATAACAATGAGAGAGCGGGAGAGAGCGTTTCGAAGAGGCCTTTCCGATCGGGAGGCACGTATCGAAGGGAAAGAGGTTGGAAAAGTTCTTCCGGAGAGAGGGTTTTTCTTCTCTCTTTCTAAAGTTTTCTTAGAGAGAGAGAGTATCCGTTGATGTTCTGGAGATTAATAGAACGGGAAGACGGCACGGGAAATTAAGAGACCGTTGATTTTTTATTATGACATATTGGCCCTTGGTTGTTTTTTATAATTACAGGATTCCGAAAACCTTGAAGGGTAGAGCGAGCTCAGCAGGCTTTAAGTATTTTTAAAAATCATAACTATAAAAATTACTACAGTACAAATACACGGTTAGACTTCAACTTTAAAAATCAATGGATTACTTGATTCTTTTAAAATCAATTGTTATTTTTATTTTCATTCATCTCACAAGAAAATTGTCCAAACTTATCTTTTTTTCTTTCTTGTTTATATTTCACGAATTTTGGATATGTTTACTTCCATAAAATAATTTTTTTTTAATACCATCTCTAATTTTGTTATTTATTCTAAAAAACAATTTTACATGAAAAATTATGAAAATACTTTATTATATATAATTTTATATAAATAGAGAATTACCAACATCCCACTAATCTCAACTACTAGCTGTCTTTTAATTTTATATACCATCTCTAGTGAGTTTTTTTTTAATTTTTTGGCATGTAGCAACTAGTGTTTTGGGAGTTAAGTTTGTAATCTCTTATTGATAATAATAGCTTAGGAGGTTCATTCAGAATTTAAACTAATTTGGATTAAAAAAATCCTAGTTGATTCAATAAAAAATTTCAAGTTCACCCAGCGATTAAGTGTCTATTTGAATTGTGGTTTGCAGTTGCTTTTGAAAATATTTTTTGTTTAGAAATATATCAAAATCATTTTTTTTATTTTTTAAAAAATCATTTTTGATATCAACACATCAAGACCTTGTTTGTTTCAAGGAAAGTGGTTTCCAGGAAACCACTTTCCAAACTTTCCTGTGTTTGTTTGCCTTCCGGAAAGTTGGTCAACAGAAAACACTTTCCAGTCAAAGAAAAATTTGGCTTGGTTTTCAGGAAAGTGTTTTCCGGAAAATTTAGTGGAAAACACTTTCCGGAAGTTGTGAAAAAATTTAGAAATGTCATTATTTGCTTTGATTATATCAAATTTGATCCTCAAACTTTTGATTGCTATATATAATTTGTTTTGAATATTTATTTTTCAATTCCATCTCTTAAAATTTAATTTTTTATATTAATTTTGGTCCTTATTTTTTATAATTGCTATTTGCTTTTTTTTCTTATCATTTTTTTTATTGAAATTTTTTTATCTATCAAATTTGGTCCTCATTTTTTTTATTGTTACTTATTTTATTTGAAATAATTTATGAAATGTTAATTATTATTATTTTTAATTTATTCACCTTTCATTTTTTTTTAATTTTTTTAGATTTGATCTCTATTATTTTGATTATTATTTATTTTATTTGAGATAATTTATGAAATTATATTTTTTTTTCAATTTCATTCTCATTCAACTTTTTAATTTGTAAGATTTGTTCCTCATTATTTTAATAAACTTGAAAAAAAAATTAATTTATTAATAAATTATTTTCCAGTTCATTTTCCATAACACAAACAAACACTGGAAAGTGTTTTCCAGTTTATTTTCCATAACACTGCCAAACATCGGAATTCACTTTCCAAAAGGAAACCACTTTCCAGCAAACAAACGGGGCCCCAAATGATTAAAAAACACACAAAAAATTAATACTTTAAAATAAAAATAAAACATTTTCAATTTTTTTCAAAAATATTTTTAAAACGCAGTCTCAAACACCTCCAAGTCAATTTAGTCTACCATGGTTAAAGCTTTGTTGTTGACTTGTTGATATTTTGCATAAAAATAATTTTGTGAAGGTTTACCTGTTCTTGAACTTAGTTGATCTCTTTATGAAGTTTTAAAGCAGTGATATAGGGGTTTTGAAAATGTGTATGCAAATATTTTTTTATTTTCTAAATTTACCTACAAACTTTTCTTTTCTCCATTTCATGGTTTTTTTATTCAAATAAATTTAATTCTAGAAAAATGGGATAAAAAGTATATTATTATTCTATTTAAGGCATTACGAGAACCAGTAATCCACCATATTTAGATAATTCTATCAGTAATTAATTACTTCATTTAAGTGTCTCATCTCAATCATGATTGCTTTCAGAAGAAATTCTAGACTATGATTCCTGCATTTTATAAATTAGTTGTGCCAAAAAAGAAAAAAAATGATGGCATAAATCTTAGAAGATTGTTTGGTGAATGTACTCCTATAAATCTTAGAAGATTGTTTGGTGAATATACTCCTTGGTAAATATATACACACACACGAGTCATTAGTTTGCGCTCCATCGATAATATTTGTTTTCCTTGATTTAATATATATAATTTTTTGTTTTTTATTTTTTTATTTAGTTTTGATTTTTTTTTTTGTCTTTAAGGAATAGTTCTTGAAGAATATGTGTTGATTATAGATTAATCAATAACCCAGTAGTAAAGTATGATGAATTGTATAAATCTTATAAATAATTTTATCAATTTTATATCTTAATCCGACCGTTAAATTGAGATAAAATTTTTAAGAAAAGTGTTTTGACATATTTATATATATTATGTTAAAAGTTTAGAGCAATCAGAGAATGTAATGATCTTGCGAGATTAATGAAGGTATTCTCGTAATATTATACATGTTTACAATTTTGTTCAAAAATATAATTTTATTATGTCTTTTTTAAATTGAACGAGCTGATTAGCCCGCGCGTTGCGCCGGGCTTTTTATATATAGCAAACTGATTATTTATGTGGTAAGCAAAGAATTTTTTAGTTGATAAATAGAGAATTGTAAATTTTAAATTATGCTATAAATTTTTTTTATGTATTGAATTAGTTGATTATTGTTATAAGCTTAAATACTCAGATAATAATTCAATTTCGAAATTTAAAAATTATAAGCGATAAAATTTATGAAAGATCAGCGAATTGTAATTTGAGTATTGCAAGACCATAATTGATTAATTGTTTAGTATGTATTAATTGTTTTGATGGTTATTTAATTGGTTGATGTAAATCTGTAATCAATAAAATGAATGAAAGATGATTTTTTGTTGTCTTGAACTGAATGTGTTGATGGTTAAATATTTTTTAACAGTTACTAAGCAGTTAACTCGTTGATAGCAATATTGTAATCGCTGAAATCTATTAAAGATATATTATTTTTTGTTTGCATTGATCTGGTTGGTTGTTGACATTATTTTACTGGCTTGGAGAATAATTTAGTCACAGTTTGGATTTGAATTGTGTGTTGATTTAATTAACTCATAGATTGCAAAATTGCAATGTTTTGATTATCTGGTGTGTTTTAATTGGATTGATAATTATATAATCAGTTGGTCGAAAAAATGTAATAGATTATATTGATTAGAGATTTTTGTTTGCTGTAGTCAATTGGAAATTTGTTGGTGGTTGGTTTTGTTGTAATTGTGTGGCCGATCATCTAATTTTTGTTTATTCAGTTGTGTTTACTGGTTATAGAAATATTTTTTGTATCCATTTGTATGGTGAATTATTTGATTGTTTGGTGTGATATTTTTTTGTTGTAGTTTATTGATCAATTTGTGAATGTGTTTTAATCGATTATTTGTAATTGTGTGGCCGATCATTTACTATTATATAACTATATTAAATGTATCTCAAAGTACTTATATTAATTTTTTATATTAAAAAAATCCTAGGTCATATTTTCTTTTCCCTATATATATTCTTAGGCGAAAGACTAAAAATATATTAAAAAAATTAACACCATTATTGTCAAAACAATAAAAATTATTAAATTATGAAAAGCAAAAAGAGTATTAACAAAAGAGTTACTAACAAAAATAATTGTTATTATTATTATTATTATTATTATTATTATTATTATTATTATTATTATTGTTATTATTATTATTATCATTATTATTATTATTATTATTATTGTTATTATTGTTATTATTATTATTGTTATTATTGAAATAATTGTTGTTGTTATTATTATTATTATTATTATTATTATTATTATTATTATTGTTATTATTATTATTATTATTGTTATCATTGTTATTGTTATTATTGTTATTATTATTATTGTTATCATTATTATTATTGTTATTATTATTGTTATTATTGTTATTATTATTATTGTTATTATTGTTATTGTTATTATTGAAATAATTGTTATTATTATTATTATTATTATTATTATTATTATTATTATTATTATTATTATTATTATTATTATTATTGTTATTGTTATTATTATTATTGTTATTATTATTATTATTATTATTGTGTTAAGTACACTTATATATACATGGACAAAAGTAGACATTATTCTACAAATAAAAAAAATTAAATTTGTGAATGTGTTTTAATCGGTTATTTGTAATTGTGTGGCCGATCATCTACTATTATATAATTATATTAAATGTATCTCAGAATACTTATATTATTTTTTTATATTAAAAAAAAATCCTAGGTCATGTTTTTCTTTTTCCCCTATATATATTCTTAGGCTGAAAGACTAAAAAATATATATAAAAAAAAATTAACACCATTACTGTCAAAACAATAGAAATTATTAAATTATGAAGAGCAAAAAAAATATTAACAAAAGAGTCACTAACAAAAATAATTGTTATTATTATTATTATTATTATTATTATTATTATTATTATTATTGTTATTATTATTATTATTGGTATTATTATTGTTATTATTATTATTATTGGTATTATTATTGTTATTATTATTATTGTTATTATTATTGTTATTATTGTTATTGTTATTATTATTATTATTGAAATAATTGTTATTATTATTGTTATTGTTATTGTTATTGTTATTGTTATTGTTATTGTTATTGTTATTATTATTATTATTGTGATTATTATTATTATTGTTGTGTTAAGTACACTTATATATACATGGACAAAAGTAGGCATTATCCTGCAAAAATTAAATTTGTGAATGTGTTTTAATCGGTTATTTGTAATTGTGTGGCTGATCATCTACTATTATATAACTATATTAAATGTATCTCAGAATATAAAACGTTCCACTTTATCTCGTAAAATATTTGTCGGGCATTGATAAACAGCAGCGTTATGAACACATCCTCTCTCTCTCTCCCCCTCCCTCTTCATCTCTCTGTCGGTTTGCTTCTGTTGCGAGGATTAATGGATCAATCAATCCGAAGCCAGAGTAACAGAAAGTAGCTGCCTGACTGTCTGTCATTTAAAACAAACAAATGGGAAACTCCCATGGTCATGGACATCACCGCAAGTTCCGTGACAACGGAAACGTCCCTTTCCCCGATAAAACTGCTGCAGCTCCTTCGGCATCACAGCCTGTCCCACCCTTTATATATCGACCCCAAATTCCCACCTCATTAACCCGCACACCGGAGAT
Source organism: Salix viminalis (assembly GCA_029228465.1). Classification (NCBI taxonomy): domain Eukaryota; kingdom Viridiplantae; phylum Streptophyta; class Magnoliopsida; order Malpighiales; family Salicaceae; genus Salix; species Salix viminalis. The sequence goes on from CM055441.1 coordinate 8,488,851, forward strand.
GGCTAACGTTTTGCCTTACCCCCATGTCGACTCTGCCTTGCGTGCTCTTGCTGCCCAAGCCGAGGGCTTCGGCCGCTCTGCTACTGGTGGCCTCCATGGCCCCATTTATTTCGTCACTTCTTTAGCAGGTAAATTAGTTTGTGTTTTCAGACAATTTTTAATTCATTTAAAACTCAATGGCGGAATTGAGCATTGTATGGATTTACATCTTTTAGTATTTAGCGAACCCTGTCTTATTGGCTAAATTTTGAGTTTTGACAATGGACACCAAAGTTTTTGGGTGTCAACTGTGGTTATGGTCATGAAATCGGAAAATAAGAAAAGCTTTTTGAAACGTTTTGTATCCATTTTCTGTTCTTGCTGTTTCCGGTTGCCGATGCTGCTTTAGTGATTTCGTTGACATGCCTTGAAATCAGTTTCCAAAAACAATGGTTATAATTTGTAGCTAATCAATGGCCTTTTTTATTCATTTAATCATTTATAAAATTGTTGCATTAGGTTGTGTTACTAAAACACAATCTAGTAGTTGTGTTACTTAATATAATTTACTAGATTGTGCAGTGTTTTGTCACTGGTAATTTTAGAGGTTGGTTCTCCTTTAACAGGAAATGTTCGGAATGAATGGTTATAATTTAGAATTTATGACTCTGATTTTAACATGTTCAACATTTTCGAGATTTTAAATATACCTAGTGTTATTGATTGAATTTTGATAAGGAGGCGTCATGATTTGGGCATGAAACTGTGTTTGTGGTTGTGAACTGCTGTTCTTTGGGTTGCTGACAACCTGGCACTGGTTTTATTGGCTTGCCGCACCTTATAATTTTACTGGCTTGCTGCACCTTCAATTTCTGAAACTAACATATTGCATTTGTTGCAAATCAATTGCCTTATTCTGATCATTTTCTCTGGTGTTGATGGTGGAACTGCCCTTCAAGACTATTTTTGGTGTGCATCTTAAGGTCATTGTTGATTTTCATTTGATTACAGATGATGGGCCTGGATCACTTAGGGATGCATGTCGTAAAAAAGAGCCACTTTGGATTGTCTTTGAAGTGTCAGGCACTATTCAGCTTGGATCTTACTTGAATGTTTCGTCTTATAAAACCATTGATGGTCGGGGCCAAAGAATAAAACTTACAGGCAAGGGTTTAAGGCTGAAGGAATGTGAACATGTTATTATATGCAATCTAGAGTTTGAAGGTGGTAGAGGACCTGATGTTGATGGCATTCAGATAAAGCCCAATTCAAAGCACATATGGATAGACCGTTGTAGCCTTCGTGATTATGATGATGGGTTGATAGATATCACACGAGAAAGCACAGATATTACTATTTCTAGGTAAGATGTCCCTAGCGTGTGGGAAGCACTATTTGTTTTTGTGTGCTATTTTATTTGATGGGTTTAACTATTATCTACAGGTGTCACTTTGTGCAACATGACAAAACAATGCTCATTGGAGCAGATCCTACTCATGTTGGTGACAGATGTATTCGAGTAACCATTCATCATTGCTTTTTTGATGGAACAAGACAGCGCCATCCTCGAGTTAGATTTGGAAAAGTACATTTATACAATAACTATATCAGAAATTGGGGCATTTATGCTGTTTGTGCCAGTGTAGAGTCACAGGTGATACCGCTACTACATTTCGCGATTCTTTGTGTGTAACCATATTCTGGTTTTATTTGCTTAAATATATATTTGCTTCTTATCTTTTGATGTCAGATCTACTCCCAATGCAACATATATGAAGCAGGGCAGAAGAAGATTGCATTTAAGTACCTTTCTGAGAAGGTGAGTACATATCGTATTTCTTGTTGCAAAATTCATGCCCTTCTTTCGTGTGCTTTTTTCCAGACTTGCACCTTAATATCTTATTGTATAATAGTTTTTTTCCTATGGGCTTGAAGGACTGGGTTGGATGATCCTGCTTTCAGCAAGATTGAACCTGGTTCCTGTTCATATTTGCAATTGAATTTAGTATTCCAGGGTCTCAATTTACTCATAACGTGTGCTAAACTGATTGGTAGACTGCTGACCACCCTGCCTCTGTCTCACCTTGCTTTTCTACTGAATCCACCTTGACTTCCTGACAAATAATTCTCACTTGTGTTTGAATTTGTTTGGCTAACAATTCGCTCTCAAATGGCTCTTTGTCCTACTGGTAAACTACAAATTATTAAAGCAATACCATATGCCGAGCAAATTCACCAACTTAAATGTATAGTACATTGAATTTTGCAGTGACGAAATTCAAACTTCAAATCTGCATCCCTTGCACTGAAATATGCTTTTGGTTCTTGATTTCAGCAATCAAATATTTTGCTAGTTGGAAGGTAGACATGTTAGGTGGCCATGTCTTCATAGTGTTAGTTTGTGGTTTTTATGCTCTGGAATCTTATATCTATTGAGGCATATAAATTCCCTTTCTTCATCGTCAAACAAGAGCTTGGCTGTCCACTTTGTATTGATGTTGTAAAGGCATCTACTATCACTCAACAGTTTATGCATTCCTCTTTTCTCTATTAATCATTCTAGGTGCTAAAATCAAGCAATATCACCATATGCCTCCCTAACCTTTATTTGACCCAGGAAGTGAACCTAAATGGGGAGCTTCCTTTGTGGCTGTAAAACAATTTCATACAAATAAACAATTATAAAAACTGGGAGACAGATAGAGAGCCGAAACTCTACATGAGGCGACCTCGGTGGAAAGAAAGAGCAGAATTGCCATTGGAATAACGAACAGAACTAATTTATCAATGATTTGTGTAAACACATTGAATACTTGACATGGAAATAAAATGTGAGGATATTTGCACCTTGCAATTTAACAACTTTGAGTTTGATTTGCTCCTTGCGATTTAACAACTTTGAGTTTGTTGTTCAATTAGTGAGAAATATATGCGCTTTTTATGGCATACATTTATTTTGTGAGATTTAGTTTTACTTTGAATTTTGTGCTCTTTGATGAAGATTATGGATGAATTTCCTGTGATTAGCGTGTTGTTTAAATGACCGTAATTATCATTTTGATTCCGAGGTTAAATCATTGGCTATTGTGATGGTGTTTAGGCAGCTGACAAGGAGAAAGCAAAGAGTGGCTGCATAAGGTCTGAAGGAGACTTGTTTGTTACGGGGACTCAAGCAGGGTTAGTGACTAACGATGGTGAATACTGTATGTTTCATCCCAGTGAATATTACCCCACATGGACAGTAGAACCTCCTACAGATAGCCTTAAACAGGTTCTCCAGCACTGTACTGGATGGCAGTGCGTTCCACGGCCAGCTGATCAGCCACGAGCCGCACAGTGATATCAGGGTGGAGAATATTGAATACGCTATACTGTGTTTGTAACATAATATATATTGTGCTTCAATACATTTTGCCTGTGTTGCAATATAGTAAATGTCAAAATCTCAATCAATGTGTGTTTCAGAGCAATAATAAGAAGAATAAAACATATAGTAATGTTTTATATATCATGTCATTGTAGCCAATATTTTTCTCTCCCTCTTTGATCTAGTTAAGGTTTTGATGTTTTTAGTTTGCTACATTTTAGGCTGTCATAGCTGTCATCTAGATTAGATTTCTAGATGTTTTGTTTGACAAGTCAACGATCAACTGGTGGGGATTTATTAGTGTGTGCGATACTACTATTGACTGTGAATGAACCGTGCATTAGTTTCAATATAGGACCATATCCCATCTCTCTGGTCCTAGGATTGAATTGTGCATTAATATTCCAAATTTAGAGTCATCTCTTGGTACAGTTTAGCACTTGACTCAGTTGAAACTAGGTGCAGGAGCACTTGACTCAGTTGAAACTTGGTGTAGGGATCATTCAGTGACTGTTGTGAGGTGTTGTGAACTAGTTAAATCCTACCTGGGATCCTGATATACACTGAATGTATGAAAGTCATTCATGATGATCTCCTTATCCAGGATCCTAACATACACTAAAATATATGTTAGCCATTTTTGGTGATCCCTTTATCCGGGATCCTAGCATACACTAAATGTATGTTAGTCACCATCATGTTTTGTTCATGATATTTTCAAACTTCCCTGGCTCACATGCCTTAAATATTCTTAGTGATAAATCATATCTTCTCAAACTTTCACTAAAGCTTTAAGCATAATTCACACATTTTCACTATGAAAATTAAATCAGAAAATGTGAAACCCGAGAAAAAAGTATACAAAGAGGTAGGAGGGTTATAATAATTTAAAATGTTGTTATGATACAAAAATGTATGAAAAGAAAAGAAAAGCAGACGGGGTCAAAATATAATTAAAGAAGAAATGGGACTATAAAACCCATCTCTTCTCTTAGCCATGTCCAAGTGAAACTAGAAGAAAGAGGGGAGGGAGAATTTCGAATTTCACTTCATAAAAAGCAAGAGTAAACACCCAAAAACGATTGTAAACCCATACAAGCCTTGGATTTCTAAAGTGGAAGAACACAATTGGGTGGAGAAGTAACAAGAAGAAAATGAAGAATTTGGGAAGAAAGGAGGGAGAAGAGTGGCTGGGTATTTTCAAGGATAAGAAGGCTAAGATTCTTCCAAAATTGTTAGATTCCATCCAAGTAAGGAGTTCTACTTCCAATTTCTATGAAATTAACTTCAATTTGATTAGAAGTTCATGACTCTTCTTGAATTGGGAATTAGGGTTTTTAACACAAAATGTTAGGAAAATGCATAAATGAGTAGGATTTCATGAATAAAAGGGAAGACATGGCTGTTATTGATGAGGAATCAAGTATTGAAGATGAATTGGAGATACTTTCTCCATTTTTGCAAAACAGGGCAGATTCGTTGCCCTGTTTCATAGGGGAATTTGGACCTGAAAAATACATAATTTAGGGAGGGTTCCTTCATAGAAGTTGTATCTAGGAGTGTTAGCTTTTCAACGAGTCCAACCCCGTCTAATTTGGAGCTCTGGAACTCCAAATATGAGTAAAACTCTGAGGAGAGGTCAAGCTGTCACCTGTGTTGACAGTTTCGGCCAAGTTGTGAAAATAACAAAATTTTAACCATGTTAAGGGTAGAAATTGTTTCCTTGCCCTTCATAAAGTATGTCTTGATATTCAAAAAATAAAAAAAGAGAATAAACGGTGATTAAAATTGAATTCGTGATGTCTACTTGGACTACAAATGAGTTGAAAAGTTAAAGGATGATAATGAGGAATGTAAGTGAGAAAAAAAATGATTTGGTAAAAGAGAAATGAATATTATTACCATTGTAATTGTTGTTGTGTGTGATATGTAGATTAATATGGAATAATGGAGGGTCTTTGTGGTTTCAGGAGGAACCGCGGGAGGAGGACAACAACAACAGGGGAACGCAAGTCGAATGTTCACAGTAGGTAGGTACTTGGTACCTATATTTTCTTTATCTAATAATTATTTTCTTTACTAGTTATTTAAACTATAAGTTATAATTTGGTGCTTATTGATGAGGAAAAAAAACGGGTAAAGAAAAGGTTAGGGGATGGAAAAATAGATATATATATATATCTATTTATATATATATGTGTGTGTGTGTAGAAAGAAACAAGTTGGTTGATATCGGCATTACCGATACGTTGGTGCTAAGATATAGAATTGATTAGCTATTCGGTTTCAGAATAGTTAATGATATCGGCGGGTGACGTCGATATCAGCATAATGTATAAGCTTGATTAACTATTCGATTTCGGCTAGTTAATGATATCGGCTGGTGACGTCGATATCAGCATGATTTATAAACTTTATTAACTATTAGGTTTCAGAATAGTTAATGATATCGACGGGTGACGTCAATATCGGCATAATGTATAAACTTGATTAACTATTTGATTTCGGAATAGTTAATGATATCGGCAGGTGACGTCGATATCGGCAAAATTTATAGACTTGATTAGCTTTCTAAGATGAAAGCTAATGATATCAAGAATCCTTGACATCGGCATACTCTAAAACCTCCCAAGGAAATAACGGAACAAAGATTAACTATTTTGGTTTTTTTTAAAATATATATATATATATATATATATATATATATATATATATATATATATATATATATATATATATATATATAGTTGATGACACCAACGGTTATGTTTGTGTCAACATTTTCATGAAACTGATTAGTTGATTTTAGAACGGGTAACTAGAGACACTATTGCAGGTCATTAGTGTCGACTATAGTCTCTTCGATGTGAAAAAGGGGAAAGAAGCAGTGAAAAGAAATAAATCTTCTTTTATATAACCTTAAAAGGGTGTATATGGTTGTGTTTAGAATCTCATATGATTTAAGTAGATTGATGGATATGTTGTTCAAATTCTTCTGTAAATTGCTAGTATTTACTTAATTGTTTTACTCATATGGAAAATCTATATTTTGCAGGTTCTTCCCATTCTCGTCAGGAATAGATTTTAAACCTTAATTCCTTTTTGTATAAGATAGGAACTTAGGGAGTTATGGTGAAATTTTGTTATGTAGAAGAACATGTAAATTGTATAGAATAGTATATTTGTAAATTTTGTTTCTGTAATGTTAAATGTATCAACCTACACTCAGGATATTAGAAAGTACTAGATTATCTTCGAATATTAAACTGTGTTATGTTTGATGTATATGTATATATGTATCTATATGTGAAATCTTCGTGTGTGAATTGGCTCTTTTAATTTTTATCTTATGTGTGTGATATAAGATGGAGTTTGGGAATGAATATGGTCCTGAGATTATTCTGGAATGAATTATGCAGTTGATTGTATTAAAAATGGATGTGATTGTGGATGAGATATGATTCAAATTGTGTGCAGGTTGTGTTATGGATAACTTGGGATCTCCCGATATAGGGGAGACTGCCGAAATTTCGTTAGAAATTTTGGCGAGAGAGAAAAAAAAATTCTCATGCTTCATCTACCCTTTTATAGGGGGGAAGACTAACAAATTAAACAAATAAGAGAAAAAAATTTAGGGTTGTTACAGTTGGTATCAAAGCATTTGGTTGCAGTTTCAGGGATTGAAATACTAATGTGATTCTGAAAAAAATGTTTCAGGATTGTTCGTTCATGGCAAACTGCAAGGATTGTCCCGTCCCCCGTGCAAGAAAGAGAGTATGACTCATTTTCTGGGAATGAAACCGAAAGGAATCTATTAATGGATACTGCCTCCCATCAATTTGTGGCATCGACCCATTCAGAGGAGGGAGATTCAGGGGGGCATCATAAATAACCTGATGCGGACCAGCCCAAAAACACCAGCAAGGACCCATTACATGTTCCAAATGGTCCAATCACGCGGTCTAGGACAAAGGCATTGAAAGAGGCAATGAATGCATTGGTCTTGAAGGTTTCAACCCGGTCAGAATTGCAAGAACCATTGGAGTATCAAGAGGAGACCTTAGTACATCTTATCCATGTGCAGGAGGGGTCCAATACAACCTTATTTGGGCCATGAAGTTAAGACAACAAAAGGATCCAAAAGAATCCTCCTACAACATGGAAACATGGGATTGATGGGCTGGATGGAAGAGAATAAATAAACCTTATGGGCTTTATTTAAGTTAGTTAGCTACAGCCCAAGGCTTGTTTGGGCTTAATTAAGACTTTGTTTTTCAGCTAGGATCCAAGGCTTGCTTGGATTAAGTAATGGGCTTTTAATTTAGGATTTTGGGTCGAGTTTTGAGTGGACCTCATTTAAGTCCACATAAGAGGTCCATTAGGGTTACTTTTTTAAGAACTATTTAAACTCATGTAACCCTAATTTCGCGACCATTTGATTAAACTTAATTCTGAACTTTTCGGTTTATGTGTGAGAGTGATTCTTGCATTCTTTAGTTCTTGAACGAACTGAATCCGACTTATCGAAGATTAACCGGCTTCGTGGCGTCATTCTACTCATTCCAATAGTGCTGGGTGCCTTGGGGGCAGTGTTTCCATTGTGTCACACTCCTATCGGACTTTATTTCGGCTTTCCCGGGATCTTATCTCATTCTTGGTTGTGGGTTGCGTGACCACGTGATCATGAGGTTCGCATCGATCGTGGTATCGAGCTAGGTCTCGAAACGAGGTCATATCATTCTGTTATTTTCGTGCTTTTTTTTTCAGTGTTCCTTGAAGTTTTCCAGTGTTTGTGTTCATCTCCTTGTTCTTCGTGTCAGCGTCATCTAATAAAAAAAAAAGGTTATATTTCATCGTTTTCTGTTTCTTCATTTCAGAATCATAAGGAAAAAAAAAAGAAAAGAAAAGAAAAGAAAAGAAAGAGAGATAGAGGCATTAGTTGAAATTTGAAGAATCATTGAAATCTTGCCGCAAAAAACTCTACTCTGGGGAAACATATGCAAATCACATCGGAATCAATTGAAAATTCATATTCCGTCTATTGGGGTTGAGATAGTATCATTTGTCAAACTTTGGGCTTATTCTGATATTGATTTCTTGAGGGGTTATTTCGATATTCATTTCTCGCCGAGAAACACTATCTTAGTGAACCCATATAGAAAAACACCTTTAGAATCAATTGAAACTTTACATTCTGTGTCTTGGGGATTGATATCGCATGATATATTAAATTGGGGCTTATTTCGATATCGTATACTAGAGGTTTCAATTGGAGGTTCATTTCCGCACGAAAATTGATCACACAAGGGTTTGTGTACCTAGAAGTACAGGAAAGGCCTATAAATTGAGTGTTCTTTTTTGTTTAGTACTAAAATACTAAATATTGATTTTGAGGTCATTTCGAAGTCGCTTTGGTCCGGGTTTCAATTCTGTTACGTAAAAAAATTGCGTAAGACGTTAGATTCTCGCTCAAGTCTCAAAACGTGATCCCTTACTGCTTTAGTTTTGTCCAATTCTCTGTTTTCGTTCTATTTTCAGCTATCTAGGAGTCAAGTAATTGTTTTTCGCTAGTATTTGCTTCTGCTTTTTATTTCGTGTCTTCAGTATCGTCCCACAATTGCATCGAATTTGCATTGCTACTCGCAAAATCGTAATCGTAGTTTTGTTTTGCTTTGTTTTCAGTATTTTTTATTGCTTCTTGAGTCCGAAAATCATAATTAGAGTGTCGTCTGAAAAGCTACTCGACTTTGATTTGTTGATTTTAGTTCGAAAGAACCAAAAGAAAGCAAGTTGTGAGGTAAGAGGCGTAGTGAGCTTATTAGAGTGAAAAGCCTTGATTTTGTTTGTGTGATACACGAGAGTGTGAGGGTAAAAGGCGTAGTGAGCTTATTAGAGTGAAAAGCCTTGATTTTTTGTGTGTGATACACGAGAGTTGTGAGGATATATATATATATATTTTTTTTTTGCTACTAACCAAATTTTGTAGATTCAAAGGGATGTCCGAAAACAACTAATCGTGACACAAAATGTTGACGTGGCGTTCCAATTACGAGCCATGGGTCAGCAACTTGAGTTGATGTCGAGGGCATACAAAGATCTGAAAGATGAGGTGAATTCAATAAAGCAACAGTAATAGTGGGGCTGATCACCGAGGAAATACGGTCCGCATGGCCGCATCGGAATAACATGATCTGATTTTGAAGAGAATGTTGATGAAAACGCAGATATGGGCTGAAGATGACTATGATTTTGCATCCGTTGGCCAAGGAATCAGGTCCGGGACCGAAGCGAGCTAGGAGGAATGTGAATTTCCGTGGCATGGGGAATTATGAAGATATGGATGGGGACAACATCAAACTGAAAATTCCTAACTTCGAAGGTAAAAATGATCCCGAGGCTTATTTGGAGTGGGAGAAAAAAGTAGATTGGATTTTTGATTGTCATAGCTATTCTGAACAAAAAAAAGTGAAATTGGTGATGATTGAGTTTACAGCGTATGCAATGATTTGGTGGGATCAGATTGTAATCAGTCGGAGGAGGAATGGGGAGCGACCCGTTCAGAGTTGGGGGGAGATGAAAGCGTTAATGAGGAGACGATTTGTGCCAAACCACTATTATAGAGACCTATACCCGAAGCTCCAAGGTCCGAATCAAGGCTATAAGACAGAGATGAATATCACAAAGAGATGGAGATAGCAATGATTCGCGCCAATGTTGTTGAGGATAGAGAAGCCACCATGGCTAGATTTCTTAATGGGTTGAATCGTGACATTGCCAATGTGGTTGAGCTACAACACTATGTGGGAGCTAGAGGACATGGTTCACATGGCTACGAAAGGTGGAAAGACAACTCAGGAAGGGACATGTTCGACCAGGGATTTAATTCGGGTTCTTCATCATCTTGGAAGACGAATCTGAAGAGAGAGGGTACTCGTCCCAGCCAAGATCCTTTGTTCCTTCTAAAACCGAACGAACAACGGCTAAAGTTGATGTCCCTACCGGTGCCAAAGGTAAATCTGAAACTCAGCCCTAAACGCACTCGTGATGTTAAATGTTTTAGGTGTCAAGGGCATGGACATTATGCTTCGGAGTGTCCAAACAAGAGAATCATGATGATTAGAGATGATGGTGATATGGAATCTGAAAGTGATCGATCTGATTGCGAAGGCATGCCACCATTGGAGGATATTGATGAGGATGAGTTAGCATTATCGGTTATGGGGTCCTTGGTTATAAGGCTACACTTCGAGTTCAAGTCAAGGAAGATGAATCTAATCAACAAAGAGAGAATATCTTCCATACGCGCTGCTACGCATACAAAGCAATGTGTGTGGTTTAATTATTGATAGTGGAAGCCGTGTTAATGTTTGCAGTACCACCCTTGTTAGTAAACTGAATTTGAGTACTCGTTAAGCATGCGAAACCATATAGATTGCAATGGCTGAATGATAGTGGTGAAGTGAAAGTGACTAAGCGGGTTGTGGTCCCATTTTTCGATTGGGAAATATGTTGATGAAGTTCCGTGCGATGTGGTACCAATGCAAGCAAGTCACATCTTGTTGGGGGAGGCCATGGCAATATGATAGGAAGGCAGTTCATGATGGGGTTAAGAATAGGTATACCATTGTAAAAGATGGTAAAACCATCACTCTTGTACCTCTTACACCCAAACAGGTGTATGATGATCAAATAAAGCTAAAAAGAGAGCATGAGGCGATGGGGAGAGAAAATCAAGGTGAGGAACATGGGGAGAGAAAACCATCAGATTCGGCCAAAACCCAAACCTCTACAACCCATTCAGCCACCCATCCAAACACAAACAAATATTTGGCCAACACTCCCAACAAATCAGACCATTCGACCACTCCTCAAAAACACCCAAATCTGGCCGAGAGTGGAGGTAAGACAAGAGGAGAGAAGAAAGTAAGGAAGAGTGATGAGAATTGTGTGAAAAAACTAGAGAAACAGCCGAATTTTTATGCTAGAGAGGGTGAGGTCAGATCTGCATATTTCGCTAACAAGCCAATGATTTTACTTGTGTACAAGGAGGCTTACTTTAATACTAATGATCTTGATAATATTGTGCCTAGTGCTGCTGTTTCTTTGTTGCAGGAGTTTGATGATGTGTTCCCCGACGATACTCCAAGCGGATTACCACCATTGCGAGGAATAGAGCATCAGATTGATTTCGTACCCGGAGCTTCAATTCCTAACCGGCCAGCATATAGAAGCAATCCCGAGGAGACGAAAGAGCTTCAAAGGCAAGTTGATGAGCTGATGGAAAAGGGCTACATTCGTGAGAGTATGAGCCCCTGTGTCGTACCCGTGCTACCTAAGAAGGATGGAACATGGAGGATGTGTGTTGATTGCCGAGCCATCAACAACATAACGGTAAAGTATAGACACCCTATTCCTAGGCTTGATGACATGTTAGATGAGTTACATGGATCTTGCATTTTTCTCTAAAATTGACTTGAAAAAGTGGGTACCATCAGATTAGGATGAAAGAGGGGTGATGAGTGGAAAACTGCATTTAAGACTAAGTATGGTTTATATGAATGGTTAGTAATGCCGTTTGGACTTACAAATGCACCAAGTACGTTTATGCGTTTAATGAATCATGTGTTGCGTGCATTCATAGGTAAGTTTGTGGTTGTGTATTTTGATGACATTTTGATTTATAGCAAGAGCTTAACCGAGCATTTTGATCATTTGCGTAATGTACTTAGTGTGTTGCGTGGTGAGAAATTGTATGCTAATCTTAAAAAGTGTGCCTTCTGCATGGAAAAAATTGTGTTTCTTGGCTATGTCGTAACTGCACAGGGTATCGAGATGGATGAGGAGAAAGTTAAGGCCATCCGGGAGTGGCCTACACCCAAATCGGTAAGTGAGGTAAGGAGTTTTCATGGGTTAGCTAGTTTTTATAGGCGTTTTGTGAAAGATTTCAGTACAATAGCTGCACCCTTGAATGAAGTTGTTAAAAAGGTCAGTTGGGTTTAAATGGGGGGAGGAACAAGAATTGGCTTTTGTTCTTTTGAAAGACAAATTATGTTCTGCACCGGTTTTGGCTTTACCCGACTTTACAAAAAGCATTTGAAATAGAGTGTGATGCGTCTGGAATGGGAATAGGTGCTGTTTTGATGCAGGGATCGGAGACCCATTAGCGTATTTCGATGAGAAGTTAAGTGGAGCGACCTTGAACTATCCCACTTACGACAAAGAACTCTATGCCTTGGTAAGAGCACTTTCGAAACATGGCAGCATTACTTGTGGCCAAAAGAGTTTGTAATCCATTCGGATCATGAGTCCTTGAAACATCTGAAAGGACAAGGTAAGTTGAATAGGAGACATGCCAAATGGGTTGAATTCATTGAAACTTTTCCTTACGTGATCAAGTATAAGGGAAGGAGAACATCGTAGCCGATGCACTTTCGCGCAGGTATGTTCTTTTACACACCATGAATACTAGATTGCTAGGCTTTGAATATGTGAAGGAATTGTATGGTAATTGATTCTACGACTGATTTCTAGCTTTCGATGTGAGATTTAGTAATGCATGTGGAAATGCTGCGGACTTCTTCGGTAAGTTTTATTTGATGGATGGTTATTTGTTCAAAGAGAATAGAATGTGTGTTCCCTGCTAGTTCTTTTGCGTGAATTACTTGTTCGTGAAGCACATGGGGGGTGGTTTAATGGGTCACTTTGGGGGTTGCGAAAACCTTGGATGTATTGCATGAGCATTTCTATTGGCCAAAAATGAAAAGAGATGTGCAATGAATTTGTGAACAATGCATCGCTTGTCGAAAGGCAAAATCTAGAGTACAACCACATGGTCTCTATACACCATTACCTGTGCCTCATCTGAACCTTGGGTAGATATCTCTATGGACTTTGTTTTAGGTTTACCTAGGTCAAAGAAAGGTAGAGACTCTATTTTTTGTTGTGGTTGATAGGTTTTTCTAAAATGGCGCATTTCATTGCATGCCATAAAACAGATGATGCATCTCATATTGCGAGACTTGTTCTTTAGGGAGATTGTACGCTTGCATGGCATTCCTAAGAGTATTGTGTCAGATCGTGATGTTAAATTCCTTAGTTACTTTTGGAAGACCTTATGGGGAAAGTTGGGAACCAAACTTTTATTTTTCGACAACATGTCATCCTCAAACAGATGGGCAAACCGAGGTAGTCAATAGAACATTATCTCAACTTTTAGCGTGTTGTAATACAAAAGAATTTAAAAAGTTGGGAAGAATGTTTGCCTTTTGTTGAGTTTGCTTATAATAGAACTGTGCATTCGACCACTAGTTTTTCTCCTTTTGAGATTGCTTATGGTTTTAATCCACTAACTCCTATGGACTTAATTCCTTTACCTTGTGAAGAAAGGGTAAGTTTAGATGGTGAACAGAAGGCAAAGATGGTGAGACAACTCCATGAAGGAGTTCGACTGCAAATAGAGAAAAAGAACAGACTTTACGCTTCTAAAGCAAATAAGGGACGTAAACTGGTTGTTTTCCAACCCGGTGATTGGGTTTGGGTGCACATGCGGAAGGAACGATTTCCTAACCAAAGGAAATCAAAATTACAGCCTCGTGGTGATGGTCCATTTCAGGTTTTGGAGAGAATAAATGACAACGCATACAAAATTGATCTTCCAGGTGAGTATAGTGTTAGTGCTACCTTTAATGTTGCTGATCTTACATTGTTTGACACAGATATTGATTCGAGGTCGAATCCTTTCGAGGAGAGAGGGATGATGCGGACCGACCCAAAAAACACCAGCAAGGACCCATTACATGTTCCAAATGGTCCAATCACGCGGTCTAGGACAAAGGCATTGAAAGAGGCAATGAATGCATTGGTCTTTGAAGGTTTCAACCCGATCGAATTGCAAGAACCATTGGAGTATCAAGAGGAGACCTTAGTACATCTTATCCATGTGCGGGAGGGGTCCAATACAACCTTATTTGGGCCATGAAGTTAAGACAACAAAAGGATCCAAAAGAATCCTCCTACAACATGGAAACATGGGATTGATGGGGTCGGATGGAAGAGAATAAATAAACCTTATGGGCTTTATTTAAGTTAGTTAGCTACAGCCCAAGGCTTGTTTGGGCTTAATTAAGACTTTGTTTTCAGCTAGGATCCAAGGCTTGCTTGGATTAAGTAATGGGCTTTTAATTTAGGATTTTGGGTCAGTTTTGAGTGGACCTCATTTAAGTCCACATAAGAGGGTCCATTAGGGTTACTTTTTAAGAACTATTTAAACTCATGTAACCCCTAATTTCGGCGTACCATTTGATTAAACTTAATTCTGAACTTTTCGGTTTATGTGTGAGAGTGATTCTTGCATTCTTTAGTTCTTGAACTGAACCGAATCCGACTTTATCGAAGATTAACCGGCTTCGTGGCGTCATTCTACTCATTCCAATAGTGTCTGGTGCCTTGGGGCAGGTTTCCATTGTGTCACACTCCTTTCAGACTTTATTTCGGCTTTCCGGGATCTTATCTCATTCTTGGTTGTGGGTTGGCGTGACCACGTGATCACGAGGTTCGCATCATAACCTTTTACTTCTCGGGCAGAAGTGTCGCCGGCTAAAACACCGTGTGGCCAAGGATCGGAAGACAGCCACCGCCTGTGACATCGACGTCAGTCGAATCCCTATTCGCGACTCGCGTGTTTCTCGAGTAATTGTTCAAAGCAGTAGCAGCAGGGATGGCCGCAGGAACATCCCATGCCACTCCTCGGGTAGAAAAAGTAGTCACCCTGGTTCAATGGGTGAAAGGCATGCGCGAAATGGGTTGCACGACCTATTCAGGGGAAGAAGACGCCGAAGTAGCAGGGCATTGGCTTAAGAAGGTAGAAAGGGTTATAGATCAGTTGCACGTGCCATATGTCAACTTTGGGCTTATTCTGAGGTTGATTTCTTGAGGGGTTATTTCGATAGCCCTTTCTGCCGCAGAAACACTACCTTAGTGAACCCATATGAAAACACCTTAGAATCAATTGAAACTTTACATTCCGTGTCTTGGGGTTGGTATCGCACGATATACTAAATCGGGGCCTATTTCGGTACCGTATACTAAAGGTTTCAATTGGAGGTTTATTTCTGCCGAATTGATCACACAAGGGTTTGTGTATCTAGAAGTACGGGAGCGATCTAGAAATTGAGTGTGGCTTTTCGTTTGGTATTAGAGTACTAAATATTGAGTTTGGGGTCATTTCGAAGTCCGTTCGGGCTGGGTTTCAATTCTGTTACGTAAAAATTGTGCAGGAGGTTAGATTCTGCTCAAGTCTCAAAACGTGATCGTGACGGTGTAGTTTTGCCCAATTCTTTGTTTTTGTTCGATTTTCAGTTATCTAGGAGCCAAGCAATTGCTTTCGCTAGTATTTGCTTCTGTTTTATTTCGTGCCGTCCACAATACGCACGCCTTTGCATCGGTGCTCGCGAAATCGTACTCGTAGTTTTTGTTCTTGCTTCGTCTTGGGGTGGATATCACAGGATACATTCAATTTAAAATTATTTGGAATCAATTGGAAACTCATACTACATCTATTGGGGTTGAGATAGTACCATATGTCAACTTTGGGCTTATTCTGAGGTTGATTTCTTGAGGGGTTATTTCGATAGCCCTTTCTGCCGCAGAAACACTACCTTAGTGAACCCATATGAAAACACCTTAGAATCATTTGAAACTTTACATTCCGTGTCTTGGAGTTGGTATCGCACGATATACTAAATCGGGGCCTATTTCGGTACCGTATACTAGAGGTTTCAATTGGAGATTCATTTCTACCGCGAATTGATCACACAAGGGTTTGTGTACCTAGAAGTACGGGAGCGATCTAGAAATTGAGTGTGGCTTTTCGTTTGGTATTAGAGTACTAAATATTGAGTTTGGGGTCATTTCGAAGTCCTGTTTTCGGGCTGGGTTTCAATTCTGTTACGTAAAAATTGAGCAGGAGGTTAGATTCAGGTTTTTGTTGTTTAGGGTTTCCGGTTCGGGGTTTCGAGGTTCTGGGTTTCAAGTTCGGGGTTTCGCGGTTCTGGGTTTCGCATTCGGGGTTCGCGGTTTTCGAGGTTCTTGGTTTGGGGGTCTCGGGTCCCTGGGATATCACCTGCCCTCGGGGTTTCGAGGTTCTGCTTTTCATGGTTCTGGGTTTTCGAGGTTCTGGGGCTCTGTGCACTGAGGTTTGGGGTTTTGCATTACGGGGTTTGGGGTACGAGGTTTTCGTTGTTCAGGGTTTCAGTTTCGGGGGTTCGATGTTCTGGGTTTCGGGTTTGGGGTTTCGCGGTTCTGGGTTTCAAGTACGGGGTTTGGGGTTTCTCGGTTCGGGTTTTCGTGTTTCGAGTTGGCGGTTCGGGTTTTTGACTTGGGGGTTTGGGGTTTTGGGTTTCGCAGTTTCGGGTTTCCAAGTTTGGGGTTTCAGGTTCGGGGTTTTGCGTTTTGGGGTTTCGCTTTTAGGGTTCTCGGGTTCAGGGTTCCGGGTTTCGAGGTTCGGTGTTTAGGGTTTCGGGTTTTGGGTACGGGGTTTCGGGTTCGAGGTTACCGGTTTAGGGTTTCACAGTTCAGGATTTCGGGTTCGGTGTTTCGAGTTTCGAGTTGGGGGTTTCGGGTTTAAGGGGGGCATAACGTGTTGTTTTAGGGAGAAATTAGAGAGAGGTGCTTTCCAAAGTCTTCATTAAGCCCAAACAAGCCTTAGATTGTAGGAATTTCTCGTTTGGGGTTCGGGATTTTGAATGTTCGGTGTTTCGGGTACGGGATTTCGCGGTTCGGGGTTTCGCGTTTGAGGTTAGGGGTTTCGAGGTTCGGGGTTTTGGGTTTAAGGGGTGTATAATGTGCTGGTTTAGAGAGAAGTTAGAGAGAAGTTCTCCCCAAAGTCTTCATGAAGCCCAAACAAGCCTTGGGTCAGAGGGGTTTTCACTGTTCGGGCTTCGGGTTCGTGGGTTCTCATGGCTCATGGTTTCCGGGCTCGAGTTGGCTGGGTTCGATGTTTTGACTTTGGGGGTTCTGGGGTTTCGGCTTTCGTGTCTCGAGGTTAAGGCTTTCGAGGTTCGGGGTTTAGGGTTTTGGGTTTTAGGTTTTGTGGTTCGGGGTTTTGCGTTTCGAGTTCGGGGTTTTCGTGGTTCTGGGTTTCGAGTTCGGGGTTTCGCCTTTGGCGTTCGGGGTTTTCGAGGTTCGTGGTTTGGGGTTCGAGTTCGGGATTTCACGGTTCGGGGTTTTGGGGTTCGGGTTACGGTTTATCGGGTTTACGGTTTGGGTTTGGGGTTTAAGGGGGGCATAATGTGTTGTTTTAGAGAGAAGTTAGAGAGAGGTGCTCTCCAAAGTCTTCATTAAGCCCAAACAAGCCTTGGGCTTTAGGGGTTTCGCGTTTGGGGTTCGTGGTTTGGTGTTTGGGGTTCGGGGTTTTCATGGTTTGGGGTTTCCGGTTCGGGATTTTGGGGTTCGGGGTTTCGGGTTCTGGGGTTTTCATTGTTCGGGGTTTCCTGTTCAAGGTTACCGGGTTCGGGGGTTTCACCTGCCTCGTGCTTTCTCTGCCTCGGGTTTCTGCACAGCATTTCTGCTCGAGTTTCATGGTTCTACGTTTCGACTTTGGGGTTCTTGGTTTTCAGGGTTTTCAAGGTTCGGGTTTAGGGTTTTGTGTTTTGGTTTTAGGGTTTAGGGTTTAGGGTTCGGGGTTTCCGGTTCGGGGTTTTCGGGGTTACGGGTTGTGGGTTTCGAGTTTCGGGTTTTTGAGTTTTGAGTTGGCGGTTCAAGGTCTCAAATTTGGGGTTCGGGGTTTTCGGGGTTCATGGTTTTTGAGGTTCGGGGTTACGGGTTCTGGGTTTCAAGGTTCGGGGTTTAGGGTTTAGGGTTTCGGGTTTTAGGGTTTCAGGTTTAGGGTTTAGGGTTTCGGTTTTTGGGTTTGGGTTTGGGGTTTAGAGAGAAGTTAGAGAGAAGTCCTCTCCAAAGTCTTTATTAAGCCCAAACAAGGCTTGGGCTGTAGGGGTTTCGCGTTTAGGATTCGGGGTTTCGCGGGTCGGGGTTTCGGTTCGGGGTTTCATGGTTCATGGTTCATGGTTTCAGGTTTCGCGTTGGCGGTTCGAAATTTTTACTTTGGGGTTCGGGGTTTCTGTTTCCGGGTTTCGAGGTTAAGGCTTTCAAGGTTCGGGGTTTAGGGTTTCAGGTTTGGGTTCGCGTTTGGGGTTCGGGGTTTTCATGGTTCGGGGTTTAGGTTTTTGGGTTTTCGGGTTGGGGTTTTCGGCTTAGGGTTTCGGGTATGGGGTTTGGGGTTTCGCGGTTCGTCTCAAATTTGGGGTTCAGGGTTTTCGAGGTTCAGGGTTTTTGAGGTTCGGGGTTACGGGTTCTGGGTTTCAAGGTTAGGGCTTTCGAGGTGCGAGGTTTAGGGTTTCGGGTTTAGGGATTGGGTTTGGGGTTTAAGTAGGGGCATAATGTGTTGTTTTAGAGAGAAGTTAGAGAGAGGTCCTCTCCAAAGTCTTCATTTAGCCCAAACAAGCCTTAGGTTGTAGGGGTTTCGCGTTTGGGGTTCGGGGTTTTCGTGGTTCGGGGTTTCATGGTTCAGGGTTTCGAGGTTTGGGGTTTCATGGTTCGGGGTTTTCGAGAGGTTTCGGGATCGGAGTTTCGTGGTTGGGGTTTCAGGGTCAGGGTTGCGGGTTTTTATTTTGGGTTCGGGGTTTCGCATGTGGGGTTCGGGGTTTTCTGGGTTTCAATTTTGGGGTTTCGCGGTTCGGAGTTATGCTGTTCATGGTTTTGAGTTCGTGGATTCGGGATCTGGGTTTCGCGGTTCGTGGTTTCGGGTTCGGTGTTTCGAGGTTCGGGGTTTCGGGTTTGTGGTTTCAGCTGGTCTGGGTTTCGAAGTTTCGGAGTTGGGGGGGGTTCTGGCTGTTCGTGGTTCTGTGGTTTCTCGAGGTTACGAAGCTTTCATGTTTCGAGTACCGGGGTTTCAAAGCTGCTTTGACTTTGGGGGTTCGTGGGTTCGGGTTTTCGGGGTTTCTCGCTTCGGGGTTTAGGGTCTGCTCTGAGGTTCACGGTTTCCGCCCTGGGGTTTCCGTGGTTTGGGGTTTTCGGGTTCGGGGTTTCGAGGTTCACGTTTTTGGGTTTTCATGGGTTTCGCACTCGCATTTTCGAGATCTCGGTTTTGGGCACCTGGTTTCGGTATGCCACGCTAGCTGCTGGTTTCTGCCTGGGGTTTTCGAGGTTTGGGGTTTCGAAGGTGTAGTGTTTCGGATTTTAGGGTTTGGGGTTTCGAAGTTCGGTGTTTCGGGTTTGGGGTTTCGTGGTTCGGGGTTTCGTGGTTTGGGGTTTCGAGGTTTGGGTTTCGCAATTCGAGGTTTAAGGGGTTCTGGGGTTTTCGAGGTTCGGGGTTTTCGAGATTCGGGGTTTCGGGTTCTGGCTTTTGGGTTCGGAGTTTCGCAATTCAGAGCTTCGAGGTTCGGGTTTCGAAATTCGGGGTTTTCAAGGTTCGGAGTTTCGCGGTACGGGGTTTGGGGTTTCGGGTTGGCGATCTAGTGGTTTTGCTTTTTGGGGGTTCAGTGGTTTTCGCACTGCGGGTTTGGGGTTTCGCGGTTCCGGGTTTTCGAGGTTCGGGGTTTGGGTTACGGGGTTTCAGGTTTCGGGTTTGGGGCTTCACGGTTCGGGGTTTTCGAGGTTCGGGGTTTCGGGTACGGGGTTTGGGGTTTTGCGGTTCAGGGTTTTGGGGTGGGGTTACGGGTTTGGAGTTGGCGGTTCACGTTTCGACTTTGGAGTTTGGAGTTTCGCGGTTCAAGGTTTCGGGGGCGGGGTTTAGGGTTTTAGGGTTTCGGGTACGGGGTTTCGGGTTTGATGGTTTGTGGTACGGGGTTTCGGGTTCAGGGTTTCGCGTTTGGGGTTCGCTTGCAGGGTTGCGGGTTTCATGGGGTTCTGAGCTCTCGGGGTTTCGGGTTCGAGGTTTAGCTCGGGTTTGTGGTTCGGGTTTCAGTTGGAGGTTCGGGGTTTTGGGTACGGGGTTTCATGTTCGGGGTTCGGGGTTTCGGGTTCGGGGTAACGCGGTTCGGGGTTTTCGAGGTTCGGGGTTTTGGGTACGGGGTTTGGGGTATCGTGGTTCGGGGTTTCGAGGGCTAGGTTTCGCTTTCTTGTTAGGGCGGATCGGGCTGCTTGACAATGGGGGTTCGGTGTTCAGTGTTCGTGGCTGCGAAGCTCATGGTCGAGCTTCAAGCTGCTCCGCTTCGTGGTTTGGGGGTTTCGCGGTTCAAGGTTTTGAATTTGGGTTTCGGGGTTTTGCGGTTTGGGGTTTCACAGTCGGGTTTTCGGGTTTCGAGTTGGCGATTTTCCTGTTTTGGGGATCTGTGTTTTAAGGGTTTTCAAGGTTCGGGGTTTCGGTTTTAGGGTTACGGTTTTCGAGTTTAGGGTTTGGGTTTAGGATTTGGGTTTAAGGGGCATAATGTGTTGTTTTACAGAGAAGTTAGAGAGATGTGCTGTCCAAAGTCTTTATTAAGCCCAAACAAGCCTTGGGCTGTAGGGGTTTCGTGTTTGGGGTTCGGGGTTCGGGGTTTCGGGGTCGGGGTTTCGGGTTTCAAATTAGTGGTTCGACGTTTGGACTTTGGGGTTCGGGGTTAGGGATGGAGGGTTTGGGGTTTTCGAGGTTCGGGTTTTCGGGTTCAGAGTTTAGGCTTTGGGATTTGGGGTTTAAGGGGGATATAAGTTAGAGAGAGGTCCTCTCCAAAGTCTTCATTAAGCCCAAAAAGCCTTGGTTTCGGGTTAAGGGTTTAGGGTTCGGGGTATCATGGTTCGAGATTTCAGGGTTGGGGGTATCATGGTCCCGGGGCTTCGAGGTTCGGGGTTTCGCGGTTCGGGGTTTCGTGTCCGGGGTTTCGCGGTTCGGGGTTTCGGGTAAGGGGTGGAGGGTTTGGGGTTCGAGGTTTCGGGTTCGGGGTTGAGGTTTTGAGTTGGCGTTTCGGGTTTCGACTTTGGGGTTCAGGGTTTTTGAATTTGGGGTTTCGCGTTTTCGGGGTTTCGTGTTCGAGGTTCAGGGTTTTGCGGTTTGAGGTTTTCAAGCTTCGGGGTTTCGGGTTCGAGGTTTTGCAGTTCGGGGGTTTGGGGTTAAAGTTGCGAGTTTCGAGTTGGCGGTTCGGGGTTTCGTGTTTGGGCTTCGGGGTTTTCGGGCTTCGGGTTCTAGGTTTCGAGGTTCGGGGTTTCGCGGTTCGGGGTTTTAGGTTCGGATCAGGGTTTCACGGTATCGTGGGTTTCGAGGTTCGGGGTTTCGAGGTTCGCCGTTTCGAGGTTGGGGTTTTCGGGTTCGAGGTTTCGGGTTTCAGATTAGGGGTGGAGGGTTTGGGGTTTGGGGGTCGGGGTTTCGGGTTTCGAGTTGGTGGTTTGGGGTTTCAAATTTGGGGTTCGGGGTTTTTGAATTTGGGGTTCGGGGTTTTCGGGGTTTCGCGTTCGAGGTTCGGGGTTTCACGTTTGGGGTTCTGGGTTTTCGAGGTGCGAGGTTTCACGTCCTGGGTTTCGAGGTGCGGTCTGTCGAGGTTCGGGATATCGCGGTCCGGTGTTTCGGGTTCAGGGTTTTGCGTTCGGTGTTTTGGGTTTGGCGTTTCGCGTGTGGGTTTCAGGTTTCGGGTTCGTGGTTTCGCGGTTCGGGGTTGAGGGTTTAGCCAAGTTTTAGCGCTATGGTTTCTGGGCCCGTGGTGGAGGGTTTCGAGGTTCTGGTTTCAGGGCTCGGGTTTCCGGTCGTGGGCTGGAGGGTTTCGGGGTCTCGGGTTTCGCTGGGTTCTGGGGTTTCGGGAGGGTTCTGGGCTTTCGCTGGGTCTCGGGCGCTTCGGGTTCTGGGGTTTCGTGGTTCGGCGTTTCGAGGTTCGGGGTTTCGTGGTTCGGGTTTCGTGTTCGGGGTTTCATGGTTTCGTGTTTGCGTTTTCGTGTTCGGCTTTCACGGTTAGGGTTTAGGGTTTAGCGTTGAGTATTTCGGGTTTAGGGTTTATTGTGGAGGGTTTCGGGATCGGGGTTTCGGATTTCGAGTCAGGGGGTCTCGGCTTTTCGATGTTCTCGAGTCTGGGGTTCGAGTTCAGTTGTCTGCTTTCGGTTCTGGGTTCTGCCAGGGGTTTTCATGGCTCGAGGTTCGGGGTTTCGGGTTCGGGGTTTCGAGGTTCGGGTTTTCGCGGTTGGTGGTTTTGGGTTCGGGGATTCGGGATCGGGTTTCGCGGTTCGGGGTTTCCGGGTTCGGGGTTACGGGTTTCGAGCTTTGCGGTTCGAGGTTTCGATTTTGGGGTTCGGGGTTTCGCGTTTGGGGTTCGTGGTTTTCAGGTTCCGGGTTTCGAGTTTGGGGTTTCGTGGTTTGTGGTTTCGGGATCATGGTTTCGGGTTTTAGGTTCGGCGTTTGGGGTTTTTGAGGTTCGGGGTTTCGCGTACGGGTTTCCTGGTTTTCGGGGTTTCGGGTCATGGGTTTCGCGGTTCAGGGTTGCGGGTTCGGGGTTTTGAGGTTCGGGGTTCGGGTTTTTGAGGTTCGGGGTTGCTAGTTTCGGGGTTCCGCGTTAGGGGTACGGGGTTTCGCAGTTCTGGGTTTCGGGTTTGGGGATTCGGGATCGGGGTTTCGCGGTTCGGGGTTTCGGGGTTCGGGTTTTCAAGGTTCTGGGTATCGAGGTTCGGGTTTCGAGTTTCGGGTTCTGGGTTTCGCGGTTGGGGGTTTCGAGGTTCGGAATTCTCCTGCTCGGCTTTCTGGTCTCAGCGATTCACGGTTCGATTTCTGTGTCTCGAGTTTGGAGTTTCAGCAGCACGGATTTCGTGTTCTGCCTAGGGGTTTAGAGTTTTAGTTTTTGATTTTGGGGTTTTAGGGGGGGCATAATGTGTTGTTTTAGAGATAAGTTAGAGAGAGATGCTCTCCAAAGTCTTTATTAAGCTCAAACAAGCCTTGGGCTGTAGGGGTTTCGCGTTGGGGGTTCGGGGTTTTCGAGGTTTTGCGCTCGAGGTTTCGCGGTTCGGGGTTCGGGGTTTTCGAGGTTCGGGGTTTCGGGTTCGGGGTTCTGGGGTTCGGGGTTTTCGAGGTTCAGGGTTTCGGGTTCGGGGTTTTGCTGCTCGGGGTTCCGCTCTGGTTTCTGCTGTTCGGGGTTTCAAGTTTGGGTTTCTGTGCTCGAAGTCTCAGGGCTTGGGGCACCCGGGTTTTCGCGACTCGTGGTTTCGGTTTCTTGGTTTCAAGGTTTGGGGTTTGGGGTCTCGGGTTTTCAGTGTCTCGTGGTTCTGCTCTGGATTGTAGGTTCTGGCTTTCATGGGCTCTGGGTTCGGGTTCTCGAGGTTCGTGTTTCGGGTTCAGTGGTTTTCGAGGTTCGTGGGTTCTCAGTACAGCAGTGTCGAGGTTCGGGGTTTTCGCGGTTTGGGGTTTTGGTTTCGGGTTTGGGGTTTGGCGGTTCGGGGTTTCGAGTTTGGGGTTCGGGGTTGTTGGGGTTTCACGTAGGGTTCGGGGTTTCGGGTTTTGGGTTTCACGTCAGGGTTCGGGGTTTCGAGGTTCAGGGTTTTGGGTTTCGTGTTTTAGGGTTTCAGGGTTTGGTTTTAGGGTTTATGGTTACGGTTTTTCGGGTTTTGGTTTTGGGTTTGGGGTTTAAGGGGGCATAATGTGTTGTTTTAGGGAGAAGTTAGAGAGAGGTGCTCTCCAAAGTCTTCATTAAGCTCAAACAAGCCTTGGGCTGTAGGGGTTTCGCGTTTGGGGTTCGAGGTTTCGTGTTAGGGGTTCGGGGTTTTCATGGTTCGGGATTTCCGGTTCGGGGTTTTCGGGGTTCAGGGTTTCGGGTTCGGGGTTTCGCGGTTCGGGGTTTCGAGTTTGGAGTTGGCGGTTAGGCGTTTCGACTTTGGGGTTCGGGGTTTTCGGGTTTCGAGTTGGCGGTTCGGGGTCTCGAATTTGGGGGTTTGGGGTTTTCGAGGTTCGGGGTTATGGGTTCTGGTTTTCGAGGTTCAGGCTTTCGAGGTTTGGGGTTTAGGGTTTAGGGTTTTAGGGTTTCGGGTTTCAGGTTTAGGCTTTACGGTTACGGGTTTCGGGTTTGGTTTTGGGCTTGGGGTTTAAGGGGGGCATAATGTGCTGTTTAAGAGAGAAGTTATAGAGAGGTCCTCTCCAAAGTCTTCATTAAGCCCAAACAAGTCTTGGGCTGTAGGAGTTTCGCGTTTGGGGTTCGGGGTTTTCGTGGTTCGGGGTTTCGCGGTTCGGGGTTTTCGAAGTTCAGGGTTTCGGGTTCGGGGTTTCGGTTTCGAGTTGTATGGGCTGTTCTTTTTGCTCCAAAATATCCATCACAAGAATGAGAATGAAAAAAGGTGAGAATGGAATGAAATTTATCTTGTGGTACACATCTCCTAACTACTTGATCCATACAAAATTTATCCCTAGAAATAATATTTAGCATCAGCTCGTAGCTTATTTTTTTGAGATGTAGACAAACCTGGAGGGAATTCTTTGGTTACTAAATAGTTCACCAAATTAGCATACCATGGTCTTGTGGAGGAATGTAACACATACAACTGCTCATCAGGAAATGTCTCTCGTATTGTTTCAACTTGTATGTCCTTGGTCCTTAGTCGGCTCAAGTGATCAGCCACATGGTTTTCAGCACCTTTTTGGTCTTTCATTTCAAGATCAAATTCTTGTAAAAGCAAGATCCACCTAATTAATCTTGGTTTGGACTCCTTTTTCTTCTAAAGATACCTCAGAGCTGCACGGTCAATGAAAACGATTACTTTTGTGCCAAATAAATATGACCTGAATTTCTCTAGAGCAAACACTACTGCAAAAAGTTCCTTTTTCAGTTGTATGGTAATTGCATTGTGCTCCATCTAACATGCGAGAAAGCATAGGCTATAACATGCAAATTCTTACCAATTATTTGCCCAAGAACAGCCCCTACCACTTTTAAGCTCATCATGGGCATCTTTTCATGCTTGATCAAACACAAAATCCACTTTCTTTGGATAATAATTTGCACAAGGGTGTTGTAATCTTCGAGAAGTCTTTGATAAAGCACCGATAGAAACCTGCATGGACAAGAAAAGAACGAACTTCCCTCACGCTTGAGGGGTAAGGTAATGATGAAATAACATCTATTTTAGCTTTATCAACCTCTAATCCACATGAAGACACAACATGCCGAAGAACTATTCCTTGATCTACCATAAAATAACACTTTTCATAGTTTAAGACAAGGTTAGTTTCATTGCACTTTTTCAAGATCAAAGATAAGTTTTCTAGACAACTATCAAAAGAGTCACCATACACCGTGAAATCATCCATGAAAACCTCAATTATTCTTTCAACAGTCATTCCAAGTTTTCAGCATATTTCTTTTCTTATATTGGCAACTCGAGATGCTGGGAAATATTTCTCAAGATCTTTTTCATGTCATTCCAAGTGTCAATGGAACCTGGGAGAATAGAAAAAAGTCATGCCTTCGCTGCCCTTTTTAAAGAGAAAGGAAAAGCTTTCAACTTAACTTGTTCCTCTTTCAACTCCATTCGGTTTCATGTCAACACAAACCATGTGGAACTCCTTGAGATGAGTGTGAGGATCTTCTCCTGCAAGACCATTAAATGTTGGCAGCAAATGTATAAAACTATATTTGAGTTCAAAGTTCACATTACTGTCTATGTTTATGCACAATGGTTGGTTTTCCCATGTTAGGAGCAGCAAGCTCCTTGAATGTTTGTTGTCATGCAACAGCCATGATGTTGACGCGAGCTTCCTTTCGTAACCTGCGTAAAGTGTTTTTGTATTTCGAGATCAACCTGCACTTGATGACTTTGATTAGCAGAACGGGTTACAGATATAAATCGCAAAGAAAACTCAAAAGAAACCAAGCATACAAGAAATTGAAAACAACGCAATAGGCAATAGGATCCTACGCTATAAAACTAAACGTGTCCAGAAACCTTAGAAAACGATAGAATTTGGCCTCGGTAAGGTGGGGAAAGTCACTAGTTCTTCTCAGAACGTCGTTTTCCTTCAGAAAATAAAAGCCCAATACCTAATTCCACTATTTTGAACAGTACCGTCGCAAACACAAATATGTTTTCTCTTTTTTTTTAGAATGAGTAAAAATCACGAAGTAGAATAAATCACAGCACAACACAAGAACACAAGAATCAACTAAAATCACTTCCCCAGCAACGATGCCAAAATTTGTTGCGATGTTGCGGTCGCACAAATTAATTACCCTAGATTAAAATAAATCAAACAAGATAGTATAGAGCAACCAGGGGGTTGATCCCACGAGGACGATTTAGTTCAGATTTTTGTGCTATATGTTATGCAATTGGGGGTTTGGAAGTTGTCTAGGCTAGGCTAAAGCAAACTAAGCGAAAATTATATAAAACTGAAATTTATCAATAAAGCAAACCTTGGTCGCAAATCAACATCCACCTACAGAAATTAGAACTGATCATGGAAATGACACATCAATTTATATTCTGAATATTTATCTCTTCTTAAAATTAGTTTGTTAACGGATCCTCCGTATAACTTACCCTAACCATCAAACAACCACAATGTCCACACTAGTAATTTGATTCAATGACAGCCTTAAAATCTAGATAAATTGATCAATTAAGAAAACATAATTGTCCGCAATATATGTTTAGTTCGATTGAATGTTCTCCCTAAGATTAATAACATAGATCCGCTACAATTATTAACTTAGTGCTTCATAAGTTCATATACCACAACTCCGGTTTTGATATCATACTTAGCAATCGATTGTCTACAATAATAACTCCGAGTCCGCTCTTAGCAATTAAATAAACAATCATAGGAAAATAAGCATAGGAGAACAAATATATTCATCATATAAACTGAAAAATTGAGGTAAAAATAGAACTTACAGTTCTTGAAATCTAAAGGTTTTCGTGTCCTTGCAACCAAGCAAAAGAGTCTAGCCTTGCATGTCCTCTCTAAATAAGAAGATGGAAGAAAACATGATTTAGGGTTTGGAGGAGGAAGATTTGTGTTTTCTTTGCTGCTGGCCAAAACTTCCTTGCTCCTCTCTTCTTTTATATATGCTTAGAAATCCTAGTATCTATTTTACAAATTAGTCCTTCCTTAAGTTGATAGAATTTAGTTGTCCCTTGTAAAATTCACATCTCCTTCATATCACATCGTTGTGAGCTGCAATTTGGAGTGTTTATAGGTCTTTGCATCCTTAATCCATGAAAATTGAGTGTGCATCAATTGGACTTTTAGAACTCGAGATATTGAATTTTGAATGGACAAAGGTCGATAACGGCAGATTCGTAGAAACACCAGCAAGGACCCATTACATGTTCCAAATGGTCTAATGACCTGGTCTAAGACAAAGAATTGAAAGAGGCATTGAATGCATTGGTTTTGAAAGTTTCAACCAAATCAGAATTGCAAGGACCATTGGAGTATGAAGAGGAGACCCTAGTACATCTTATCCATTTACAAGAGGGGTCCAATACAACCTTATTTGGTCCATAAAGTAAAAACAACAAAGCAGACAAATGAATCCAACTACAACTTGGAAACAATATGGGTGGCTACCTTTTCCTTTTGTTTCTAGGATTAAGGGGCTGGATGGAAGGCTATAAATAAGACTTATGGGCTTTATTTAATTTTGTTAGCTACAGCCCAAGGCTTGTTTGAGCTTAATTAATACTTTGTTTTCAGCTAGAATCCAAGGTTTCTTTAGATTAAGTCATGGGTTTTCCAACTTAGGGTTTTGGGTCAATTTTGAGTGGACCTCTTTTAAGTCCACATAATAAGTCCATTAGGGATAGTTTTTCAAGAACTATTTAAACTCATGTAAGCTGAATTTCGATAGCCATTGATGAATATTACTTCTGAATTTTTCAGTTTTATGCATGAGAGCGATTCTTGCATTCTTTAGTTCTTGAATGAACTGAATCCGACTTATCGAAGATTAACTAGCTCTGTGACGTCATTCTCCTCATTCCAATAGTGCGGGTGCCTTGGGGTAGGTTTCTATTGTGTCACACTCCTATCAGACCTATTTTGGCTTTTCAGGATCAGATCTCATTCTTGGTTGTGAGTTGCGTGACCACGTGATCACGAGGTTCACATCATGGGACCACACACCTTGCTTTGTACGTAACAACATGTATGGAAGATGTTCTCCCTTTGTGGATTAGATTCATCTTCCTTGACCTGAACCTAAAGTGTGCACCATATAACGAAGGACTCATTATTGCTAACTCATTCCCCTCACTATCCTCTAATGGTGGCATGCCTTCACAATCAAATCTGAAACTTTCTAATTCTATTAATAAGACTTATGGGTTTTATTTAATTTTGTTAGCTACAACCCAAGACTTGTTTGGGCTTAATTAATGCTTTATTTTCAGCAAGGATCCAAGGCTTCTTTGGATTAAGTCATGGGCTTTCCAACTTAGGGTTTTGGTTCAATTTTGAGTGGATCTCATTTAAGTCCACATAAGGGGTCCATTAGACCTATTCGGCTTTCCGGGATCAAATTTGATTCTTGATTGTGGGTTGTGTAACCATATCATCACGAGGTTCGCATCATATTGTGTTGTGAACAAGAATATTCTAATAATCATTTTTCCCTTCCAACAAAAAACTAGTAAACTTGGCGTTGGTGATAGTTACATTTTCATAATATTCACTAATCATTATAAAGTTAATGGGGAATAATTCAATCTTTTATTTAAATGCATCATGCAAAAACTATTTTACCATTGAAAGTTAATTTTTTAAGAGTTGATCAAAGGCATTTTAATATTTTTAACTTTATATGCATAATATAAATACTTTATTACACTAAAATGAAAAATTGTTCAAAGGCTGCTAAAGGGATATTCAGTCTTTACATTTTTTTAAGGCAAAGTGTAAAGATTAAATTACCTTTAAAAGAAAAACTTGCCCACCATGCATCGAAAGACTATGGTAATTTAATTTTTTATGGGTTAACAAGTTAACTTGAAGGGCTATTTTTGGTATTTTAACATATATATATATATATATATATATATATATATATATATATATATATATATATATATATATATATATATAAAAACTTACCAATAAGTGGGCATTGCCCACACCTTTTAGGTGCATATACAACGCCTCCCAACAACCAAACATTATATTTTAGGATAGTGTTTAAAGCACTTTGAAGCTTTTTTTATTTGTCAGATCCATGCATTTATATGAAGGAGCATTGGTTAAGCTTTCATATATTTTTCATCTCTCTCTTCTCCTTGCCAAATGAGTTATTTCATTTGTTTTTTGTCCTTATTTTATTGATTATTATTTGTTTTGTTTTTAACCTTTTTTTTTAATTTCACTACTAATTATTTGATTTAATTTAATTTTTACATCAAAATTGCTTCTTATTTTTTAATTGCTATTGTTTTTAATATCACCATATCAAAATAATTTGAAAACACAAAGAAAATTAAACTAATAAATAAATATTTTTTTAATTTTTTTAAAAAAACTCAACTTGTTGAGTAGTACTTCAAATTGCGTGGAACTCAATGGCTAAGTGAATACATCACTTGGTTGGTCCATGGTTTGTATGTAGGTTGTTTGTATCATCTCTTCTTGATTCTTTTCACGCACTAGGTGACAGTCTATCTCTATGTGCTTCGTGTGTTCATGGAACACTGGATTTAAGGCGATATGCATGGCAACTTGATTGTCACAAAAGAGTGTGATAGGTTGTGTGTGGTTTATTCTCAAATCTTTCAAGAAATTTTTCAGCCATGTGATTTCACAACAAGTAGTGGCCATGGAACGATACTCTACCTTTGCAATTGACCGGGATACTATATTTTGCTTCTTTGTTTTCCAAGAGATTGGAGCTTGGCTGAGCAGAATGTAGTAACTAGTTATTGACCTCCGTATCAACAGATCAAGCCCAATCGGCATCACAAAATGCCTGTAGTTGTAATGAGCCCATGGAAGGGAAGAAAATGTCTTGCCTAAATGGGTGCTTTGATATATATATCTAAGGACCTTATGTGTTGCTTCAAGGTGTGGCTGTCAGGGTTTCTCCATGAATTGACTCAACATATGTACTGTATATGCTACATCAGATCTCGTAATGGTCAAATAAATTAATCGACCCATAATCTGTATGAAGATAAATCCTTTAGCAGCATCCCATTTGTCTATGTGAGTGATATATTTTGTTTGACTGGAAACCGTGAAGGTTTAGAGCCCAAGAACCCGGCAACATCCAATATGTCAAGTGTATATTTCCATTGACATAGAGCAATGCCCTGTTTGAACCTTGCAACCTCTATTCCTAATAAATATTTAAGTTGTCCTAAGTTCTTGAGCTTAAATCTCTTGGAAAGGAATTGCTTAATCTCCTCAATGTCCTACAAGTTGTTATTTGCTAGTATCACATCATCAACATAGACAAGTAAGGCAATGAAGCTACCTTGACAATTTTGAACAAACAATGAGTAGTATGATAGTTATTGATGTAATCTAGCATCCTTGAGAGTGTTTGATAATTTGAGAAATCATTGTCTGGATCTCTGTTGTAGTCCATATAAGGACTTGTTTAGCTTGCACACACGAGTCTCCCCCTTTCGGCCGAAACCAAGAGGCAAGGTCATTTAGACATCTTCAGCAAGATCACCGTGCAAAAATGCATTGTTCACGTCCAATTGATACAGTGCCAGCCCTGCAAGGCTGCCACATTGAGAAGCACACACATAGTCACTAATATGGCCACGCGTGTAAAAGTCTCCCTATAATCAATCCCTTCAATTTGATTGTAGCTTTCACAACCAAATGAGCTTTGTACCGTTCAACTGTCCCCTCTGGTCTGAGCTTAATTTTGTAGACCCATTTGCATCCAATGGGTCGTTTGTGAGGAGTCAAGGGCACAAGAGTCAACGTTATGTTGGTCTGAAGGGCTGCAATTTCATGGCGCATGGCCTCTCTCCATTGTGGATCTGTAATGACCTGAGAAAAGCTAGTGGGTTCTTTGAGGAGAGAGAGGTGAGTGATGAAAGATTTATGTGGAGATGAAAGACGGGTACAAGACAAAGAATTCGAAAGGGGATGAGAAGTATCTAAGGATTGGACGATGTTCGTGGAAGATGATGGAGCAGGTTTGGATGGGAGGGTTGCTTCAACATGGAAATCCTGCAAAAAATATGGGGCTTTGATTGGACGAGCACCACGTCGTAACGAAGGTGATGGGGAGGGAACTGGTGATTGAGGAGATGATGGGTTGATGATGGGTAGGCTTGATGTGGCTATAGGGCATGAGTTTGCAAGAACTAGGTTGCTTGTGGATTTGGGGTAAAGACATGCTCTTTGGAATGTTGGGATGGAGATATTGGCTCGGTGAAGGATTCATCATCAAATGTTATGAGAGGACTATAGGTTTGTGATAAAAATTGAGGTGCAGCGTGATGCGGGCTGGCCCAAAAATACCTACAAGGACCATTACATGTTCAGGGGCTTGATTCGTGGTTTTGAAGGTTTCAACCACGTCAAAATTGTAAGGACCATTGGAGTATCAAGAGGAAACCCTAATACATATTATCCATGTACATGAGAGGTCCAATACAACCTTATTTGGGCCAGGAAGTGAGGACAACAAAGGAGACAAATGAATCCTACTACAACTTGGAAACAACATGGGTGGCTAGCTTTTCCTTTTGTTTATAGGATTAAGGGGCTGGATGGAAAGCTATAAATAAGACTTGTGGGTTTTATTTAATTTTGTTAGCTATAGTCCAAGGCTTGTTTGAGCTTAATTAATACTTTTTTTCAGCTAGGATCCAAGGCTTCTTTGGATTAAGTCATGGGCTTTCCAACTTAGGGTTTTGGGTAACTTTTGAGTGGACCTCATTTAAGTCCACATAAGGGGTCCATTAGGGTTAGTTTTTCAAGAACTCATGTAAGCTGAATTTTGGCAACCATTGATGAATATTACTTCTGAATTTTTCAGTTTTATGTGTGAGAGTGATTCTTGCATTCTTTAGTTCTTGAATGAACTGAATCCGACTTATCGAAGATTAACTGGTTTCATGGCGTCATTCTACTCATTCTAATAGTGTTGGTGCCTTGGGGCAGGTTCTCATTGTGTCACACTCCTATCAGACCTATTTTGCCTTTCCAGGATCAAATCTCATTCTTGGTTGTGGGTTGCGTGACCACATGATCACGAGGTTCGCATCACAACAGAATTAGGAGTAGTTTGAAATGGGATTTTTTCTTCAAAAAATGTGACCTCTCGTGATACAAAAACTTTATTTTGGATAAGATCAAACACACAATAACCTTTTTGACCATAAAGATATCCAAGAAAAATACAACGAGTTACACGGGGATCAAACTTTGAAGGCTTTTGTGCTTGAGTGGAGACAAAAACATGATCACGTTCTTGGTTGTGGGTTGCGTGACCACATGATCACGAGGTTCGCATCACAACAGAATTAGGAGTAGTTTGAAATGGGATTTTTTCTTCAAAAAATGTGACCTCTCGTGATACAAAAACTTTATTTTGGATAAGATCAAACACACAATAACCTTTTTGACCATAAAGATATCCAAGAAAAATACAACGAGTTACACGGGGATCAAACTTTGAAGGCTTTTGTGCTTGAGTGGAGACAAAACATAAATAACCAAATACCTTTAAGTGGGAATAATTAGGAGTTTGATGGAATAATTTCTCATATGGAGTTTGACCATGAAGAAGAGGAGTTGGTGTCTGTTGATGAGGTATGTTGAAGGATAACATTCCCCCCAAATTGTTTAGGTAGTCCAGCTTGAATAAGTAAGACTCGCGCCACATTGAGCAAATGCCTATGCTTACACTCAGCAACACCATTTTGTTGTTGTGGTGTGTTGATGCAACTTGATTAATGAACACTTCCTGTGAGGCATAAAAGTTTTCAAGTTCGAATTCAAGACCATTATCACTACGCACAATTTTGACCTTGGAATTGAATTGAGTTTCAACCATGCAAATGAATTTAATGAGAAGATCCTTTGTATCAGATTTTTGTTTCATCAAATAAACCCATTTGCTTTGAATAAAATTATCCATGATAGTAAAAAAATATTTCGCACTTGTAAAAGAAGCAATTTTATAACCACCCCAAATATCAACATGTATTAAATTAAAACATGTTTTACTTGAAATGGAACTCAAAGAAAATGGTGTTACCAAAAACCCGAGGCTATGGTTGGGAGAGAATTGCATGTTACTTTCATTTTATTTATTTATTTATGTAGACATACACTTCATCTGTCTCTCGTGCGCCACGCTCATATGAATACGAAAATAAAAATCAATCCGTTCTCATCATCCAGACATAGGACGCAATCAAATAATCAATCTAGGGTTTCACCTCTCAACAACAAGTCTTATTCATTGATGTTCTTACGATCGCCACTATGATACTGTCAAGAATTGGTCGTGCTCTCTCTCGCCCTGTTCGTTCAACATTACAAAGAGTAAAAGACAATTTTTTTTTAACCACTACTCTTTTATTTACTCTCTGTTTACTTATTGTTTTGTGTTTTTCTTTTCTTTTTTTTGTGTGCTGTAGAACGTAATTACCACAAGTAATTATCATTATAATGCAAGAAGTGTGTTAGTTGATGAACTAACTTCGCAATTTGCGGCATTAGAGATTAATGGTTTACGCGGATTAGGGATTGTAAGAGGTTATTTATCATTTTCTGGAGCTGGGAAACAGATTGTGTCAAGCAAGCAGTTGTCGAATTTGAATTCTATTCTTGCAAACCCTAGGGTTAGACGCTTTTTCAGTAGTGAAGCTCCCAAGAAGAGAAGTAAGTTAGTCATAATTTATTTTAGTTCTTTTGTTTTTGAAATGTTGGTTTGGTATTGCGTGCTGATATGTTTTTATTTTATTTTTTTATGATGGTTGTTGTAGAGTATGAGAATTATTACCCAAAAGATAAGAAGAAAATTCCCAAGGAAAATGAGAGTAAATCGGAGTCAAAAGGTTTGTTTTTATTTTTTCCTTTTCCCTCCTATTAATGTTGTTCTTGTTATTTTCATTACTTGTTTTGGTTGTTAAAGGGATATAAATTATTAATTCAAGGTGGGATCATGTGTATATCTGATGATGTTGAAACAATCATTTTTTAAGTGCTTGTTGGATTGTTTACTCTTTCTTTTTAAGAAGAGATACATTGTATATTAGCCAAGGCAATTTTGCTCCCTGAGTGATTTAGGGTCATTATTATTTTTTTTCCTGTAAGATGTTTGGGGGATTTTCTTTGAGATTAATGAGTCTCAAAATGATGCCTTCTCTTTATTTCCTTCCCACGCCCATCTTCTTCTTGTCTGCATTAGTGAGGAGAAGGGTAACATTGGATTCTATTTCAGAAACTTTTAACGTGAAGTTCATTTAATCATCTTGTTTATTTGAACCAATTTATGCATGAGACCAGGAGTTTTAGTTTATATCTGCCAATTGCAAATTGCATGTCCTTTATACTGATGACGAGGACTTTTAATGAGACTAGGATTTCTACTTTGTATGAACAGTGAATGTTGTTTTATGTGAAATAACCACATGACATTGAGGAAGTTTTAACATGGTTTACTTGTTGATGAGGGTTTTGATAGAGGCTTGTTTCATATTAGTTTTCATTATGGTCTTGTAACAGAACACAGTTATAGTTCACTGTTAAAATCTTTGGGAGTGTGTGCATAACAACACAAGCATAGGATGCTACACCTATGTTGCTGGTCTTAGGTGTTTCTGAATTAGTGTTGTCAAAGGTGAAAGGTGCCAAGCCTGTAAAATCCTGAGGCGCTCGCCTGAATGAACCTAGGCAATTTGCTATAAAGTAAAAAATATATATCATATTATATTATATAAATTTAAAATATATATATCTTCCCAATTAAGATTAGATCATTAGAAAATTGAAAGAAAACATAAACTACCATAACATTATACAGTTATATTTTTCACCCTTAAAACAAAATAAGATAATTTAAAGTGGTAAGTAGCCTCGTTGAAATCCAACACTTGAGGCTAATAAAGTTGCCTGGGCCTCAACTCACTTCGCCTAGAGCGCCTAGGGGAGTGCCTCAGCACCTCTTGACAACATTGTTCTGAATGATGATATATTTGGGAATATTATTTCTGTAAATGATGCTCAAAAGAAAGACAATTGGTGGATCACTTCTCTAAATTATTGTTGTGATTGAATGCATAGTTTAAACATTTACTCAACTTACTAATGCATGATAAATGCATAATTATTTCTAAATCTTTTTATTTAGAAAAAAAGAAAAGATTTTTCTAAATCTGTAATCAGTTAAGTACTATTATTCAGCATTCCCACACAATAGTATACTTTCATGCTCTATGATTACCATTTTTTTTTTATGATTTTCCAGAGGACTCTGGTGGTGCTGGTGGTGGAGATTCCCAGAACTCTGTGAAGCAATTTCAAAATATTATCACTCCTTTAATATTCCTTGCCTTTGTGTATTCTTCAATGTTTTTCAATACTCAAGAGCAAAAGCAGGTTATAATTTCTGAACTACTCTGAGCAGTTGGTGTCTCTTTTTCTAATAATAATATAATCTAATACAGGTAATAAAATCACTGACATTCTTTGTTTGAAATTAGTGTCTAGAAATGTGCATTATTCTGTGCACATCAACTTCTCTTGGCTGTAATTCCTCCTAATGCCTCTGCCATTATTGCAGCATAGAGCGCATTAGACCTCAGTATTTTAATGTTTCTGCTGTGAATACCTGAATATGAAGGTTTAGGTACTTTAGCTTTTAAACAGTGCAACTTCTTTGTACCATGGGCTTACTGGAACATCCTTATTGGAGATTTGCAATCATTGAACTTTAGAGTTCCATGCATTACTAATCATACTTTAATCATTCATATTTTTATTTAATTGATGAGGTATATTTAAAGCACTTGAAATCATTGAGCTTATCCTCATAAAAGTTCAACCAGCTCCTTCCAATCATAAAAACTGAAGTTTGATTAATTCAACTTTCATATTTCATTGACAATGGGTTCCTTTATTGAAGAGAATTTGGTAGCCTAGCTATTTCATTTCAGTCATGTTTTTGGGGGAATTGGACTACATTGGCGATACTATAATCGGACAAAGGTAGATTTTGCACGTCTCGACTATTGGTGGCTTTCAATTTCTTTGAATTAAATATTATATCAATTGATATTATGGGGTTCTGTGAATAGAGTTTATACGTTTGTACAGAAGGACTGTGTTCATCCAGCATTTAAATTGGGTATAATTAGCTGCTTGTTTCTTATAGATCCCATGATTCTTTATGTTAATTTATCTGAACCCAATTTTAGATCCTTGAACTGATTTGAATTGTTCTCTTTCGTCTGTGCATTTTATTTCTTTATCTGGATATCTGACCTTGTCAAGTAAATTCTGATGCCACATTTTCTGGTTCTTCTAAATATATATTTTCTTACCATTTCTTCATCACTAAGCTGTTTGACATGTTCTGCAGATTAGTTTCCAAGAGTTCAAGAATAAGTTACTGAAACCTGGTCTAGTGGATCACATAGTTGTTTCAAATAAATCAGTTGCAAAAGTACATGTGAGGAACTCACCTCAGAATGCAAATCATAGCAGTGATAATGTTATTGGTACTCCTTCCAGAAGGAATGTTGGCCAGTACAAATTCTATTTTAACATTGTCAGTGTTGAATCTTTCGAAGATAAGCTGGAGGAAGCCCAGGAAGCCCTAGGGATTGATCCTCATGATTATGTCCCTGTAACTTATGTGAATGAAGTGAACTGGTTTCAAGAGTTGATGAGGTTCGCTCCCACGGCCATGCTTCTAGGAGTCCTGTGGTTCATGGGGCGAAGAATGCAGAGTGGCCTTGGTGTTGGTGGTCCTAGTGGACGAGGAGGCCGTGGAATATTTAACATGGGAAAAGCGCATATTACAAAGCTGGATAAGAATGCCAAAGATAAGGTATCGTGACTCGTAATCTAGGGAAGTAGGCTATATATGCTGTGCTATGGTTCTGTTCATCCCGTTCCACAAGGAGTAAGCACCATCTGGTTTGAAAAACATGTTATATGTTAATATTTTGTCCTGATGTTCATATAATGTTTCTTTGTTGTAGAACAGGATTCACAGTGCACAAGGCACTATAGTCACTGTAACTGAGCTCGTCACCATCTTAGCTCGCGTAGATTGTTACAGTGCTCCCATCACATTTCTCTTCTCTAAAATGATGAAATAAAAATTGCTCTGCCTTGTAATCGTGGCATGTTTCATATGATGATCTAGGTATTTTTTAAAGATGTAGCTGGCTGTGATGAGGCCAAGCAAGAGATTATGGAGTTCGTACACTTCCTCAAGAATCCAAAGAAATATGAAGAGTTGGGAGCTAAAATTCCAAAGGGTGCCCTTCTTGTTGGCCCACCAGGCACAGGGAAAACACTTCTTGCAAAGGCAACTGCTGGTGAATCTGGTGTGCCTTTTTTATCCATGTCTGGGTCAGATTTCATGGAAATGTTTGTTGGAGTTGGGCCATCCAGAGTCAGAAGCTTATTCCAGGAGGCAAGACAATGTGCACCTAGCATTATATTCATTGATGAAATAGATGCAATTGGTCGAGCAAGGGGTCGTGGAGGCTTTTCAGGTGGCAACGATGAGCGAGAAAGTACTCTCAATCAGTTGCTTGTGGAAATGGATGGGTTTGGGACCACCTCTGGAGTAGTTGTGCTTGCTGGCACAAACAGACCTGATATCTTAGACAAAGCATTGCTGAGACCTGGTCGGTTTGATCGTCAAATTACCATTGACAAGCCTGACATCAACGGCCGAAATCAGATTTTCAAGATCTATTTAAAAAAGCTGAAACTTGATAATGAGCCATCTCATTACTCCCAGCGACTTGCTGCTCTCACTCCTGGATTTGCTGGTGCAGACATTGCAAATGTTTGCAATGAAGCTGCTTTAATTGCTGCAAGGAATGAGAGTGCACAAGTGACAATGAATCATTTTGAGGCAGCCATAGACAGGGTAATTGGTGGTTTGGAAAAGAAGAATAAGGTATTTTGTCCCTTTGCTGCTTTTGTTTTCTTTTAAACTAGTTCATGACATGTTGATTGTGTTTTCTCCATACTTCACTCAGACATGGATGTACCTTACCATGTATAAGAACTTGGTTTTATATTGGCAGTGGACATGACACTACTTTAATAAACTTATCTTGATCATTTGGAATAGACCCATTTTCCCTCCTGTGCTTTAATAAACCACATGCAAGTTTGTGGGAACTTTAACTGATATGATGAACTATTGCATTGAGATGTCTATCTTGTACCTCCCATACTTTATAACAGCATAATTTTTTTCCCATTTCAATCTTTTAATCTCGCTGCCTTTTCCTGTTGTATATCCATCTAAATTATTTCTTAAAACATGGAGTGATAAGTCAATTATACTGTAGAATTAATGTGAGTCTTTCTTAGTCTTATGTTTCAACCCACAAATTGAAACATGCCAAGGGGAAAATCTCTTGCTCTCCATAGGGTTAGGTAATGTCTCTTGTTTACATAATTAGAAATTCAGTATAGTGGACCTCAGATGTTTATTTTGTCTGGTCCCTGAAAATACATTTTATTATCATCATTGGTTAAAAGTTGAGCTAAATAATTTCTGTTTCATTATTTAGGTCATAAGCAGGCTTGAAAGGCAGACTGTTGCATACCATGAATCTGGTCATGCTGTTGCTGGTTGGTTCTTGGAACATGCCGAACCCTTGCTTAAGGTAACAATTGTTCCACGGGGTACTGCAGCACTAGGTTTTGCTCAGTATGTTCCCAATGAAAATCTTCTGATGACCAAAGAGCAGCTTTTTGATATGACTTGCATGACACTTGGTGGTAGAGCTGCTGAGCAGGTAAATACCAATCCCTCTCATCCTGTTT
Organism: Salix viminalis; assembly: GCA_029228465.1. NCBI lineage: Eukaryota > Viridiplantae > Streptophyta > Magnoliopsida > Malpighiales > Salicaceae > Salix > Salix viminalis. Next base: position 8,528,114 of record CM055441.1, read on the forward strand.
TTTTTCTGCAGTACGATTTCATATATATATATATTTGATAGGGTTAGTATATTAACAAAAAAACAGAAAATACAACAAAGAGACGAAACCCAACCAACAAATGGGAAGGTGGACAAACCGGCTTATAAAATCAAAGAAAACCGGTAATAAATTTCGGGAACTAAATTACAAATAAAAAATCTCGTCAGAAAATCCCCAAGCAATACGAAGCTTTCTATTAGTAACCAAAGTAGTTATATTGCAAAGAGAATTAACTTTTGAAACGATACCACTAAGAATATCCCTATAAGCCATCAAACTATTACGAGGAACATTACCATGAAATTTAGCATTTCTTTCCTTCCAAAATGAAATAAACGGCAGTAGCTACAATCAATCTCCCAATCACTGATTCAAGAGAGTAGCTCACACTCAACTTAATGAGCCAATAAATGGTGCTAACCCAAGAACAATCCCAAAATGAATAGTGCATCTGGAGCATATATCATACTAAATACGCTGATAGAAAGGGCAATCAAATAATAAGTGATCAATATCTTTGTCATCAACTCCACACAAATGACAACGAATAATATGAATAACACCATAGGCTATGAACTTATCCAAAGTATGGGCTTCATGAATAGCAATCCCTAAGAGGAGAATCATGGTATGACCTGTTTATGCCAAATAAGTTTCCACCACTCTACCTTGTTCTGAGCTGGACTAATAGAGTTCCAAACACTATGAATAGAAAAATACCTCTAGGGGCATCCTTCCAACACACAATGTCACTCCTCCCATCATCCGAAAGGAAAGATGATCTCATATTAGTGAATCTGGATTTCTATTCATAGAGATATGCACAATGTCACTCCTCCCATCATCCGGAAGGAAAGATGATCTCATATTAGTGAATCTGGATTTCTATTTGAAGAGGTACACACAATGTCACTCCTCCCATCATCCGGGAGGAAAGATGATCTCATATTAGTGAATCTGGATTACTTGATAAGTTGGATTCTTGATCTATCAATACAATTTTTAACATATATTTACTAAATATGCATATTGGTTTAGTTTAAGGGTTAAAATAAGTAAAGATCTTCTAAACTATAGATTGCTTTGATTGAAACCCCCTTTTAGTATGTGAACAATGAGGTGTTTGGATTGTGACCCCCTCTATTAGGTTTTGACCAAGATTAGTGACGATACCACCACCAAATGAAAGGTTCAATCACCACCTAGATTGGTGATGATACCACCACCAAATGAAAGGTTTAATTGATGGTAGTTCTTTCATACCAATTTTAAATCCAAGCATTGCTGAGCTTGACAATTTAAGACATGGGCAATTTAAATCAAAAAATCAAAAACTCAAATTTTCGAGCTTAAAATGGTTTTTAATATCAAAATGTTCTTTAGGAGGCTGAAAGGATTATTTCAGTGATCTTTTAAGTTGATTTAGTGGTCACAAAGGTGGAGTTTCAATGGTGAGTGGTTTTAGAAGAAGTTCTAATGACACCATGGTTCATGTAATAAAATCAAAAGAAAATAAATATAATTGGTGACAATGAAAACTGTCTGTAATTGAGTCTTTGTACAATTTAGCCAGTTCAAGTATTGAGCGAAAGAACCTTTATGTTGTGGTCATCCAAATTTGTTGCATGACCCAGGACTTGTACATAATTAAGTTTTAAATCGCCATCAGTTCTTAAATGCATGCATTTCTAAGTCTTGAATGTGTTCATTTTGATGCGTACTCAAGCTTTTAGCTTCTTGACTTAAAGAAAATGAGTCTCAAGTCTGAGACCCCAAAACATGATGCCTTTTGTGCAGTCAAGGTGCACCATGAATTATCAGTCTTGTGTATTAATGTAAAGGAGCTTCTACATCAGATGTCAGACTCCCTTTTTTTTATAAGAAAAATCACAATACTTTTCATAATCAGAATGTTGGCTTTCATTACTAATTAAATATGTGCTATTCAAAGTTATTGAAATTTAAAAAACAATTCTATATCATGGTATACATGTTTTCTTTAATCCTGCTGTTTATTTTTAGTGTCCTTTCTTATGACATCTCTTTGACATGTAAAAACTGTGTCAAAGTTACATTCCGCACTTCACAAGATTTGCCCATGCATATTCTTAATGTTATTTTAATATTTATGAAATGTATGAAGTGTAAGGCTTAATAGATATTGAGCTTACTTTATAGGGTCAGTTTTCAACATCTGGTCCCTCACTTTTATGTTACAACCGAGTTTTAACAGAACATGTAGTTTCTAGTAGCCATAGTTTCAAATTGAGGTTGTGGTTGCAATTGTGGATCCATACCATGGACTTCACAGATGTTAAATTACAGTCGTGGCTTTAATGTCAATGTTATTTGAGGAAGCTCTTTGCAAGATTTGCTGATGAAGATCCTTATGTTATAACATTTGTGAAATGCATGAAGTGGAGGTTTTAATAGATCTTGAATTTACTTTATAAGGGTCAGTTCATAACATCTAGTCCCTTACTTTGAAGTTCAAGAAAATTGTGTTGAATAGAACATGTTTTTAGATAGTTTCAAATCATGGGTCGCATTTGTGAATCACATATTGTGGACTTTGCAGTTGTTAAATAACAGTTGCAGCTACTGTTATCATGCATTCATTAGTAAATTTTAACAAACTTTAGTATCACGTCCTTCTCTAATAGATTTGCTAAGTATATACAATAATAACACTTCTAGTAAGTAAAAGTCATATGAACAACATTATAACTATAAAAAAGGTGAAAAATGAAAACATGACTTGAAATACAAAAACTATCAAAAAACTAATTTTGCAACTGGACCATTATTTTCATTATAACAACTATTACCATTGTTATATGAAGGAGCAGCTATTTAAAACCATGCTAGAAGCAGCTTCAAACCAGTGCATTTGATATAATCTTCTTTTTTTGACATCTATCAGTCTTTCTATTTGATTTGGTCGTATCATGGGTATTTTATTTTAGCTATAGGAACTGTGCTTGTTGCACCATTTAATGGAATAGTTTTTCAAGGTCAAGAACTTCAGACCTTAAGATTTTGTATAATTTAAAAGGTGCTGTAATTTACCTATGGCAGGTTTTGCTGGGAAAGATTTCAACAGGAGCCCAAAATGACTTGGAGAAGGTCACTAAGATGACTTATGCCCAAGTGGCTGTTTATGGTTTTAGTGATAAAGTGGGACTTCTTTCCTTCCCTCAAAGGGAAGATGCTTTTGAGATGAGCAAGCCCTACAGCAGTGAGACGGGAGCAATTATAGACAGTGAAGTAAGGGAGTGGGTGGCCAAGGCATATGACTCTACCGTTAAGTTGATAGAGGAGCACAAAGAGCAAGTGGCACGGATAGCAGAGCTGTTACTTGAGAAGGAGGTCCTACATCAGGATGACTTGGTTAGAGTTCTGGGAGAACGACCATTTAAAAGTAGTGAGCCCACAAATTATGATAGGTTTAAGAGAGGATTTGAACAAGATGACAAGGAGTCTAAGGAGACAGCAAAGGGTGGGACCTTGGATGATGATGGATCATCACCGTTAGAGCCGGAGGTTGTTCCTGCGTAGTGATTTAAAAAATTATGTAAATAGTTTATTTTATCTTATCAATTTGTAGTGTTCACTACACGGAACCAAAAAGAAAAAAAAGGTGGTAAGATGTGCTTGTGCTTTGTTAAGCGTTTTCATTAAATTCCTAGCATGATAGTAGACATGTGAAAAGCTTTTTGACACAGCATATAAATCTTAAAGATTCGAAGGTTTTAATCGACTTTATTACGTAGAAATTCGAAAGCATTATTGAATTGCTCTTTTCATCAATTTATAATGGACGCAAGTAACTCACTTATGTTAGGAAAGTGTGTACATATGATCCCCAGTATATCTGATTTTGTGAATCTTGGGAATGTGTTTTTCGTTTAAGATTATATATTTTTTTATTTAATATTTTTGATACGTTCAAATTAATTTTTTTAATATAAAATTTATTATTTTAATATATATTTTAAAAAAACAATACTTAAAAAATTGTACACTATCCTCTGAGAAGCACAAAGGCAGGGGAAGTATCTTCTTTTAAAACTTGTCATATTAGTGATTGCGATCGTTTTCCAACCATGTTTCAATTATGCTCTTTACTCTAATTGGTGCCTATCAAAACAATATGAATTTGTTATATTGATACTAACATTTTGATACAACCTTTAACGAAGATAATATTTTCTCAAGAAAAATAAAAATCAGGTTTGAAAAGTGTGATATAATGGAAACTTGTCTCAAGGCACTAACACTATTAAAATTGAATTGAATGATGCCATAAAGTCAGTTATATCTTGATAAGTCAGATTTGATCTTTCTCCCAACAAAGAAAATGTGTTGCATCATGCAAAACACAAGTTTATTTTATCAATCCATGATTGCTAGCTTTACAACATACAATTCACTTATATAAGGTTTCAAATAACCCTAATGGATCCCATATGTGGACTAATTTGAGTCCACTTACAAAATTGACCCAAACATGTAATAATAATAATCTAAAAACTAAAAAGAATAAAAATCTAAAATATCCTAGATATGCTAGCAACAAATTTTTCATCCCTAAGAAGTCTAAAATACACTAGAAAATTGATATGATCCTGGCATCTTAATTAACCCAAGCCCACTAGGCAATGAATGCATTGGTTTTGAAGGTTACAACCACGTTAGAATTGCAAGGACCATTGGAGTATCAAGAGGAGACCCTAATACATCTTATCCGCATGCAGGAGGGGTCCAATACAACCTTATTTGGGCCATGAAGTGAGGAAAACAAAGGAGCCAAAAGAATCCTACTATAACTTGGAAATATGGGATTAATGGGCTTGATGGAAGACTAAAAAAACACCTTATGGGCTTTATTTAAGTTTGTTACCTACAACCCAAGGCTTGTTTGGGCTTATTTAAGACTTTGTTTTGAGCTAGGATCCATGGCTTGCCTGGATTAAGTCATGGGCTTTTCAATTTAGGATTTTGGGTCAGTTTTGAGTGGACCTCATTTAAGTCCACATAAGGGGTCCATTAGGGTTAGTTTTTAAAAGACTATTTAAACTCATGTTAGCTAAATTTCAGCAGCCATTGATTAATTTTAATTATGAACTTTTCAGTTTATATGTGAGAGTGATTCTTGCATTCTTTAGTTGAACGAACTGAATCCGACTTATCGAAGATTAACTGGCTTCGTGGCGTCATTCTACTCATTCCAATAGTGTTGGTGCCCTGGGGCAGGTTTCCATTGTGTCACACTTCTATCAGACCTATTGCGGCTTTCCAGGATTAGATCTCATTCTTGGTTGTGGGTTGCGTGATCACGACGTTCACATCAGGTGGTATCAGAGCTAGGCTTCGAAACAAAGTCATATCATTTCTGTTATTTTCATTTTATTTTTTTAGTGTTCCTTAAAGTTTTTCTAGTGTTTGTGTTCATCTCCTTGCTCTTCGTGTCAGCGTCATCTAATAAAAAAAAACAAGGTTATATCTCATCTTTTTCTGTCTCGTCATTTTAGTATCTTAAGAAAAAAAAGTGCAAACAGAAAATGTGGTTTCTCGTTTTTTTATCGGGCTTCCTTTTTTTTGTTTGTTTTTTTATAATCACGGTGTCTGACCCAGTTTACACGCAACACGATTTTTTTCCCACGTATATTTTTTTTTATAATCGGGGTAGCTTACACGCGCCACGAATAATCCTTGGACCCACTTTTTTTTATATTTTTACTCTTTTTTTATCACTTATAATTTTTTTTATAACGGAGGTGTCCAAGCTAGCTTACGTGCACTACGACTATTATTTTATAGATCGCAGTTTCAAATAGTAATTGACAATGATTTGAACTGTCGTTTTCGTTGTTCATTACTATTTCAAAAGCTGAATTGAATTGTGGTTCTAGTGGGAGATGGCTGGAGTGCTTGGGAACGCGTTTGGAAATCTCTTTTGAACAAATTTGAAATTTTTTATTTTTATTTTTATTTTAAATTAAAGCAATTTGGTGTTTCATCATGATTTTTATGTGCTGATGTCAAAAATAATTTTTAAAAATTAAAAAAATATCATTTTGATACATTTCTAAATAAAAAGTACTTTCAAAAGAAACCTCAATAACACTCTCAAACAGGCACGACATGTGGTGGAGGTGGAAGGTAAAAGGCGAATTGAACTGCTAGCTAAATTTTGTCCTTTAAATGACATTTATTATATATGTGTTTTTCATTTTGATCCTTATACTTTTAATCTTGTATTTTATTTTAATTCCTTTATTTTTTATATATATATATATATATATATATATATATATATATTTCTTAAATGGTTCTTCTTTTGTCTATGTTTATATGTACATGCTCTTAGTTTTTGTTTTTTATTTTCATTATTTCCACTGTTATCAAGGTTTTTTTATTTAATGTTTAAATTTTAATTGTGTTGGTGATCATTTGAAAATTGATATTTATTATTTTTCCTCTTTGTTTTTTTTATTTTCATTATTTCCAAGTCAAATAATTTTTTAATTTTTTTTTTGTTTTGTCATTTATTTTGTTCTTTAATTGCTTTTTTGATAATATTTTTAGGTATTAATTTTTTTTAATTATTATAGATAAGACATTCAAAATAATGATAATGATTATTTGTACGTTTTTTTCCTTATAAATATGTTAGATTAATTATCATTATTTTGAATTTATGTTGAATTTCAGTTGAATTATAAAATGAACTAATCTTAATACAATGAATTCAATAATTCAGACAATCCAAACTTCTTGTTTTTTTAATGATGATAATAATTTTATGCTAATTATTCATTGAAATCTATTAAATAGATAAATTTATATCAATTGAAATTTCATATATTTTATAGAAAACTTGCACTTAACAGGAATTCTGCATAGATTTATTATTTTGTCTAAATTTATATTATAATAAAAAAATCTCACATAATTAATTTATTTTATTTTTTAAAAAAATATGATATCACTTGCAATGGGGTGCAGGGTATGGGCTAATATATATATTTTGAATGTAGATTTTTTCAAACAATTCAATTGCAACAGGAAGAAAATCAGATTCTTTGATTTCTTCTCCACTGCTCTCTTTGACGGTTGCCTACCATATGATATCTATCATGTAAAACGTGGTATATCTGTGGCAACTTCTAGATTTATTATATATGTGTTTTTTTCATTTTAGGCCTTATACTTTTAATCTTGAATTTTATTCCACTACTATCGCCTCTACTGCCTCGCCTGGAGACTATGGGTGAGTTGTTGGTGTTGAGGGGAAGCTTACAATGGTGATAAGGATGGTGTTGGGTGGTTGGTCAGCCGCTACTGGTGGAGAAAGAGAAGGCTTTGTCGAACTGGTTTTAGAGAGAGAGAGAGATTTGGTCGCTAAGGAAGATGAGGGATGATGGTGTGATTTTTGTGTGATATCTCCATATTTTTGCTTGTTTTTCTTTGCCAAATCCTCTACAAACCCCCCTTTTGTGTGATATTTTCCTGGTTCTGTTCCAAAATTTTCTCCTCTCCTTCTATTCATGCATGCAGGTATTTGTAGGTGGTAGGAGACAACCCTTTGGCTGCCCATTGCGTGCAGCGATGGGTTGCCTCTTCACCTGAACTTGCAGTGGCGTGCTTGCACTATTCAGGTGACTGAACAGTGCAGTCACGCCCGTGATGATGATTTTAAGAGGGGGTGCAAATACAATATGGTCCCTCAATTTTTAATTGGTTCAATCACACCCCCAATTGGTTTTAAACTTTTAATTTTGTGCAATTGTATCCCCGTCAAAATTTTAACAGCAACCTTAGATTTGCGTGCCTTTTTTCTTTTGGTCCTTGGTTTCTGATTTGCCCGATTTAACCCTCAATTGACCAGACTCTCAATTTGTTTCAATTTGGACCCTGAATTCGCATAATTGGCTTGGAAAAATTCAAATCAGTCTCCAAAAATTCCAAACTTCTCAATTGGACCCGAATTAAGCTCAAGAACTTGATTTTTCATCGAATAAGCCCTTAATAAAATTAATTTGAACAACTTAAAGTATAATTAAGTCCTTTCACATTAAATCCTTCAATTGGACCCTAAATTAATTCTCAAACATAATTACACTTGAAAATGGTTGACGATTAAATCAAATCGACCCATAAAAATATAAGTATGCCTTTCGACTTAATTTGTACATAGATTTATCCAATAGTAAATTATTTTCTCCTTAAATCTGTATTTTCCTTCATTTATGGGGGCGCAAAAGAGGGATGATAAAGCTCTCGAAATTGTCTAGATTTCCCATCTTGATTTTTCTATCGACACCGACACCTTTTATTTTATTTTTGTTATTTTTGTTTTATTTTGGATAGAATTGGGGGAATAACTCATTTTTGGGTTATGACAACTAGTATCACAAGTTCCTAAAGAACTAGTATCACAAATTCTTGAAGAATTAAATAAATTAAATATAGTTCCTGAAGAACTAGTATTTCTAAAACTAAATAAATAGCAATCTTAAAGGACTAATTTTATTTTCTTTTTTTTTATATTCATGATTTTATTTAATAATTTATTTCTTGTTTTCATAGATAAAGATAATGTCAAATCTGACGAAACTTGAATTTTCCACTCTCAATATCTCTAGAAATAATTATTTGTCATGGATCCTTGACGCCGAGATTCATCTGGAAGCCATGAATCTTGGAGAGACCATCAAAGAAGGAAATAACACATCTCTGCAGGATCGTGCAAAAGCAATGATATTCATTCATCACCATCTCCATGAAGGATTGAAAAATTAAAATCTCACAATAAAAGACCCTCTTGTTATGTGACAAAATCTAAAGGAAAGATATGACCACCAAAAGTTTACCATACTTCCTCAAGCTCATTATGATTGGTTGCACCTAAGGTTGCAAAATTTTAAATCGATTAGTGAATTCGGCTCTTTTCAAAATTACATCACAGCTGAAATTGTGTGGTAAAAATATGACAGAAGACCAAATGGTAGAGAAAACTTTCTCTACTTTTCATGCCTCAAATATTGTCCTGTAGCAACAACATAGAGAGCGTAATTTCAAAGGGTACTCAGAATTAACTTCATGTCTTCTTGTGGCTGAACGTAATAATGAGCTTTTGATGAAAAATCATCAATCCCATCCTACAGGTTCTAAAACATTCCTTGAAGTGAATGGAACCTTTGTCTAAAAAACAAGAAAGAACTAAGGATATAGGTATGTAAGAAGTCAATGGAAAAGGAGAAGAGGTAATCTTTCTAAAAGCAACCCACCATACCACAAAAAATGGAGACACAATGAACTCAACCAAGGAAAGGGCAAGAATTTGCATAAACCAGAAGATAAGTTTCATAGGTGTGGCATGAATGGTCATTGGTCACGTACCTCTCATACACCAAAGCATCTTACAGATTTATATCAAGCCTCTCTGAAACAAAATATAGTTAAGATAATTTCATAAAGATGGGTCTGAAAATCATAATGCTTGTATTGATGTCAATACTTATCTTGATGTTTCTGATTTCTGTGAAAACTTGGATAAGACAAAAAAACATGCTTAGTGGTGGAATCATTAGAGATGATTAAAAGTTTTTATTTGTATTAAAATATCTATGTTCTTATGTTTACAATAAACATTTTCAGTTTGGCTGAAGTTAAATAATAAACTTTGATTATCTTTTGAATAGTGACATTACTTTTCATGATGGAGATTTATGTCTGGCCGACAATGCAACAACGCACACAATTCTTAGAAAATAAATACTGTGAGTATTTGGCATTAATCAAAGCTAATGTCACTATAATATCAAGTCTAATAGACATGATTAAAGGCTCTGGAAAAGCTAATTTTGTGTTACCAAATAACACAAGATTAAGCATCAAAGATGCATTATATTCACTTGAGTCAAAAAAAAATTTACTCAGTTTTAAGAATGTACATGCTAATGGTTATCATACTGAAACAACAGATGAAGATAGAAAAGAATATCTTTAAATTACTACATGTATATCAGGCCAGAAGCTTGTACTTGAGAAACTACCTGCTTTCTCTTTCGAAATTTATTATATGATCATGAAATCTATTGAATCAAATGTTGTGATACACTAGAAATGTTCCAACCCAAAACAATTTATGCTTTGGCATGATCAACTTGGACATCCATAATCAATAATTATTGAGAATACATATGGTGATGCAAACCAAGGAGCTGGACATATTAATCATACACTCGGGAATGCGTCTGAATTCGCACAAGACCCTTTGTCACTTCCAAGTGGCCCAATTACAAGACTTAGAGCCAAACGCTTCAAGGAAGCACTAAATGGGCTAATCCAAGAGATTTGGGCTGATTCTAAAAAGACTAAGATGGGATCAAATGATAATCAAGGCTTAGTCCACATCATCAAAGCAATTGAAGAGGGTAATAATTATGCAAAAACGTTTCAGCATGATCTGACCATCAAAGGGCATGAATTTGATGACTTTCAAGGTTATTAATTAGAGGAATGAAGTTGGTCTTAAATGGTTATGTTAAATACATTGAATTTAGTCATTTAGCTATTTATGATAGCCTCTAGAAGTCCAAGAGACCTAAAAACATGGGGACTTGTTTATGTTACTGTTTGAGCTCTTTTAAAGCTTTAGTTATGACTTTTCCTATTCTTGGAGGGTTGTTCCAAGTATAAAAAGGGGTATTTCAAAATGATTCAGTAGATTATGTTTTCAGAAAAATTATCATATTTATGAGGTCTTGTGTTCCTGTTCGTTCTTAAAAGAACTACTAGAACTTATCAAGTTAATCTTATGGCGTTCAAACAACCAAACTTATCACCTTGATTGTTGAGAGATTCTCAGGTTTTCTAGGTGTGGCGTTTCAATCTTTTGTAGTCTTGGTTTTCATCTTGTTAGGTGACGGGTCAAGGCTCAACCAATCTTGTCTACACGATCTTGGGGTTCTAAACCATCATTCTTATTGGGTTTCATCACAATTGTTGATGAAGTTCATATCATTTGGTATCAGAGCTTTGGTTCTAAGATAAGTTTGACTATCTTTCATTTTCATTTTTTCTTTTATGTACTGTTACCTCTTGTAGAAGAAAAAAAATTGTAAAAAAAAAAACAAAAAAGCAAAAAAAAAGGGTACACGATTCAAGTCCAAAAAAAAATTCAAAAAAAAAAGTATATTGTTACCTCTTGTCAGAATACTTTTGTTTCTGCCCTTATTCAAGTCCAGAAAAAAAAAATCATCACAAAACAAAGTACACAATTCCAAAAAAAAAAAATATAACAATTTCTCTTTTCAATCTTGTATCTCACCTTATTGAAGTTCTTGGCCTTTTGGTTAGTTTTGGTTGATTTCTCATTTTTTTTGAATTGCTGTGGGATTATTTTGATTTAGTTTTTGAAAGTTCGATTAAGAACTAAAGAAGACACAAAAGAGTGGAAAAGGCAAGAGTGTGTGAGACCATAAGAGGGTAAAAGCCATTTAGTGTGAAAACACGAGCGCAAGTGTATCAATTCTTGAGTGAAACACGTGAGGGAGTGCTTGTGAGGATTCTAACCTTGTTTTGCAGATTTTAAATATGTCCAATAATCAAGAAGATACAACCGAAGAAGTTCAATAAACTGGAGTTCCTAACCTCCAAATGCAAGCCTTTTTAGGGGAGATGAGGCGTATGTTGAGGGTCGAATTAGAACCTATTCATGATAGGTTGGACAGGTAGAAGCGTAAGCTCCTAGGGGACATCAACAACACATCCCCAATAGGCAGCAAGGTGGGCATACTCGCGTGCGTAATGTTGAGGAAGAGGCCGAAGTCCGAGGAGTTTGATGAGCCATATTTGAACCGAAAGGCGGGTTTCAGCGTGGGAATGAGAATCGAGAAGCTAGGATGGGTAGGCCTAGGAGGGATAATGATTTGGGAAACATAAAGATTAAAATCCCATCTTTTCAAGGTAAAAGTGATCCCTGAATTTTATTTGGAGTGGGAAACTAAAATGGAGATGGTGTTTGATTGTCACAACTACTCTGGAGATAAAGAAGGTTAAGTTGGCTGCAACTCGAATTCACCGATTATGCCATTGTTTGGTGGGATCAATTACTAATTAATAGGAGAAGGAATAGAGAGCCACCCGTGGACACTTGGGAGGAGATGAAAATGCTTATGAGAAAGCCGCTTTGTACCCAACCCACTATTATAGGGGATTGTATCAAAAGTTGCAGAGGCTAAATCAAGGTTCCAAGAGTGTGGAAGAATATTACAAGGAGATGGAGGTAGCTATGATCCGGGCTAATGTGGAAGAAGACCGGGAAGGACCATGGCTAGGTTCTTGCATGGTTTAAATTGTGAGATTACAGATATAGTTGAGATGCAACACTATGTTGAGTTCACAGATATGGTGCATCAAGCCATAAAGGTGGAGGAACAACTCAAACGAAAAGGATTGGTTAGGAGGGGACAGCCTATGGCTAACACCAGCCCATGAAAGACAACTCCGAAAAGGGATGAGCAGCTACAACATAAGCCAAAATTTGAATCCTTTAAGAATTCCAAACCAACGACCGCTGCTGCTATAGGTAACACCGAAACTTCAAGTTCTAAAACACGTGATATTAAGTGTTTTAAATACCAGGGGCGGGGACACATAGCCAGCCAGTGTGTAAACAAAAGGGTGATGGTGATAAACGCCCAAGGAGAGCTTGAGTCGGAGAATGAGGAAGATGATAATGACATGCCACCTCTGGAGGATGCTGATTTATTGGTAGCAAGGTGAGTTCTCAATATGCAGGTTAAGGAGGAAGAAAGTAACCAAAGGGAAAACTTGTTTCATACTCGGTGCTTTGTGAAAAACAAAGTTTGCAATGTCATTATCGATGGAGGGAGTTGCACAAATGTAACTAACACTTATTTGATGGAGAAATTGGCCTTAACTACCTTGAAACATCCTCACACTTATCGACTTCAGTGGCTGAATGAATGTGGTGAAATCAAGGTGACAAGGCAAGTATTGGTGGCACTGTCCATTGGTAAATATGAGGATGAGGTGGTTTGTGATGTGGTTACTATGCAGGTATGATCGGAGGGTTACGCATGATGGATTCACAAATAGGTATTCTTTCACTCATAGAAAACAACCTATTATTCTTTTGCCATTGAATCCGCACAGTGTCGTGGGAGGACCAATTAAAGTTACAAAGATCAAGTGAACAAAAGAAAGAAAAAAGAAATGAAAGTCTAAACTGAAAAAAAAAGATTTTCAAAAAAAAAGAAAGAGAGAAAAACATTGATCGAGAGAAAAAAGAAAGAGAAGGGATTTCGATCCATAGTGAGAGCAAGAGAGGAAAAAATTCAATTACATTTCAAAAAAAAAGTGAGATCAAGAGAGCATTATTTTCACACCGACCTTTATTGTACTCATGTACAAGGAGGCTCTTTTATGTACTAACGATCTTGTCGGTGCTTTGCCGAAAGCGATATTGTTTCTCTTTTGCAGGGGAGTTTGAAGATGTCCTTCTCGAAGAGGTACCTTATGGATTACCTCCAATCCGAGGGATTGAACATCAAATTGATTTCATACCGGGTGTGTCAATTCCAAACCGACTCGCTTATAGGAGTAATCCCGAGGATACTGAAGGAACTTCAGAGGGAAGTAGGTGAATTATTAGAGAAGGGGTATGTGCGTGAAAACATGAGTCCTTGTGCAGCTCCGTGCTATTAGTTCCTAAGAAGGATGGAACAAGGAGGATGTGTGTTGATCGTCGAGCCATCAACAACATAACGGTAAAGTATCGTCATCCCATTCCAAGATTAGATGATATGCTCGGATGAATTGCATGGTTCTTGTGTCTTTACAAAAGTGGATCTTAAGAGTGGATATCATTAGATTAGGATGAAGGAAGGTGATGAATGGAAAACCGCTTTTAAGACTAAATACGGTTTGTATGAGTGGTTAGTGATGCCTTCGGTTTAACTAATGCTCCAAGTACATTTATGCGCTTTGATGAACCATGTTTTATGCGGCATTTATTGGCGATTTGTCGTTGTGTATTTTGATGATATCCCTAATTTATAGCAAAAACCCCGAAAGAACATGTAATGCATTTGAAATTTGTCTTGGAAATTCTAAGGAAAGAAAAGTTGTTTGCTAATCTCAAGAAGTGCACCTTTTGCACGGATAAACTTGTGTTTCTTGGTTTTGTTGTTAGTAACAAAGGAATTGAGGTGGGCGAGGAAAAGGTTAAGGCAATCAAAGAGTGGCCAACACCTACAACAATCAGCCAAGTGAGGAGTTTACACGGCTTAGCTAGCTTCTATAGACGGTTTGTGCGTGATTTTAGTAGCTTAGCCACACCTCTTACTGAAGTCATCAAGAAAAATGTGTCATTTAAGTGGGGGGAAGAACAAGAAAAGGCGTTTAAGTTGATCAAAGAAAAGTTAACTAATGCACCTTTGCTTGTTTTACCTAACTTTGCTAAAACTTTTGAGATTGAGTGTGATGCTTCAGGAATAGGTATTGGAGCTGTTTTGATGCAAGAAGGTCGTCCACTTGCTTATTTTAGTGAAAAGTTGAGTGGGGCAGCCCTAAATTACCCTACTTATGATAAGGAGATGTATGCCTTGGTAAGGGCTTTGGAAAACTGGCAGCATTATCTATGGCCAAAGGAATTTGTGATTCACACGGATCATAAGTCTTTGAAGCATTTGAAAGGACAACAAAAGTTGAACAGACGCCATGCCAAGTGGGTGGAATTAATTGAAACATTTCCTTATGTGATCAGATACAAGCAAGGTAAGGAAAATGTGGTAGCTGATGCATTGTCCCGAAGGTATGCTTTACTTTCCATTTTAGATACAAAATTGCTTGGCTTTGAATACATTAAGGATTTGTATGCACAAGATTCTGATTTTGATGATGTGTTCAATGCATGTGAGAAAGTGGCATTTGGAAAGTTTTATAGGCATGAAGGATTTTTGTTTTGGGAAAATAAACTATGTGTGCCTATATGTTCTTTGCGTGAATTGTTTATGGGAGAAGCTCATGGTGGTGGTTTGATGGGTCATTTTGGTGTAGCTAAGACATTAGGAATTTTGCATGATCATTTTTTCTGGCCTCATATGAAACGTGATGTGGAAAGATTTTGTGAGAAGTGCATCACTTGTAAACAAGCTAACTCTAAGTTGAAACCCCATGGTTTGTACACCCCTTTGCCAATACCTAGTGAATCTTGGACTGATATTTCAATGGATTTTGTTTTGGGATTACATAGGACTAAGAGGGGGAGAGATTCAGTTTTTATGGTGGTAGATAGATTTTCGAAGATGGCACACTTTATTGCTTGTCATAAAACTGATGATGCATTACATATAGCTGATTTGTTCTTCAAAGAAGTTGTTAGGTTACATGGCATGCCTAGGACCATTGTTTCTGATAGGGATGCAAAGTTTTTGAGTTACTTTTGGAAGACTTTGTGGGGAAAGTTAGAAACCAAATTATTGTTTTCTACTACTTGTCATCCACAAACGGATGGTCAAACTGAAGTAGTGAATAGAACTTTGTCTTCTTTGTTACGTGCTATAATTAAAAAGAACTTGAAAACATGGGAAGATTGTTTGCCACATGTTGAGTTTGCTTATAATAGAAGTATACATTATGCAACTAAGTTTTCACCATTTGAAATGGTTTATGGCTTTAACCCTTTGTCACCTTTGGATTTAACTTCTTTACCTGTGAGTGAACGTTTGAACTTAGATGGCACAACGAAGGCAGAATTTGTAAAGATGATTCATGAAAAGGCACGACTGAACATTGAAAGGAGGACTAAACAATATGTCCAACAAGCCAACAAGGGACGCAAGAAGGTAGTATTTGAACCAGGCGATTGGGTGTGGTTGCACTTTAGGAAGGAACGTTTTCCTGAAAAACGACGTTCAAAACTCTTGCCTAGGGGTGACAAACCATTTCAAGTAGTGGAATGCATCAATGATAATGCCTACAAGCTTGACTTACCAGGTGAGTATGGTGTTAG
Organism: Salix viminalis; assembly: GCA_029228465.1. Taxonomy (NCBI): domain Eukaryota; kingdom Viridiplantae; phylum Streptophyta; class Magnoliopsida; order Malpighiales; family Salicaceae; genus Salix; species Salix viminalis. The sequence goes on from CM055441.1 coordinate 8,544,186, forward strand.
TGCAAGCTTTAACGTTTCTGATTTATCTCCATTTGATGTAGGTGATGATTTGAGGACAAATCCTTCTCAAGAGGGGGAGAATGATGCAAACCAAGGAGCTGGACATATTGATCGGACACTCTGGGAATGCTGCCTGAATTCGCGACAAGACCCTTTGTCACTTCCAAGTGGCCCAATTACAAGACTTAGAGCCAAACGCTTCAAGGAAGCACTAAATGGGCTAATCCAAGAGATTTGGGCTGATTCTAAAAAGACTAAGATGGGATCAAATGATAATCAAGGCTTAGTCCACATCATCAAAGCAATTGAAAGAGGGTAATAATTATGCAAAAACGTTTCAGCATGATCTGACCATCAAAGGGCATGAATTTGATGACTTTCAAGGTTATTAATTAGAGGAATGAAGTTGGTCTTAAATGGTTATGTTAAATACATTGAATTTAGTCATTTAGCTATTTATGATAGCCTCTAGAAGTCCAAGAGACCTAAAAACATGGGGACTTGTTTATGTTACTGTTTGAGCTCTTTTAAAGCTTTAGTTATGACTTTTCCTATTCTTGGAGGGTTGTTCCAAGTATAAAAAGGGGTATTTCAAAATGATTCAGTAGATTATGTTTTCAGAAAAATTATCATATTTGTGAGGTCTTGTGTTCCTCTTCGTTCTTAAAAGAACTACTAGAACTTATCAAGTTAATCTTGTATGCGTTCAAACAACCAAACTTATCACCTTGATTGTTGAGAGATTCTCGAGTTTTCTAGGTGTGATGCTTTCAATCTTTCAGTAGTCTTGGTTTTCATCTTGTTAGGTGACGGGTCAAGGCTCAACCAATCTTGTCTACACGATCTTGGGGTTCTAAACCATCATTCTTATTGGGTTTCATCACAATTGTTGATGAAGTTCATATCATATGGATATGCGGTATATAGGCCTATAGGACCCCCCACAAAGGACTAAAATGGATCCATAAAGAAGAATACATATTGGTTTTGATTCTTTATCTATTATCAAATACCTTGAACCTTTGATTGGTGATGTTTTTAAGGCACGTTTTGAAGACTGCCATTTTGATGAGAACATTTTCCCATCACTAGGGAAAGCAAATTCAATGCCTGAATAACCTGAAATTACTTGGAATAACCTGAAGTTATCTCATTTTGATCCAAGGACAAATCAATTGAACTTGAAGTCAAAGGATAATTCATTTCCAAAATAGTGCAAATCAATAACCGAATGTTTTCACCAATATTGAAAAGGTAGTTAAATCTCATATTCCTGATGCAAATGCTCCATTTAAAATTGAAATTCCTGAAAAGAAAAAGGTCAACATAGCAGCAAATGAATCTATACCATGCCTAAAGCACGGAAGACCTATTGGAGTCAAAGACAAAAATCCTAGAAAACAAAAACTCCAACGAATAGATGATGGTACTCTTGGAGAGTCCTCATCTATAAAACAAACATCAAATCTTGTGTCCAAATCATCTCCTAATATTGATCCTCCTGAAGAGGGACCTCTTGAAGAGAACCAGGTACCTAGAAATAATAAGATCTCCATAAACTATGTTCATACATGAGAGATTTTGGAACGAGATAAAATTATCATAAATGATGTATTTGTATTTAAGGTTGCTTTTGGCATCACCAGAAGTGATTGTGAATTTGAACCACAAACTGTTGAAGAATGTCGACATAGAAATGATTGGCCAATGTGGAAAGAAGCAATCCAAACAGAGTTGAACTCACTTGCAAAATGTGAAGTATTGGACTTGTAGTCCATACACCTAAAGGTGTTATACCCGTTGGATATAAGTGGGTTTTTGTTAGAAAACGCATTGAGAACAGTGAAATTGTGCGATATAAGGCATAACTTGTTGCACAAGGTTTCTCGCCGAGACCCGACAATGATTATAGGGAAACTTATTCTCCAGTGATGGATGCAATCACTTTCAGATTTTTAATTGGTTTAGTGGTCTCAGAAACATTAGATATGCGTTTAATGGATGCAGTTGCAGTATATCTATATGGATCATTAGATAAAGACATCCATATGAAAATCCCTGAAGGATTTACAATGTCTGAAGCTTTTTGTAATGAACCCATAAGTGTTTATTCTATTAAATTACAAAAATCTTTTATGGGTTAAAGCAATCTGGTCGAATGTGGTATAATCGTCTTAATGAATACCTCTTAAAAAGAGGGTTTGAGAATGACGAGATTTGTCCGTGCATTTTTATTAAGAAAAAAATATCTGGATTTGCTATTATTGTAGTATATGTTAATGATTTAAATATTATTGGTACTCCTGAAGAGCTCATAGAAACTGCAACCTATTTGAAAAATGAATTTGAGATGAAAGATCTTAGAAAGATAAAAATTTATCTTGGTTTAGAGCAAGGCCAACGGGGAGAGGTATCCCAGCAGCCAAAGCTAAATTTTTATTTTTTTGGTTGTTTTCGTTATTTTTATGTCTCCAACAGGAGAGCTATATGGACAACCAAAATGGCTATTTTTTCCATGGAGAGCCCTTCCTATAGAGCCAAAAATCAAATATTACCGTTGGAATTGTACCGTTGAATTCTCCAAATTAAAACACACAACAACACATCAACACAACAACAAATCAACACAGCAACGCAGCAATTCAAGACGAACAATGAATTGAATAAAGAGCAATATTTTCCAGCCAACCAGAACACTAAAAAACACAACAAATACCTTCATCAAAATCATGTGCCCACTGCATCTTTTGTTCCTGTCAACTGCAAACCTTCTGCCCACTGCATCTTCGGTTTGTTTTCTAAACTTAATCTATTTTTTGGTATAAGTAGGTTTGTTGATCAAAACCAAGAACCCATGTAATAGAAACTTCAAAAAGAAAATGAGAGTAGAAACTTTGATTTCTAGTTAAACAATTGATTTGTGGCAAAGATCGAAAATGAGAACAAAGCCAAGTGAGAGGGGGGAGGGAGGGAGCAGAGAGTAGAGTTAGAGGGGGGATGGAGCCAAGGGAGAGGGGGGGAGGGAGTAGAGTGAGAGGGGGGGGGGCCATGGGAGGAGAGGGAGCAGAGGGAGAGGGAGAGGGGGCGAAGCACCATGGGAGGAGAGGGAGCAGAGCGAGAGTGAGAGGGAACGGCGCAAGTGATAAAAGGTAGGGTTTCAGTGTGTGTGTGTGTGGGGGGGTAATTAATAATAATATTTAGATAAAAAAAATAGGGGGTAATTAATAATAATATTTAGCATAAAATATTAATTATGCAAAATTGGTAAATTAGGAATTTCTTGATCAATAGCTTAATTACATGTTTTAAATTTACTATTAGATTTATAAGTTGTTTAAATTTTGTGTTTAGAGTTGCTGTGCATTTATTCGTAAATAGATGTTTTTATAAGTTTATTAATACTGTAATTTTAATAGAATTTGAGTTAGATAGAATGTCATATGGGGCAATCATGCAATTTATTTTTCATGTAGATGGACTCAAATTTGCCAAACTCATTCACTAACTTTCTTATAAATGAGTCTGAACAGATTGTTTCTCAACAAAAATGATCCTAATCAACTTTCTTATGACTCCATAGACTCTAATTTAATTGTTCATACAACTAAAAAATCACAAAGAAGTAAAAATTTCTCACCGGAGGAAGATTGTTTACTTGTATCTGCATGGTTAAATACTAGCAAAGATCCAATCACAAGAGTTGATCAACAAACAAGACAATTTTGGGCTCGAGTACATGTGTACTTTGTCAAGAATGGAGGAACTTGAATAATCATTCTCAAATAAGCATCTTAAATAAATGGCAAGAAATAAATAGAGAAGTTGGAAAATTCATTGGCTTTGTTACCCAAATTGAAAACTGTCAACAAAGTCGAACGACTGAAGAATCAAGGATAATGTTCCATATTAAATTATTTGTTTAACATATTTATTATATAACATAGTTTTATTTATTGAATTTGATTTACCAGATTAATGATGCTCGACAAATGTATACTTCAGTCGTTGGCAAACAATTTCAATTAGAACATTGTTGGGTTATCTTAAAAAAGAACCAAAAATAGAAATTTGAATTCATCAGAAGTCAAACAAGAAACAAAAAAATCATGGAAATGCAAGCCCAACTTCTTGAAATCCATCAACCACTAATTTTGTTAGTTTAGGAAAAGACACTGACACATTTATTTACCAAAATAGACCAATTGGTCAGAAAGCTGTAAAGAAACGACTTAAACGCGGACAAGAAAAAGAGAGAGTTGGGGAGACAAGTGTACAAATCTCTTACAACAATTCAAGGATACTTTTGTTGAAATTAAGGTAGAAAAAAAAACAAGATACAAAAATTATGTTAGAGCAACAAGCTCTAATGATTAAACAAAGGCAAGAGAAACAAGAAATTGAGATTATGAAGATGACTACTTCTACAATGGATCCAATTTCTACAGCGTATTTTCAAAATAAAAAGTTCGAAATTATGGCAAATAGGAGTATTAATTTGTAATTAATTTGATTTAATTATTTGTAATAGAATGTATGTTAATTAATTATGTTTGAACTTATTGGTTATTTGTTAATATGTTCATTTTGTTTTTTAACTTTTTCTAATACTTAAAGACAATAAATAACATTAATTAACTTTAAATACAACAACCATAAAAGAACATACAATTACTTGAAAAACATACAATAAGTAGCTTAAATGTAATGATTATATACTCATTACTATATTGTTTCCATAAATGTCCAATCAAATCGGCTTGGAGTTGGGAGTTCGTAGCTCTGTCCATGATTTGATTATGAGTTTGAAGAAAATCATGTAGTTCTGGTGTTTCATCATGTGACACTGATATAGAAGAACTAGTTTCACTTTCATGATCAAATCCAACATTCATTGCGCCTTCATCCTTAATAATCATATTATGCAAGCTTTCATAATATTTGCAAGAGTTTCTTTATCCTAGTATTGCACAGGTCCACGCACTATTGCGAAAGGAGATTGTAACACCCCAAATGCCCTCTCCACATCCTTCCTTGCAGACTCTTGTTTACTTGCGAAATATTTTCTCTTTTCTCGTAATGGCATTGGGATTGTCTTAACAAAGATTGACCAATTCGGATAAATCCCATCTGTTAAATAGTATCCCATTGTATATTCATGTCCATTGATTGTGTAATTGACAGGTGGAGCACGACCTTCAGCAAAGTGCTGGCAAAGACAAGTGACCAATCAAGAACATTAATATCATTTAGAGATCTAGGTATTCTAAAAAAGGCATGTCATATCCAAAGATCTTGTGAAGCCATCGCCTCTAGAATTATAGTAGGTTCCCGACAATGTCCAGTATACATCCCATGCCATGCATTTGCACATTTCTCTCATTTCCAATGCATGCGATCAATGCTCCCTAACATCCCTGAAAATCCACGATGCTCGCCAATTGATAATAGTCAACCAATATCGAACTCGTTTGGAGCTCTTAGATACCAATCCCCAAAAACTTCAACAATTGATTTGACAAAAGCTCTAAAACTTTCTACTGTAGTGCTTTTTTGAATCTGAATATATTCATCAGTAAGATCTGCAAGAATACCATATGCAAGTATCCTATGAGCGGTAGTTACCTTTTGAAAATAAGATAAGCCAGGAACGCCAACTGCATCTTTCTTCTTATTGAAAAATGGATTGTGAGCTTCCACCGCATTTGCTATCCGAAGAAAAAGACGATGACTCATCCTAAATCTCCTTCGAAACTGACTTTCTATGAATTTAGGATTTTCTGTAAAATAATCATTATACAGCCTCAATGCACCTTCCTTTCTATCACGATTGACGATGTTGTGTCCAGTACCAGATCCATGAGCCCATGTTCTTCGCCTTTGATTTATCGATTCTTCTTCAGCAACCATTGCAGCAGCAACTTGGCAGACCAACATGGGAGTGCCATCATCAAACTCAAAACCATCATAAAAATTAAAATGATTCATGATGAACTTTAATGAAATGAAATAAAGATTGGAAAGAACAAAACGTTGAAGAAAACTATGATGCAGAAAATGTTAAGGTTTATGTGGATATTTATAGATGAATTTATTTTCCCCAAAATTTAAAATTTGAAAATTTAAAATGTTGGCGCCATTTTATTCAAAATTTGAAATCCAAAAAATTTAAAATATTAGCGGTTATTCTTTCAATATTTGAAATTTTAAAATTTCAAAAATTGGCAGCTTTTTAAAAAAAATGCAATTTTGGCGGGTTTTTTCAACATTTTAAAATTTCAAATTTCAAATATTGCGGATCTTTTAATTATAATTAAATTCATTTTTTTAATTTAAATATAAAAAAAATTAATTTTATTGTTGGAGGGTTTTCAAAAGCAATTATTTAATTATATAAGTTACTCCTATTAATTGTATAATTAAATTATATACAAAATAACTGACCTTTATTTAAAATAAGATAAAAAAATGGCTCTTCAAAATGGCTTTTACCATTGAAGAACATATCAACAAAAAAACGTCATATATATATACACTATTCAAAGAGCCATTTTAAAGATTTGACTCTCCAAAATGGCTCTTGCCATTAGACTTGCCCTTACAGATTGAACATTTTGAAATGGAATATTTGCACATCAATCGATGTATACAGAAAATGTCTTACTATATTTTTATATGGACAATGCTCATCTTTTGAGTACACCTATGGTTGTTCGATCACTTGATGCGAAAAATAACCATTTTCGACCTCCAGAAGAGGATGAAGAAATTCTTGGTCCTGAAGTGCCATATCTTAGTGATATTGGAGCACTTATGTATCTTGCAAATTGTACAAGGCCATATATATCTTTTGCAGTAAATTTATTGGCAAGATATAGTTCCACTCCCATAAAAAAAGACATTGCAATAGAGTCAACAAATATATCTTTTGCAGTAAATTGTACAAGGCCAAATATATCTTTTGCAGTAAATTTATTGGCAAGATATAGTTCCACTCCCATAAAAAGACATTGCAATGGAGTCAACAAATATATTTCGCTATCTCCACGGAACAACCAAAATGGAGTTATTTTATTGTGGATCAAATTCAAGATTGATTGGATATGCAGATGAAGGTTATCTCTCTGATGTCCACAAAGGGAGATTACAAACAGGTTATTTATTTATCTATGGTAGTACTGCAATTTCTTAGAGATCTGTCAAACAAACATTAGTGGCTACTTCATCAAATCATTAAGAAATTATCGCGATACATGAAGCAAGTCGAGAATGAATTTGGCTAAGATCAATTATTCAGCACATTCAGAGAAAATGTGGATTGTCATCCATTTAAAATAGTCCCATAATATTGTTTGAAGATAATGTTGTCTGCATCACTCAACTCAGAGGAGGCTATATTAAAGGAGACAAAACAAAACATATCTCACCAAAGTTATTTTATACTCATGAGCTCCAACAAAAGAGAGAAATTGATATCAAACAAATCAAATCAAGTGATAATTTAGTAGACTTATTTACAAAGTCTTTACCAGCCTCAACTTTCAAGAAACTTGTCCATAATATTGGAATGCATCATCTTAAAAATTTGTCATAAGACATGTACTTTTGAGGGGAAGTCAATGCAAATTGTACTCCTTTTCCTTCTCTTAGGTTTTTCCCCACTGGATTTTCCTTTGCAAGGTTTTAATGAGACAATTTAACATTGTTTTAATGAATCCTGAAGTATTCATATATGGATCTTGAAGTATCTATATAAAGTCATCCATTGAATTTTAAAGTACATGGTCATTCAAGGGGAAGTGTTATAAATTCATAATAAATTATATTTATATGTATTGAAATATTATATACATAATTAATATTTTAATTATTATTGGTCATATTATTGATGACACCATATTTTTTTTTGTTAAAAAAATAATTTATTTTATTTTATTTTATAAGATTTATTTGTCGTATTATTATATTAAAAGTATTTTAGAATACTAATAATAAATGATTTTTTTATTTTAAGAAAAAAAATAGGTCATTTATATATATATATATATATATATATATATATATATATATATATATATATATATATATATATATATATATATATATATATATATATATTAAGGTGTTCATATAAAACAAGTATAAAAAATATATACCTCATATATTTATAAACAAAACCTTACAAATAATCATTATCAATAATTTTAATACCTTACCTATAATAATTAGAAATTTTCACAACTACAAATATTAACAAAAAAGAAATGAGAAAAAAAATTGATTACATTTTAATTTTTTTTAAGAATAAATAATAAAAAAATTTAAAAGGGAAAAAATACTAATATCATTTTTCAAAAGATCATCAAAACAAATTACAAATTTAAACATTAAATATTTTAAAAAATAATAATAGAGGAAATCATAAAAAATAAGAACAAAAACCAAGAGCATGTATATATAACCATATACAAAAATAACAATTATTTAAGATAAAATATATATATAAAGGAATTAAGATAAAATCAAAGATTAAAAGTATAAGGGTCGAAATAAAAAACAAATGTTTTTGAACTTTAATTTAAAGTACACAATTGAAACAAATCTAAACTTTGATACCAAAAAATTCAGGAATTTCAAACCAAATTGGAAATTAAAAGTCTGAGGACCGAAATGAAACTTAAATTTATAATCAATTGCTATTAAAGAGTAAAATTGAAACAAATCAGATTTTTGATACCAAATATATTAGGGATTTCAATTCAATCAGGAAATTAAAAGACTAAGGACCAAAATGAAAATGCAATATATAATCAATTTCCATTGAAGGACAAAATTGAAACAAATCAAAACTTCTATACTAGAAAACACAATCAAAAGATAAGGGATTGAAATGAATAGTTCCATAATAGTGGGGACTGCCGAGCACTTTCGCCGGTAGGAGAGAGAAAAGAGGGAACAAACACTCACTGGCCAACTGGAACATCTCCGGTCACCTTTCCATGCAACGTGCTCGACCATACAGTGGAGGACATGGAGGCGCATCTATTGACACGACATATGATAATTTTTCACCACTAAAGTAGACATCACGCACCGACCAAATGTGGCGTGAGCCCGAAAAGTGGCAGCGTGTCCTCCGGACACGTCTGTTGCATTCATTCGGAAATATTATTTCAAACATGGTCAATTATGTAATCACCCCTACATGCAATTCATGAATTTTGTCTTATATGAGGGTATATTAGTATTAGCACACTGAATATACTGTTTATTTGTAATAAAATATAAAAAGAAATAATGGAAATTACGGCGTCACCCCCTGATGCCAAATCAGCATTTTTGTCATTTGCGGGGGTAGAATGGTAGTTACCGAACACATGTACTGTTCATGGAAAACGTGTAAGGATCGTGATGCCCTTGAAGGATAAACCATTTTTGTCTTTTTTGAAGAACAAAACCTATATTTTATTGTATAAAAATAAAAAAAATCAATAAATCAGTGAACTGAACGAACTAAACCATCCTAAAAATTGAGTTTTACTATTTCCGTCAATAATTATTTATCTCATTGTGAACAACAACTAAACCATGTTCTGGTTTAGCTTTTAGATAATGGGCCGGGAGTTCTGGGCCGTGGAGCCATTTTATCGTAAGTATATGATGGGTTTATTTATCGTGGTTCAGTTTCGAAAATAGTTGCAGCAGGGGCTGAGGCGAAGCTCAAGTCGTTTTGCGGAATAGGAATGGCAAGAAAAGGTATGCTCGTGTACGAGATTTACAGGGCGTTAAGCTACGTTGTATCACCGCTACTGCAACTTCACCTACGTTGGCGAAAAATCCGAGGTCTCGAGCACCCAACCCGTATGCCTGAGCGTTTGGGACGGCCTTCCCTGACTCGACCTCCTGGCCCACTCCTTTGGTTCCACGCTGTTTCTTTAGGTTAATAATAAGACACGTTTTATTTAAGTTAATAACAGAAAAGCTGTAAGTGCTGCTGCTGCTGTATTTGCAGGTGAAGGAATGGCTGCGATTCCTGTGATTAAAGAATGCGTTAAGTGGAGGCCTGATTTGAACATCTTGTTGACAACAGCCACCATGTCTGCTTGGTAAGCGGAAGAGACGATTTTTAATTTTTTTTTTATTATTATTATTATTATGTACTGGGTTAATAAACACCAAGTAGAAATCAATTTTGTTCTTTATTAACTAAACTGGTATGCAGGAATTTTAGTCTGCTTAATAATAATAATAATAATAATAATAATAATAATAATAATAATAATAATAATTAGCATTGAATGTGAGAGAATCAGAATGCAAAATATAAAAGAATCAGCTATAATTAATTAAACAATAATATATATAATTTTTGTTTTCCTTTTTGTGCAGTGAAGTTATAACTAATCAGCTTCCAACCGGTGTCCTGCATCAGGTACTTCTTCGGAAATTTAAATCCTCTGAATTTTAATTCCAATGATTTTCTAATATTCTATTGTCACGCATTTGTCGCTTTTGGATTCTCACATGTACATATTTTTATGTATTTGGTCAATATGAGCAGTCTGAGAAGCTGCGATTGGTGTTTAAATAAATTATTATGCTCTGTTATCCACCTGATGCATTCATTCTTTCTAATTGAAAAAGTTTTCTCCAATCGATACCCCTGCTGCCATGGATGCTTTCCTGGACTATTGGAATCCAAATGCAATCATGTTACTAGAGTGTGAACTATGGCCAAATCTTATCATGGTTTCTTCGAGAAAGGGTGTAAGTTATCCTGTCCTTTCAACCTATATGATATGGATAGTTTGATTTCCTGACAGTGTTAAAAGATACTCGTGTTGCCTAGGTCTGTGCCTGCTTATTTTAGCTAACTAGTTTTTCATATATTTCATTTTAAAGCATTTCTCTGCATGCAAATTCTTATGTGGTTTATACTCCTGCATATCAGATTCAACTGGCCTTATTAAATGCTCGAGTTTCTATGAAATCCTTCAAATTATGGTCGGCTCCTGTGCTTTTTCCACTCATTTCGTTATTGCTTTCTAAGTTCTCCTTGATTATCCCACTGGTATGTTTTCCTCTGTGTTCATGCCATTTCTGTCTTTCATTCGGTTCTCACTTATCTTTCTGTTTGCCTCAGAGTTCTATGCAGGGAATCCATTTCCAGCTTTTGCAAGCCCCACCATTTATCATCAACTTTGCTGGTGACTTGAAATATGGTATGCAGATAAACTCTGAGTAGGAAGTCCTTTCATTTTTGAATAAGTTGACTAAAAAAGTAGTCCATCACTCTGATGGTTGTTCTTCGTGGATAAGTGTAACTGTCAAATTTGCATATACTTTTTGAGCATTTACTGGTAACAGTCATTCTGTTATGTGTAACTCACATGATCATGTGTGTTTTTTATCCAGTCAGTCTTCTCAGAAAGAAGAAAGTTTTTAAAACATATTCCCATAATTGACAGTGTATTTTAGAACATAAAGAAAATACACAATGAAAAAAGGATAATGAATCCTAACTTGCTTTATTTATATGATTGGATTTTAGAAGCCATATCTACTACGTAGTTTCCATAACATAGAGAAAACACACAATTAGGACGTAGATAATACAACATTAGAAAATTCTAGTGTATGGAGCTTGATAACAAGAATGATATAATAGCATTTCCACCCTGAAACTTGCCCTTCCATTTATACTATAACAGTCTTTTATTCCTTATCTGTGTTCAATACTCAGGTCTCAGACCTCTGTCAAGAAAAGGGGCACACTATGATTGCTCTGTTATCTTTCCTCCCATCTTGACCCTCCCTTTAACTGAAGTTGGGATTGGTTTGCATAGGCGATTAGTCATATTGGCTGCAATAACTGAAATTCAGAAGATACTTTACACTGTTAAAATGATCACCAAATTATAACCTACATACATGTTTTAAATTATTTTTGCTACAATACTTCAATGTAACAACCAGAAAAGTACTGTGGGAAACCTTGCTCAGATTTATCTAGTCTGATAATTTGAATTTGATTCATGTATCCCTCAGTGACGAAACATAGAATCAAAATATCCCTGTTCGCCATAAAGCTATTTGAGTCCTCAAAGAAGACTGCAAGGATCTTAATCAAAATAAACTCCAAATGAGGTTTGAATCCTGGAGAAAGTAGACAATTAAATATAGAAATTACTCTTGATAACCATGATTAGTATAGACACAAATTCAATAGAAAACACAGTTTTTGCATATGAAAAAAAAATGAATAGAAAAGAAATCAACAGACTTAAATCTGGGATAGAATTTTGCAAAATCTGTGTTGCCTTCTGTTTGAAGGATCTAAACTTTGTGCTTGATTTCTGAAATATGAGGTCTTCTTGTCTTTATAGAAAGGTGCCTTGAATCAAAGGATTTTCCTAGCTAGTTTATTTTACCTACTGTGAGAAGTAGTAACTTATGTTATCATAAAGAATATCTGAATTATCTGTACCAGAATTTGCATTAAGGGATGTTGTTTTATTATGATTATTAGTAGGAGTCATAATAGGTAAAATACTTTGTATATTGTTGTCAGGTGGGTAAAAAATAAAGCCTCCTTTTGTCATCAGTCATTTCTCCACTCTCACTTGTACATGTAGTACACATTAAAGGATATATACATGGTTTCTGATGATAGATTTTGAAATCAAATCGTTACCATCTAAATTCCTTTGTTTTTTTTTGTTTCTTTGTTATTTAGTCCGGAAATTGTGAAGACAAAAGTACGGCTATCCTAGTCTGAAGTTATCATTGCTTCTTCACAGCGGTAGAATATGATGCTTCTAAGGAAGAGTTAAGAAGCATTGATGATCTGAAGGTACAGCTTGGGCACAGAAAAGTTTGGATGGCTTCTTCCATTCATAGGGGAGAAGAAGAAGGTTATTGTTTATTATTCCACCACCACTGTTGCATTCTGCATTTCATTTTCCATTTACAGGGTCACTTGTTTGTCACAGTCTAATGTGTACCTTGCCTACTTTTTATGACATTGATCACTGTAATTTTTGCAAAGTTTCATACAACTTAAATGTCTCAGGCTATATGGTTGAAATATGCAAGTGTTAGTATGCTTCTTGTAGTTTGTTGTGAACAAGGATGCTTATGTTTTGAGGTTTCTTTTCTTTTCTTGATTTGTTGAAATTTGCAGTTATGCTAGGAGTTCACAAAGTGCTCAAGCAAGTGTATCCTGATCTGGTCACTATTATTGTACCTCGTTATCCACAACATGGAAAAGATATAGCACAAGTATGATTTTGATTTATGATGCAATTTTTTGAGTTCACTAGAACATGTTTGTGCATGCACATGGGCATGTTGAGAGGGCTGTTCTTCTTTTGTATCTCTCTTGGCAGGTTTTTTTTCAGTCACAACTGTGCATATACATTTATGTGTAACATTGGAGTCAATAATGTTATATGTTATAAGAAGCCAAAAGACAGATTAGACATTCACGCCTTGCACAAAATTTGAAAGATAACCATCTCTTAAATGGGGGAAATAGTTAACTATAACTTATATGTCCTATTACCATAGGACTGGTGCATGTTGAAAAATTCTGCGTGCTGATGATTTCTGTTGTGTCATGATAAAATTGATTTTTTTTATTAACAAGTGAGAAAGAGGCACGGTATTTAATAATAGTTTTATGTGAGAACAGGCACCATGATAGTTAATGTTCGATTTTAGATAATAAATCTTCCACACAGCTATTTAGTTTAAATTTTTTCACAGGATTAGAATTATGTCAATAGTTAATGAACTCGTAAATCATTGAGAATTTTTTAGCAAACAAAATCAAATACGTTGCTTTGTTGGCGGTCATGACTGTTCTATAATTCTTATTGCCCTGATCAAATTTGTTGGCAATAAAATGGCTCTTTTGCTGTGTTTTGAGGAATGCAGAAATTGCAGAAAGAAGGGCAGCTTGTTGCTTTGAGGTCTCAACATCAAAAGATTGTACCAGGAAGAAACATATATGTGGTGGACACATTAGGTCTACAATTATTTTGACTTTTTTGCTTAAGTTTTTCTAGATTTTTGCTTTTACTTTTGGATTGAATATTTGAGAATTGGGACATCTTATTGATTTTATTATTAGCCAAGTAATCCTTTTTGCATGATCAATCACATTCTTATAACTTAAGGTATGTAGGTATTCAACAATGAACTTTGTCTGTCGTAGACCATTTATCTAATCTGTATAAATGCCCCCAAAATTGTAGGCCTTTTTGGACTTGCAGCCACTACACACACAAACACTCACACTCTTATAACTTGAGGTGTCTAGGTATTCAACAGTGAACTTTGTCTATCTTAGACCATTCAGCTAATCTGTATAAATGCCCCCAAGATTCTAGACTTTTGACTGGCAGCCACTATATATACACCCTATAAATCAAGGGTTCATATATATATGAACCCTTGATTTATAGGGTGTTCTATTGAGACTTGTTTGGATAGATTGCTTCCATTTTTTCATTAAATAGTATACAAGTTTACCCATTCTACCGTATGTAATGTTACTGAATCATAAAAAAAAGAAACACCATCAAGAATTCAACCTCCACCCACATCATTATCAAAATATCATTAGAAACCAACCCTTGAATTTTTTTTGACTTTGGATGATTTTTTTTATGATTATTGAACAAAATACATGACTTTTATGTAAACTTTTTGTGGATAAATAAGGCTGAATCTAGCAGAAGGGGTTTGTCAATCAAAACATTCTATTGTTTAAACATTGAAATCAGAAAAAAATTAGGTGTCAATCAAAAAGGCACATAATTCAGTGGCTGTTTATATAATTTAGCCTCAAAAGTCCTAATTTGAGATATTGTTAGTGATTTGATATAGATAGGATTTTCCTTCTCTTAAAAGAACAAATTAAGTCCCTTTCTATTCCAGGCATTCATGAATTTCGACAGGTTGTATATTTTTTTTGTTTGTATTTGAGTTCATTTATAGAGAGACTGAAAAACAAAAGGAAGAAATGGGCAAGATAAGCTATGTATCTCAATGGCTCTGGATGTATATAAATAGAGATGGAATAGCATTTTTAATTCAGATTAACAGGAATCTAGATAAAGTGAATGCTTTTAGCTGCTGTTTAATTACCATTTGCTTGTTAGTGTATGAAAAGGCTCATGAGGCAACTACTAGACAACTCAGACTTAAGCCTCATGATGGTGCACTACTCTTACTTTATACAAAATTGTAAAGTGAGTGGCAAGGCAATGATGGGAATGTTCTCAAATCAAGACATCTTTGAGAAGTTAGGGTGCTGGTTAGGGATCCAATGAGGAAACGGATTAGTTTAAGGCCTATTACTGGGTTGTGCTTTTGTTGTTGTAATGTACAGTGTCGAGCTGTGCCATGAGATGAAAGTAACATTGGTAAAAAGAGTGTTTGGTAAATGATTGGTATGCTTTGAAAATTATTTATTGCAGGGTTGACAAATAGTGAGTTGGACATGTCCAATATATTTTTGATTAGCAGACCTTGTATCAGAATTTGCCGCCACTATTTTCTTTCTTGGGAAGATTTATGTTTGTAATTAATCTTTTGTAGGTGAATTGAGACACTTGTATAGGCTAACTCCAGTAGCTGTCATAGGAGGTTCCTTCTTCCCGGGATTAGCTGGCCATAACATATCAGAAGCTGCAGCAGCTGGCTGTGCTGTTTTGACCGGTGGATATTTTTTGTCAGGACTTATATGTTATATACGATGCATGGAACATACCATTGTTGAGAGGCTTTCCTGTTTGGCTATTTTCAGGTTATCATGTCGGGCATTTCTCACATATGATACGGGAAATGCAACGATTAAATCCATTATCAGTTCTGCAGGTTTGAAGAATCCTTTTTTTTTCTTCTGTAACCTCTTGAATCACACATTGACACATTGATTGGAGAGTCTGTTTCTGCTCTACATTCTGAAAAGATAGGAAATGCCTGTGCAAGATGGTATGTGATAAATAATAATTAGGTTCAGAGGATCTTTTATTAGACAACAGAAGATAGGTGTGGATAATTATGCCTTCACTAAACATCTCACTTCTAGTCAGGAACTTTCATTGATTTTCATTTCGTCTTTACAAGTTCACAAGTTCAACCAAGCCAGTTTAGCATTAAACTATATTTCTGTCGATATGTCATTACAACTGTAACCAATTTCATGTGTGAAGAGATCTATTTAAAGAGAAAAGGATTGGTTGTAATTACCGTAGCAATCAATTTATTAGTTGTGAACATTACAAGACAACACCTACAATTAATTAATAAATAATAATTTCGTGAGATTCATCTAGAGGGCTTCTACACTGGCCTAATACCACGAAAAGACGATGAAAGTGATGGCTTTATGAAAAATAATAGTTCTGTAAACTCTTTTTTGTTCATGCAGGTAACTGGAAAATTAGAGCTTGAAGAAGCTATGTTGAAGTTCTTTAGTGATGCCAAAGTGCTAGAAGCACGACAAACAGCTTCAAAGCAAGCATTTCATGCTCTGTCTAATGGTATCATCGCCAATGCCTGGAACGTGCTATATTTTCATGTTCTAAAACAGGCTTTGCTAAAAGGTAGATGAAGACTGGTGCACGAGAAAATGAATTTGACCATGAAGCTTGTAGCTGCTTCCAGCATTGTTTAAATTAAAAATAAATAATCATATAACATTTGATTAAAAATAGTAGTTGTTTACTTTTGTAAGCCATTAAAGATAGCTGAAATTGACCATCGACCGGGGAAATCAGGAGTCACAATAGCGACTGCTATCAAGTCCTATTCAAAAAACGAGCTTTTAGCATTTAAACTAGTGAATGCTGCTGTATAACTAGGATTTTAGTAAATATCATAAGGCGTGCGATTTTTACTAGGATTCAAAATATAAAATCTTATATGCTTTGCATGTACAGCTCTATTTATGTAACATTATAAATCAGCCAATGATAACCATCTTCATACGTCTTTCTCTTTGCTATTTTATTCACATGCTTTTTGCAACATATCGCTTTCTTTGATCGACTATTATATATCAAGATTAAGTTTTTAATTGTAGTTTTTTCTTGTTGGAATGAAGAATCAAATAAGAGGTAACAAATTGATCGGAACAACAATATAGCAACAAATTGTTATATGATAGATCAACAGGTATAAAATCAGCCTTCCATCTTTTCTTATATTAACCATATTTCTTTTCTCTTTTCCTTTAATTTCATGCACTAATTTCTCTTTCATGATTTTCTTGCCGTATATCATTAACC
The DNA here is from genome assembly GCA_029228465.1 of Salix viminalis. Taxonomy (NCBI): domain Eukaryota; kingdom Viridiplantae; phylum Streptophyta; class Magnoliopsida; order Malpighiales; family Salicaceae; genus Salix; species Salix viminalis. The sequence goes on from CM055441.1 coordinate 8,561,483, forward strand.
AGGTTTTGTTTTGAAGGCAAGCTTGCATGTAACTTATCTCACTGGAGAGGCAAGAGTAATTTGTCATTTTTTACTGGGTGATTTCATATTATTGAATCTTGAGGCTGCAATTTAACGACCACCTCAACTTAGATGTTGCTCTCCAACCAATAACTTGCTTAAAGTCAAAGTAAAATTAGTCAATGCCACTGATTTTTCCAATTCCGGAGCTCAAAGTGCACTGCTGGTTCGTGGTTGAAAGACAGGCTTGCAGAGTACATGACAATCGATTTATTTTGGTGGTCTCAATTATCTTTTCGATTTTGCATATCTTTATGATAAATGCTGGGTGGGCAGGCTGGTGGAAGTCAGGATGTATTATAAGTTTTCTCTCCTGTCAACATTTTTTAATTGATTTCCTGGATCCCAAATACTGTTAGGCATACGAGAGTTTCTTGCCAGTGTAAAAAATAAACATGAGAGCGATTACAAAAGCTTCTTACTAGAGAAACATGAGTGAACGTTATCTTACAAGACTTGCAGAGTGGTTGGTCCGTTGGCTCGTCTGCTATATAAATCGCTTTATACATCATCAATAATGAGCACTAACTGTCTGTTGCATTCCCTTCTGGCTTCAATTGACGGGTGTTCATTGCATTTCTACTTTGGCCGTGCTTGTCTGCTTCTATTCTCGCAAGATTCAACTGTCCATGTCAGATCAAGTTAAAAATATTTCACCTTTGCATCTTCAACTTACAGATTACTGAATAATAATGGAAGTTCGTTTTTGTAGCGAATATAAAAAACTAAACGCTGTGGTGCTGGATTTACTTCTTTGAGCCCCCACTTAACAACACTATATTGTTATTCCTTAAGAGTCCTTATTACAGCATTAGTACTCCTGTATCTACACTGCTGTTGCAGCAGGAAAACAACAGTACTTAGAGCCCCTATTTAACTACTTGGTTGTGGTCCGAGTAAGAGCTACACTCCTGTTTCCATTTCCCACGCAAGTAGCTCAGCTGCTGCCCTACCAAGGGCGTCTTCTTGCGAATATTGTACAGGCTCATGAGAATGATGACAATAGATTCTTATAGGTTGAGTTTAACACCATCCATAACCAAATCCAAACTCAAAATAGCAAGGTATGGATTTTGATAGATGAAACTAATATCTATCAGATATCTAACATGTTACATGCATTTCCAATAATAAATCCCATCAAATTCTAATGGTAAATCAGTAACATAAAATGAAACCCAATGCTCTATATTTCATTTATATCACCTGCAAAACACATCAATTAGCACCCTAAACAAACAAAACGGGTTCATATTTTTCTATATTAAGCTACTTTTATTTGGTTTGGGCTATTTTACTGAGGTAATTGAACTAATTTTGGTTAAGCATTTGACACCACCGGTGCATAATACAAACACTTGTATAAAACTATTAAACTATCAATTACCAAGCTATTGTGATAAGTGAGTCAAGAGAACAGGGATAAAAAGTAACAATAATTGCTAGGTATATGTTGGTTATTGGATTAGGTCTGATTCGCCCATAAGAGATGACCCTGGTTCATATATCTAGAGAAGTTAATAAAAAATAACTATTAAGGTAACCACTTCTCTATTTATATAAATAGGGATATAATCTACTATGAAAATGTATGTTTTCATAATTTAAAAAACATAACTCTCTCTCTTTCCATCTCAATTCTCTGCATTAACTTGACAAGATCTATAAAGACACATTCGTACTGTGGAATATCACTTTGATTCTAGTAATTGAAGTGACACTGAAAGGATTGATCCAGGAATAAGAAAACAAAATCTCACGAGTAAGTTTTCCTTTTCAAAACTACATTGGTATCAGAGTCTAGATCATAAATTTTTATAATCAAATGATCCATTCATAAATTGGATTTGCAGGGCGGTCGCACACTTTATCTTCATGATGTACTCTAAGTTCCAAAAGTTCAATGAAATCTTATATATGTTCTTGCTTTACTCCAAGTGGGATTTAATATTGCATTTGTTGGTTATTGTGTAAAAATATATCTGGATAATATTTTCTATGGTTCTAGCTTTGTATTAAATGGTTTATGGTGTTAGACATCGTTAATATATCTATTAAAATGATGCTTCAATTTATGCTGTTCAAAATTCCAGCACAATTAAAGATAATAATATCATAAATTGGCATGCTAGAATAGGACACATTGGGCAAGATCGATTACATAGGCTAAAGTTGATGTCCCTACTGGTGCCAAAGGTAAATTTCAAACTCAACCTAAATGTACACGTGATGTTAAATGTTTAAGGTGTCAAGGGCACGGACATTATGCTTTGGAGTATCCAAACAAGAGAATCATGATAATTAGAGATGATGGTGATATGAAATCTAAAAGTGACAAATCTGATAGTGAAGGCATACCACCATTGGAGGATAGTGATGGGGATGAGTTAGTATTATCGGTTGCAGAGTTCTTGGTTATAAGGCGCACACTTCAGGATCAGGTTAAGGAAGATGATACTAATTAACAAAGGGAGAACATCTTCCATAAACGTTGTTATGTACAAAGCAAGATATGTGGTTTAATTATGGACAGTGGAAGTTGTGTAAATGTTTTTGTAGTACCAACCTTGTTAGTAAATTGAATGTGTGTTGTGAAACATCCTAAACAATATAAATTGCAATGGCTAAATGAAGTGGTGAAGTGAAAATGACTAACCAGGTTATGGCTCCATTTTTTATTGGGAAAATATGTTGATGAAGTTCTATGTGACATGGTACCTGTCGCACGTCGCCGCGCGGCGTCCCGGGAGGGTTTCTGGCTCTCGCAATGGAGTTGAGAAGGAGTCGCCACCTGGCTGTTGAGGGTCGCTAGGAAAACCCGATTTGCATTGGTCTGCTCAGAGATTCACGGGTAGGGGACTGGTTACGTAAAGGGAAGGTATTAGCACCCCAGTACGCCTTACCTGAGGTAAGTTGCATTGTCTATTTTGATGTGATTATGAATGCTTCAATGGGTCGTATTTATTCGTGCGAATAAATCCAGCTTTTGAAATTTTATTATGAGTTCATGAACCCAAAATAAAATATCAAGAAACAGATCCACGTAGATACCTTAAAAGGATCACCTATCATGGATAAGTTTTCCGTGATTTTATGCCTCGTAAAAAATATTCCGATTAGAAAAGAAATCGGTCACCGCTTAGAATAATCCTGTGAATTTTATTGATTATTTCTAGATATATAAATGCTAACCTATTTGTAGTTTCTTCATTTACCACCTGAAATTAACCATTAATCCCCATGAATTAATTTCACGATTGGTCGAATCATAAAAAAATCGATCACCACTCAAAATAATCCTGACAATTTTGGTGGTTATTTCTGAATATGTAAATGTTAGCCTACATGTAAATCCGACATTTTCTAGAAATTAACCATTAATTCTCATGAATTAATTTCGTGATTTGTTTTAATATTAGATCAATTTCACAAGATTAAATAAACTTGTTATTAAATCTAAAGTAAATTTTCAGAAAAAAAAAAAAACACTTTTGCCGTTGCAAATAAAACACATTTTTTTACTTTACTTTATATTTTTTTTCTTAACAAAAAAACATAACATTGAATAAATAAAACACAACACCCACACCCACAGATTCTCTTTTCCATTTCTTTTTCATCACATTTTATAAGTAAAAAACAACTCATACACACATTATCTTTTTTCATTTTTTTTATTACATTTTACAAATAACACTTAAACAACAACAAAAATTCAAATAAACACATAAACATGAAAGGAAGATTACATAAAAGGCCTTAGGGGGCATTCTGTAACAGTGGCAGGAGGAGGACTGGTGGCACGTCTGCCCAACGCGCCACCGTCACTAACAGCGCGTGGTTCCACGTGCTGCCGCCGGTGAAGGTGCAAAACAGGGGGTGCGCCGATCAGCCTCTTCCCTTCTTTCCCTTGCCAGTGGTGACTTCCAGGCAACCTGTAAACACAAATAAACACACACAAGCAGCAGGCAAGAATCAAAATTCAAAATTTTCCAAGTCTATTCTCGGATCTATCTTCTTCTTCTTCTTCTTCTTCTGCTTTCTCACTGGCAAGGGTGTTTTGCGATGACCTGCGAACACAAACACAGCAGCAATTCAATCTGCCCTCTGTTTTTAGATCTAACTTCTCGGTCACCATCTGCTCATCTTCTGCTCTTCTTCAGGTGGCAACGTGACTGTCCTCGGTGGGGGCTGCAGTTGGTGGCTGGAGGCAGAGAGGTCCTGCAAAACAAAAACAAAAACACAACAAAGGCAACACAAACACAACTGGATTGTTCTTCCCTCCTCTAGACCTCAAATCTGCTCTTCAATCTTACGGCATCAGGTGGCTTTATTGTTATGGGAGGAGCTGGAGCAGGAGAGGAGAAGAGAAAAGATGGAGGCCGGCCGAGAGCGAACCATCGTGGATGGCTGATCTGTGGTGTCGGCTGGGCTGTGTTGCCGTGTCTATGGCTGCTTTGTATGGCCATGGAAAGGAGAGGGAATGTGGGAGCTGGGAGTGGAGAACGGTTGTGGGCTGAGGAAGGCAAGGGGAGAGAGGAGACTGAATGAGGGAGTGGGGGGGCTGATTGTGGTGGCTGCCGAGGTGAAGAAGAGGGGCGGCTAGTTGCTGGTCGACCATGGGAGAAGGGGAGAAGGAAAATGAAGGAGAAGAGAGGGAAGGTGAAAAGAAAAAAAAAACGGGGTTGTGGCTGCATAAAAGGCTGGCGGCTGCAGCCCCCCTCCCCGGAGAGAAAGAGATGGGATTTATGGTTTTTTTAGGGTTTCAGGGCTTTTGAGTGTATGTCTTTTTTTTGTTGTCCCCTTAATTGTGGCTGGACCAAGGCAGTCAAAATCGAGATTTTGACACGGATCGGAAAGGGTTCCGAAAAATCGGATCGTAAGATCGGATCGTAAAATCGTAGAAAGATCGTACTCGAAATGTCCGGTACAAAAATCGAAAAAAATCAGTAAAAATCGTGGTGAGAAGAAAAAAAATCGTAAAATCGCGTGTGAGGTGAGAAGAAAAAATCAGTAAAATCGTGTGAGGTGAGAAGAAAAATCGTAAAATCGTTTGTAAAATATTTCTGAATACAAAATAGCATAATTATGGACATAAAACTTAATTAGTTTAGGTTCATACATGATGTAAAATAACTTTTTCAAGTAGAAATGTCCGTACAAAAATTATTATTTTTAATTATATTTAAATTTAAAAAATGAATTTAAATATAATTAAAAGACCCACAGTATTTGAGATTTGAAATTTAAACTATTTATTTTATGTTTTTTCAAGTAATTGTATATTTTTTTTTATGGTTGTTGTATTTGAAATTAATTAATGTTATTTATTATCTTAAATTAATAGGATTTTTTTTAAAAATTATTTTTTTTATGCTAATTATTATTATTATTATTATTATTATTATTATTATTATTATTATAAGTTTATAACCCTCCTCCCCAGTATAAAGTATAAACCTACTTGGCTACTTTATTATTATTATTATTATTATTATTATTATTATTATTATTATTATTATTATTATTATTATAACTACTATAAAAGCCTGACATAACCCTAAAGCACCTTCATTTGCTATGCCGCCCCTAATTCTCTATTTCTCTAATTCTATTTTTAGCCTAAATCCCTAATTCTCTATTTCTCTTCTCCTACGCAGCTCATCTCCTCATTCTCTTCTCCATTTCCGTATGTGTGAGTGTCTCACGTGAAAAATAGAAAGGAAAAATTTCAAATGAACGAAGAGTCGAAGAGTGAAGGAAGTTGCGAAGGTCGAATTCATGAAATCGTAAAAATCGGTCCGATTTTTACGATTTCACGATTTTGACCGATTTTTTCTACGAAGTTTGACCGAAGTTTGACCTGGGGTTTCGGTTTTTCTACCCGGTTCAACTAGAGTTTTTGAACCAACTCGCAAAATCGTACGATTTTGCGAGTTGGCTCGCGATTTTGACTACCTTGGGCTGGACAACTCTATTTATAGAGTTGTCATGGGTAAAATTTCAAAAGCAATCTTCAGTTTGTGCGTCTTTTTCAATTTGATCCTTGGTTTTTTGTTTGTGTGATTTGACCCTTAATTGACAAGTAAACTCTCGTTTTGTTTCAATTTTTTTCTTTTTATTCTGAAACCTAAAAATAATTGGGTCAAAAATTGGATAGCAACAGTACCAATGCAAGTAAGCCACATCTTGTTGGGGAGACCATGGAAATATGATAGGAAGACAATTCATAATGGTGTTGAAAATAGTTATACCATTGTAAAAGATTATAAAATCATCAATCTTGTACCTCTTACACCCAAAGTTATTAATACAGTTTTGTTTTGGCCAAAATGACCGAAATATTTCATACCACTAAAAAAATTGAAACAAAACGAGGTCAATTTCATCTCGGTTTAAATATCGGCCCATCTCGGTAATTTCTGCCCAATACCGGCCAAAACTATTCCAGATTTATTTCGGTTGTACCGTTTCGGCTGTATTAAAACATTAATTTACTTTCATTTCTTAAACCACCACACATCCTAAAGACATTGGATGTCACCGACCTAAGATTCGTCCAGATAAGCAAGCTTTGCATGTCTTCTTGATTTATTTTTATATAGCATGTTAAAAAAAATATTAAAATTAAAAAAAAATAGATTATAAAAAAATAAAATTATTGCATCAAATTTGATTTTATAAAAAAAAAAAAAATTATATTTAATTTTTTGTTTTTTAATTTTTTCTATATATAATTAATTAATTATTAGAAACAGTACAACCCCAAAACGGCACGTCGAAACACTCCAAAACTGAAACGTTCCATACCAATAGAAAAAATAAAACGTCAACCGAAACGGTATTCACAACCTTCCTTACACCTAAACAGGTGTATGATGATAAAATAAAGCTAAAAAGTGAGCATGAGGCGATGGGGAGAGAAAATCAAGGTGAGGAACAAAGGGAGAGAAGACCATCATATTTGGCCAAAACCTAAACCACTACAACCCATTCGGCCACCCATCCAAACACAAACATATAAGACCATTCGACCACAACTCAAAAACACCCAAATCTAGCTTAGAGTGGAGGTAAGACAAGAGGAGTGAAGAAAGTCAGGAAGAGTGATGAGAATTGTGTGGAAAAACTAAAGAAACAATCCATTTTTTATGCTAGAGGGTGAGGCTAGATCTGTATATTTTACTAATAAGCCAATGATTTTACTTGTGTACAAATAAGCTTTATTTATACTAATGATCTTGATCATATTGTGCCTAGTATTGCTATTTCTTTATTGCAGGAGTTTGATGATGTGTTCCCCTACGATAATCCTAGCAGATTATTACCATTGAGAGGGATAGAGCATCAGATTGATTTCGTACCTAGAGCTTCAATTTCAAACTGACCAACCTATAAAGCAATCCCAAGAAGACAAACGAGGTTCAAAGGCAAGTTGATGAGTTGATGGAAAAGGGCTACATTCATGAGAGTATGAGCTTGTGTGTTGTACTTATGCTACTTGTCCCTAAGAATGATGGAACATGGAGGATGTGTGTTCATTGCCAAGCCATTAACAACATAAGGGTAAAGTATAGATACCCCATTCCTACGCTTGATGACATGTTAGATGAGTTACATAGATCTTGTATTTTCTCTAAAATTGACTTGAAAAGAGAATGATGAGTTTACAACTACATTTAAGAGGAAGCAAGGTTTGTATGAATGATTAGTAATGCCGTTTGGAGTTACAAATGCACCTAGTACATTTATGCATTTAATGAATCATGCGTTACGTTCATTCATAGGTAAATTTGTGGTTGTGTATTTTGATGACATTCTGAACTATAGCATAAACTTAACTGAGCATCTTGATCATTTGTGTAATGTTCTTAGTGTGTTGCGTAGTGAGAAATTGTATGCCAATATAAAAATATATGCCTTTTACATGGAGAAAATTGTGTTTCTTGGCTTTTTGTTAACTGCATAGGGTATGAGATGGACAAGGAGAGAGTTAAGCCCATCCGGGATTTGCCTACACCAAAATCGGTAAGTGAGGTAAGAAGTTTTCATGGGTTAGCTAGTTTTTACATGCATTTTGTGAAAGATTTCAGTACAATAGCTACACCCTTGAATGAAGTTGTTAAAAAGTTAGGTGGGTTTAAATGAGAGGAGGAACAAGAATTGTATGGTAACGTTTAGACTTTGCTGAGATTTATAATGCATGTGGACATTCGGCTTTTGGTAAGTTTTATTTGATGGATGATTATTTTTTCAAAGAGAATAGATTATGTGTTCCTGCTAGTTTTTTGCATGAATTACTTATTCATGAAGCACATGGGGGTGGTTTAATGGGTCACTTTGGGTTTGCATAAACCTTGGATGTATTGCATGAGCATTTCTATTGCCCAAAGGTGAAAAGAGATGTGAAATGAATTTGTGAACAATGCATTGCTTGTCAAAAGGCAAAATCTAGAGTACAACTGCATGGACTATATACACCATTACCTATGCATACTAAACCTTGAGTAGATATCTCTATGGACTTTGTTTTAGGTTTACCTAGGTCAAAGAAAGGTAGAGCTTCTATTTTCGTTGTGGTTGATAGATTTTCTAAAATGGTGCATTTCATTGCATACCATAAAACAAATGATTCATCTTATAGCGCAAACTTGTTCTTTAAGGAGATTGTGTGTTTACATGGCATTCATATGAGGATAGTGTCAGATGGTAATGATAAGTTCCTTAGCTACTTTTGGAAGACCTTATGGGGAAAGTTGGGAACCAAACTCTTAATTTCGACAACATTTCATCCTCAAACAGATGGACAAATTGAGGTAGTGAATGGAATATTATCTCAACTTTTGCGTGTTGTAATTCAAAAGAATTTGAAAAGTTGGGAAAAATATTTGCCTTTTGTTGAGTTTGCTTATAACAGAACTGTGCATTTGACCACTAGTTTTTCTCCTTTTGAAATTGTTTTTGGCTTTAATACAGCAACTCTATGGACTTAATTCCTTTACCATTTAAAGAAAGGGTAAGTTTATATGGTGAGACAACTCTGTGAGGAAGTTCGACTGCAAATAGAGAAAGAGAATTGACTTTACGCTTATAAAGTAAATAAAGGACGTAAACTGGTTGTTTTCCAACTCGGTTATAGGGTTTGGGTGCACATGCGTAAGGATTGATTTACTATCCCAAGGAAACAAAATTACATCCATGTGGTGATGGTCCATTTCAGGTTTTAGAGAGAATCAATAACAACACATACAAATTGACCTTCCATGTGAGTATGGTGTTAGTGTTACCTTTAATGTTGCTATTCTTATGTTGTTTGACACAAATTTTGACTCAAGGACAAATCTTTTTGAAGAGAGAGGGGATGATGTGGACCAACTAGAAACACCAGCAAGGACCCATTACATGTTCCAAATGGTCCAATGACCTGGTCTAAGACAAAGACATTGAAAGAGACATTGAATGCATTGGTTTTGAGAGTTTCAACCAAGCCAGAATTGCAAGGTCCATTAGAGTATCAAGAGGAGATACTAGTACATCTTATCCATGTGTAAGAGAGGTCCAATACAATCTTATTTAGGCCATGAAGTGAAGACATCAAAGGAAACAAAAGAATCCTACTACAAATTGGAAACAACATGGGTGGCTATCGTTTCCTTTTGTTTCTAGGATTAAGGGTCTCCATTGAAGGCTATAAATAAGCCTTTAATCAACTCTATAATATTTTACTTCCTTCTCTTCTTCTCATGGAAAAACATGAATTTAATATTATGGGTTTTATTTCATTTTGTTAGCTACAACCCAAGACTTGTTTGGGCTTAGTTAATATTTCATTTTTAGTTAGGATCCAAGGCTTGTTTGAATTAAGTCATGGGCTTATCAATTTAGGGTTTTGGGTAAGTTTTGAGTGGACCTCATATAAGTCCACATAAGAGTTCCATTAGGGTTAATTTTTCAAGAACTATATAAACTCATGTAAGCTAAATTTAGGCAGGCTTTGATGATTATTACTTAATTTTTCAGTTTGAAAGTGTGAGAGCGATTCTTGCATTCTTCAGTTCTTGAACGGACTGAATCTGACTTATCAAAGATTTGCTGGCTTTATGGCGTCATTCTACTCATTCCAATAGTGTTGGTGCCTTGGAGCAGGTTTTCATTGTGTCACACTCCTATCAGACCTATTTCATCTTTCCATAATCAAATTTCAGTCTTAATTATGGGTTGCGTGACCACGTGATCACGAGGTTCGCATCATTTCCTCTATGACTTTTAGAGGGGTTTCAATTTTAAAAATGATTGAATTCGAGGAAGGTTCCTTCATAAAAATTATATCCATGGATGTTATCTTTTCAACAAGATTGACCTCGCTTGATCCAGAGTTATAGAACTTCAAATATAGTATACAATTCGAGGAGTGGTCAAGTAACAACCCTACTAACTGATTCAACATTATTGTTGAAACAAGAAATTTAGGTTCTTCCCTTTGGAAAATATGTAGAACTATGTTCTAGTTTTCAAAGAAATATGTTATGTTTGAAAATGAGAAAATTATAATGATAGTTATGACCAAACAAATAACAATGGTCTTAATTGACGAAATGAAAAACATAAATGGAAAAGAGGAAAATATTCAAATGGAAAATCTATAATTTTTGTTGTCATTATAAGAATGTAACTTGAATGAGAAAAATGATGTGGTATGGTTATGGTAGAAGAGGAACAACAAGAGTTATTCAGCAGCTACTAGGGGAGCACGAGTCGGTCTTTAGCAGTATGTAAGAGATTCATACCTATACTTTTATTTAAAAAACATGTTGCTTTAATTCTTAAGGTAGTCTCATTATAAGAGGAACCACAAGAGTTATTCAGCAGCTGCTAAGGGAGCATGAGTTGGACTTCGACATTATGTAAGATATTCACACCTATACTTTTATTTAAAAAACATGTTGCTTTAATTCTTAAGGTTGTCTCATTAATGTAATATATTAATAAATATATAAGTATTGGAGTCGGGATGATTGTAAATAATCATGAAATTTATTAATCATTTAATAACAAGGGTTATCCCAATTGTTGGGTTATATAAAATTGAAATTTATGCACAATATTTTTGTAAAAATATTCTCGAAAAACCTCTAGGATTCAACCGTATCTCAAAAATAAAAAAAAATATATAGTTTTTGGAAATTTCAAAGAAAATCAGGTATTTCATAGCGAGTTTACATATTACAAAGTAAGTCGGTGACCCAATATTTAAAACATTTTCTAGAAAAGCACTTGGTAAAATAAAAAATATTTTTAAATGAACCTTGCAATTTGTTTGGATTTTTTTTGAAGTTTTGGTAAAAACTGGGTTTTTTAATATTGAGTATATATCTTTCTGTGTAAATTTACACCCCGACATTATGTAAAATTGTTGGAAAACCTTGCAAGAAAATAAAAAATATTTTGAAATACCCAACCCAGCCTAACAACCATGTTAATAAATTATTTGGCCATTGCATGCCGAATTTTCATGCAATGGGGTGTTTTGGAGGGGAAAAGGAGACTTTTGCTTGGCTTACCATAAGCTGTGGTGGTTAGAGATGTTCTTGGAGTTGTAATGGTTGATGGGGGTGGAGGAAAAGAGGGTGAAAGTTGGGTTGGCGCAAGAAAAATTGAAAAATCTAGGAAAAAACTAATTTCTTTCTCAAATTTAGCTTATAATTTGTTGATGATCCGAGTTATGTTAAAATATCAGCCTTGATTCAACCCAGAAGTCTCTCATCAGTTGGCTTAAAGTTGGTATCATGTGTTGTCAGATTTGACAACTCAAGGTGCTTGAATTGTCACATTTGGGGTGGTCTCCATGTGTGGGGTGTCAATCAGCCTGAGCTAATCACACCACGATAAGGTCCAACATTAAAGAATCATTTTTGTGCAAATTTTGTCAAAATTGGTGAGGAATAGAGACATTAAATGCACATGTAAAGTTGGTTGGAAAGCTATCGATCGAGGGAAATTTAAGGAAGAAATCATCATTGTCTATGGATTTCTTCAATTTAACCTCTCATTGACTCTAAAATTTTGATTTTCTTACAATCTTGCCTTTAATTTTAACCAATTAACTTGATAAAAAAATAAATTTGGCCTTTTACAATTCATATCTTCTCAATTAAGCCTAAATTAGACTCTCAAACTTAATTTTTTACCAATTAAATCCCTAATAAAATTAATTTGATCTATTAAAGTATAAGTAAGTTTTTCACTTAATTAAATCCTCAATTGAACCTCAAATTAATTCCTAAACATAATTAAATTTTAATTTGGCCCATGATTAAATCAAATTAGCCTATTAAAAATATAATTATGCTTTTGGACTTATTGTTTATGTAGATTTGTCTAGTAATCATTTATTTTGACCTAGAATCAACATTTTTCTTCAACTTTAAGCATAATATGGGTATGATCAAGCTCTTGAATTTATCTAAAATTTTCGACATGATTTTTCACCATGCCAATCTCTTTCATTTTTAATTTTATTTTTAGGTGAATTTGGGAATCACCTAGAAATGAATTATAATAGTTGTCCCTCTCTTTGAATGCTTATGACATAAAGTTTTGTAAGAAATTTTAGATAGTTAGTGTTGTGAAGAAGAAAAAAGAATGATAGAATGGAGTCACCATATTACGATATGGTCATTCTATTTGAAAGTATTAGAAATGAAAGTTAAGACGCACACTTAGAAGGAAAATATGAGATATGACTAGAAACTACATTACTTAAGAATTGAGGGCTAAATAGTCTTAAAAGAAAAATAAATAAATTTGTGAAATAAAATAGTATATTTATGAAGAATAGAAGTCACATGAATATGGTCTCATTGTAATGAGTGATATTCTCAAGTGAAAAACACAAAGATGGTCTTAATACAATGGGTGACCTACCTAGATAAAAACAAGATAGTTTATCATAATTGGTGACTTGTCCAGGTGAAGATATGAAGATGGTTTCATAATGGTCTCATTGTAATAGGTGTCCTAGGGTGAAAGTGATAAGGATGGTCTTATCTTAATGAGTGATCTATTTAGAAGAAAACATGAAGATGTTGCAAAGTAAGAGATATCGGTAGAAAACGCTTTATTTGGAAAGTGAGGTATGAAAAATGCCCTCAAGAAGGAAAGAAGAGAGAGATGGAAGTGCATTAAAAAAAAGATGACATGGCTAAAAACACAATATCTAGTTTATTAAGGGCTAGTAAGCACACTTAAAAGAGGAGATTGTTATGATGTTGTGGTCACAAGAATTAATTACCCTAGCTTAAAACATGCAATATTATATATAACAAATAAGGGATCGATCCCTCGAGGAAGGTTTATTTTAGATTTTCATACTAAATTTTATGTAATTAGGGGGTTTAGATGGTGACTATCTAAACTAAGGATGAATTAAAAAAATCAAGGAAAATTACACAAAACTTATATATTGAACTACTACAAAAGATAAAAAAAAAAATATGCTTGAATTTGGATTTTTGAGAGAGAGGATTGTGTTTCTTCTTTTATGGTCGCCCCCTCCTCTTTTTTCCTTTCTCTATTTCTTCTTATAGCAAAGGAAACTCTAGTTCTTACTTTACAAAATAGTCCTTCCTTGAATAGATAGTTTTATATTTAAATACTTCAATAACTATTTTCCTAAAAAGGATAAATAGTCATGCATGAAATCTTTAAACTTTGACTTAGAGGAGCTAAATCCTAAAATAAAGACTTGGATGTCGGTTTGGATGCTTTGGGACATAATTTGGACTTATTTCTTTACAAAACCTCTATGATGGCATATTGATGTGTCATCTTAGAAAACTCGTATCTCTCTCATAGGGCTTTGAGTCAAGAATTTCAAAACAATTGAGTTTGCATCAAATAGATTTCTATAGCTCAACATATTTAGGTTAGAATGGTTGAAGGTTAACATTAGCAGAATACAAGATTTGACTTTTAAGGATGCGATTTCCATGGTCTTCCTTATTTTATTATCTTGCTTTAGATTTACTAAAAGGTATGGATGTTATATTTTTAATGCCACTAAAATCACTTCATTCGACCTCTAGAGCTCAAGCTCTGTACAAAACATTGATTGTAGGTCAACTCTGCCAATTACCTTCAACTTCCTTCTTTTTGCATCTTTCATCCAAAAGTGCATTCATAACATATAACAAAGAATATCAAGCCATTTTATATATAAAACATAAGCAAAATACTAGTTAAATTTGGGTGAAACTATCGAGTAATATGGTTTCATCAAAGATAGGGTTGAAAAATATATTATTTGAGTTGATGGTTAAAGATTAAAAAATGCACTCAAAGAAGAAAAAAAGAGAGGCTGGGCTAGAAATAAACACTTCAAATATGAGAGACATCCAACTTGGAAAACAAGCTTTCTAAGTTAAATGTTAAGGGCTGAAAACACACTCAAAAGAGAATTGGAGATAAGGTTGAAAAATATATTATGTGATATGGTTGAGGGCTCAAAACCATACTAAGAAGAGGAGAGGGAGAAGGGCTGTAGAATACACTATATGAGTTATAGTTTTGGGGCTAGAAAACTCACTTAATAGAAAAGGAGAGATAGGACTGAAAACCAAAATATTTGATATGCTTAAGGGCTAAAAAGCGCACTCAAAAGAAGAGAAAGATAGGGATGAAAAAAGCATTATCAGAGAGATAGGGGCTAATAGGTGCACTTAATGAATGAGAGAGATGAGGGCTTAGAGGCACACTCAAAATGGATAATAGAGTGCTTGTAAACTATAATCCCACCAAATTGCTTTCCTTAGATCCTCAACAAGAATCCAAATGCAATGATTTAAAATCCATGTATAGGTTACTTCAGAAGTATAAGTCCCTTTTTTGTCTTCATGATATTTTATTTTTGAATTTAGATCTTTGTAACTAGCTTTATGGCTTATCGCTTTTGCATACTGGAGCCACAACTTGTGATCTTGACCTTTAAGTATGATAAACCTTTAGAGCATATCCATATGCCCCCTATTTAAAGACCTTTAGTTTCAATATCCTTATTTTTTTAAATAGAGAACCATAAAGTCAATCCTATTATGCTTCTTGGATTGCTCTTGTGTAATCATGCCCCTAAGTGTTCTGGATTTTGAGTTTTCTTTAGGGAAGATACTATGAAGAAAAGGGTTGATTATTCACAAGATAAATTTCATGGAAAATATTTGGAATCTCAAACAATTCCAAAAACAAAAACTATTTTGACGTTTGTTTAAGATAAACTTGTACTAAAAAGAATTGAAGCGGTCCCCATTATTGCATTTTATGTTGTTCTTGATGGAAAGGTGAAGTTATATTTTTTCTATGTCTCATTAGTTGGAAGGGTTTAAATCAAGTATCGTGAAATGTCTATAAAAAAACATTGATTACCAATTGTTGTGATGTCGCGGTTGCATAAATTAATTACCCTAGCTTAAAACAAATCAAACTAGATAGTATAGAGCAAGCAAGGGGTCGATCCCACAAGGACGATTTAGTTCAGATTTTCATGCAATATGCTATGCAATTTGGGGGGGGGGGGTGGTTGGAAGTTGTCTAGGCTAGGCTAGAGCAAACTAAGCGAAAATTATATAAAACTGAAATTTATCAATAAAGCAAACCTTGGTCGCAAGTCAACATCCCCAATAGAAATCAAAATTGTTCATGTAAATGACACATCAATTTATATTCCGAATATTTATCTCTTTAAATTGGTTCGTTAACGGATCCATCGTATAACTTACCCTAACCATCAAACAACCACAGTGTCCGCACTAGTAATTTGATTCAATGACAATATTAAAAACTAGATTAATTGATCAATTAAGAAACATAATTGTCTGCAATATATGTTTAGTTCGATTGAATGTTCTCTCTAAGATTAATAACTTAGATCCACTACAATTATTAACTTAGTTGCTTTACAAGTTCATATATCACAGCTCCGGTTTTGATATCAAACTTAGCAATAGATTGTCTACAATAATAACTTTGAGTCCTCTCTTAGCAATTAAATAAACAATCATAGGAAAATAAGTATAGTGTTATAAACTGAAAAATTGAGGTAAAAATAAATCTCACAATTCTTGAAATCTGAAGGTTTTCGTGTCCTTGCAACAAAGCAAAAGAATCTAGTCTTGCATGTTTATTGAACAACTAAATAAAAATATGGAAGAAAACATGATTTAGGGTTTGGAAGAGGAAGATTTGTCTTTTCTTTGTTGCTGGCTGAAACCTCTTTGCTCCTCTCCTCCTTTATATATGCTTAGAAACCCTAGTATCTATTTTACAAAATAGTCCTTCCTTAAGTTGGCATTTTGAGCTTCAATTTTGTGAGTTTATAGGTATTTGAGTCCTGAATCCAAAAAAATTGGGTTTGCATCAATTGGAATTCTATAGCTCTAAATATTGAAGTTGTAATGGACAAAGGTCAACATCGGCAGATTGCAAGATTTGACTTTGAAAGTTGCGATTTCCATGCTCTTCCTTATTTTATTTATTTTGCCTAAGCTTTCCAGAAATTTATGGATGTTAGCTTTTTAATTCCACTGGAATCACTTCATTTCGATCTCTAGAGCTTCCACTCTGCACAAAACATCGGCTGAAGGTCAAATCTGTCAATTAACTACAATTACCTCATTTTTGTATTTTTCATCCAAAAATACCTTCAAAACATAAAACAAAGAATATCAAGGCATTTTATATACAAAACATATGCAAAGCACTAGGTAAATTTTAATGAAACTATCAAATAATATGGTCGCATCACCAATCCAAATTGTTTGCCTTTGATAAAAAAAAAAGAGGCTTGATTAGACGTGTATCGTAGGCTTTAGTTCTTGGCTATGAAGAAAAAAGATATTTGTAGGCTTACAAGGTGTTTAAGGGTTTTGAGAACTAAGGATCATTAGTGCTTGCTCATATATTTCTTTTTGGTCTATGGATTTTAAGGCCTCAGAATCAACTTGCATAATGGTTTGACATGTCCCCCATCATTGGATTTTGAACACTATTATCATATTTATGATTTTGTTATGGTGTGCTAAAATCTTTTTGGTATTTTGAATTCTTTTATGCCTCTTAAATTTGTTTGGTTACCTTTAGTCACTAAGGACTTTTCATGTGGATTTGAAATACTTTTTATTCTTGGTCTTGACCCCCAATATAAGGTGTGATCCCAGTCAGGGTAAATTATAGTGAAAATCTCATTAGGCTAAAACAAGGATTGCAAGAGATATTTTAGAATTATAAGAGGATAATCAAAGATGGTTTTTCATTCTTTAAAAAAAGCAAGCATTTAGGATCGGTAAGCTCTACTTTTACATGTGAAATGGTTTCTCATTATTTGTTTAGATATGAACTTAGGTTTATTATGTGAGTTTTTGTAAGTGTGAGATCACCTATCAAGAAATCTCTTGAATTCTCAAAACTCATATGTTCTTGGAGAACCCTCTATCATTCTATTTTCTTTAATTGAAGATAACATACCCTATCTATAGGTTTTCCTTTTAAATTTCTTCATCTTATAATATCACTTTTTCTTCCACATATTTATGTTATGATTATCATCACTTTCTATATAAATAGCTTATATCAACATATTTACCATAATTCATATTTTTAGGAATGAAGTTCTAACTTTCACTAATTTTTGCAAATAATTTTCTTCTACTTTTTATTCTTTAAAACCTCAATTTCATGTCCAATATAATCACAAATACAATTAATTGTCTTTAATTCAATTATTTCTTAAAAAAATCCTTATTCCCAATACCCTAAAAGTTTCATTATCGTTTTTATAAGTTAACTTAATCTATTTGTAATACTTTACACACAACATCACACAATAACATAACACAATTACATGTAATTGCAAAATCTAAACTCCCAAACAATTTCCCTTTTGGTTGGCTATAGAGTCCTACTTGTCACCTTAGTTTGATCTTAATTTTTATATGATTTATAATCCATTATAACCTATTGCAACTCTATTAATTCAATCACTAATAATTTTAGATTTCCCTTAAATCTCTTTAAGAACCTTAATCCTCAAGATTCATGAATTGTTCAAAACTAATTAAAACTTATTCAAACTTACATAAATGAGTTCTAAGCATCTTACTAGTCATTTATGTGAGCTCCAAATGTTTTTTTCGTTCCTCTAGTTTCTCTCTCTAACTTCACCTTCCTCTCCCTTGAATCACTTTTAAATCTTGTATTTAAGTGATCTTCTCCCTTTAATCCATTCTAAAACTATTAAAACTCCTAGAATTTCAAGAAAATAAAGATAGAGTTTAAGCGATCTTCTCCCTTTATGCATCATTGTTACTTTGTTAGTTTCTAAATAATTCTCTTTAAAAATGTGTCTTTTAATTTTATTATAAACTTGTTCTTGTTATATGGGTCATTTTTAATTTCTATGTAGTCGCTTGTGTATTGGTAATCGGTATAAGTTTTTATGACTTTAGTTGTCTTGCAATTTTGACTGTAATTGTCGCGATGGCGATTGTTTCGCGCTTTGCGCCTCGCCATCTCCCCTAGATTTGGGGGGACGGCGCGCGGTGAAAATAAGTTTTTTTTTATAGCCATAAAATTTACTACTATAAATATCAGGAGTCGCCACCTAGTATTAAGGTCACTAGGAACCTATTGGTCTACGAGAGTCTAGGTAAAGGGACTTGTTGTGCAAGGGGAAGACGCATCACCCCCAGTGCACCCTACCTAAGGTAAGCTGCATTGTTGTTTGATTGTTTTTTCTAAGTTAAAAAATATATATTTTTACACTTCATTTTAAAAAAAAACATTTTTTTTTGTCTGCGGGTGTACTTTACAATGTAATTTTACACCGCAGTTGAAAATCTTTTTTCTTATCTACGGATGTACTTTACAATGTAATTTTACACCGTAGTTAAAATCTTTTTTTTTTAATTTATGAATGTATTATACAATGTAATTTTATACCATAGTAAAAATATTTTTTATCTACGGGTGTACTTTACAATATAAATTTACACTGCGAAAGCTAAAACAAAATAATTGTTAAATTATTTTTGATATTTTGGCCGACTTCCAACGGATAATTGTAAATTGGTTACAATATCCAAATTTTCGTTTTAAAATATGAGAAAGATGAAACATATTTTTTACGAAGAATATGCTTGAAAAATCTTGGAATTCGATCGTATGCACAAAAACAAAATATTTTTGTTTTTTGTTTTTTTTTAAATAAAAAAGATTTTTTTTGTTTTTTTAAATTAAATTTCGGCCTGGGCCTGGCCCAGCTGAGGTTGGCCAAGGGCCCAAGTCTGCTGGACTTGGGCCCGGCCCACCCAGCTAGGCTGGGCCGAGAGAGGCCAGCCCAAAAGGGCAGAAAAAAAAAAGAAATAAAATGCAAAACACGTCCACAGTGCAGTGAATTAGTTCACTGCACTATCATGTGAACAGTGATTTAGTGGCCGACCGACCACGATGAAAGGATCACCTGCCACTGCCACCGGGTAGAGGACGTCGAGGTGGTTCTCCCTGTCGTGGTGGCGTCGAAAACGAAGGCCCGTAGTGGCCGGGAGGAGGACTGGAAGTGGCTGGTCTGAGGCCGTTCGTTGCTGCCTCTACAACTTTCACGGCTGGAGCTCTCGCCGGAGCTGGAGAAGAAAGCTGGGCTGGAGCTTCTGGCGACGGAGCTGAGGAGGTAGAGCTCACGGTGGTGAGGGGATGTGAGAGAGAGGCAACGGTGCAACTATTTTTAGAGAGAGAGAAGCACCATGGAGTGGAGAGAGAGAGGACTGCAATGGCCGAGAAGAGTAGAGAGAAGCATTCAGAGAAGAGAGGGGAGCTGCAACGGGGATGAGAGGTGATTTTTATGCTTGTTTTCTTTGCCAAAATTCTCTGCAAATTTTCCCAGAATATCACCTTTTTCTCTCTGTTTTTGCTCCTCACTGCTCTGTTTCTTTTTTCAGTTTTTTCTTTTCTTTTTGCCCTCTCTTTCTCTCTGTTCCTCCTCCTTCATGCAGCGTTCATGGCTACCTTTTATAGCAGAACCCAGCCTGGTATGGTGGCTAGCTGGTCGGTGACGTGGTGGCCTGCAGGTGGCGTGGTGGCTGCTGGTCGGCGCTGGGCTGTCGGCAGGCGTGGTGGCTGGTCAGTGGGCAGTGCAGTAAAGGTGGAAAAGGCAGCGGCTGTGCAGTGGATAAGGGAAGGTGGAAGTGCATTTTGGTCCTTTACTTTGTAATTGTTCTAATTTTATACAATTGTGCCCTTGTCCGAATTTCAATATTAGCCTTAACTTTGCACGTCTTTTTTTCATTTTGGTCCCTTACTTCTGATTCACGCAATTTGACCCTCAATTGACAATTAAACTTCAATTTGACCCTTAATTTTGCACAATTAGCTTGGAAAAATTCAATTGGATCTTCAAAAATTCCAATCTTCTCAATCGAGCCCGAATTAAATTCAAGAATTTGATTTTTTGTCAATTAAGCCCTTAATAAAATTAATTTGATCAATTTAAAGCATAATTAAGTCCTTACACTTAATTAAATTCTTCAATTGAATCCTAAATTAATTCCCAAATATAATAATATTTTAAATTAGGCCATGATTAAATCAAATTGGCTTATAAAAAATATAATTATAATTTTTGACTTAATTTTTACCTCGAATTTGTATTTTCTCTCATTTTTGGGCACAAAAGAGATACGATTCAGCTCCAAGACTATTCAAAATTTTCACCGTGATTTTTACCGACGACAACCTTTTTTATTTTATTTTATTTTATTTTTTTATTTTATTCTATTTTGGAGAGTAACCCAAAAATTGGGTTACGACAGTAATGATATGTAGAATTGATTATGAAATTATTATAGATAATCAATTTATCTAATTTGAGAGTTTAATACTAATAAGTTAATTAAAAATTTAAAAATAAGTAAAAAATAACCGACCACCCGCTCAAAGGGCAGGCCTCACCTCAATGAAATAGTATAACCTAATATTTTTTATATTCCCTATTTTTTCTAATCCCTGTTTTATCCTCGTGATGTTCACAGGGATATTTGCTAAAAACATCTCATGTATAAGCTAGAAGATGTACAGCGCTGCAAGAACCAAAATGATTCAGCCACGAAATCAAGCGCAAAGAATTTCATCTAAAATATCTTCAAAAATCAAGTCCTCCAATTCAAGCCCCGCACATTCTGTATCATAATGCAGCTTCATCCAACCATCACTCTTCGCTAAATCTCTGCTTAGAGCATAATCTAATGAGTGGTTACCCTCGGTGGTTGAGCTTAAATACCAGCTTATATTTGTCCAGACCTCCTCAAGGACGTGGCGTTCTACAGGCATTGGACGGGCATGCGAAAGAGATGATAAGGGCACAGGATAATAAGT
Organism: Salix viminalis; assembly: GCA_029228465.1. NCBI lineage: Eukaryota > Viridiplantae > Streptophyta > Magnoliopsida > Malpighiales > Salicaceae > Salix > Salix viminalis. The sequence goes on from CM055441.1 coordinate 8,582,957, forward strand.
GTATGAGTTTACATAAATCTCCATTAGTACCTCATTGATTAGATCAAACAATAGCAGGTGATGACAGTTTCCACCTTCATTTCCACAGCACTCAGGATCTAGGAGCATACAACCTTCTGCTTCTTCAAAAATGGAATGATGTACTGGTTGGCCATCAGAATTCCATGTTCCATGCAACGCATTCCCAGTGAAACCAGACAACGTCAGTACATCCTTGACGTAATCAAATTCGGCTTTGTCTTTGGCATCAACTTGGGATGAATGACTTCCATTATTCAAGATGTTGCTTGTAAAATCTATTTTCTCAATTACATCCTCAGTCACTGTCATTGTATGTGTATCCATGTTGCATTCTGCCAGATGGTTATTTATATAATTAAGATCTGCCTCCATATGAAACATTATTCATGAAACACCAACTCAATTAACAAAATGATACTGACCAGGGGAAATAATGTTTTTTGCAAACCTAGGAGACTTAAATTTCAACACGTATCTAAATATAATAATTTATGCTACCTCTTGTATACAATATTTGACAAGTTATATGCCCTGACTTTTAAGTACGCTATCTTCTCCGTGTTAAAAATTAATGACCGCATCAAAGTTTGAAACCAATTAACAAGCATATCCACGCTCTGGGTGAGATAATATGCATGAACTTCAATGCAAGATGCGATATTGTATTGAGGTAAAAAAAAAGGAAAAAGGAAAATAAAACCGTTGCCAATTTGACAAGTTTACCTTCTGTAACCAAAATGTTTGCAGGCCTGGTTGTCACATCATGAAGTTTAGAGTCAGGAACAGGCAGAGTAGTCAGTTCCACCACTTCAGTAATAGTTTCAATTGGGGATCGAATATCCTGCTTATCCACTGTCATCAAGTTGCTCAAGTCATCACCAACTAAAGTGCAGTTGGCATGTGTCTCGACATTTGAAACCAATGTCGTGCCAAGTTGATATCCAACAACTGAATCTGATGCGCTCTCCACATTATTCCCTTTTACATGATTTTCAGTGTCAACTCCCAATAATTGCCTGGAAGCTGTAGGATGACTGTGACTGTTTTGTTCACAGAAATTACCTCTTGTGCTCACAGTGCCATCCGTGATGGTTCCAACATGACTTGCTGGGAAGGAACCAGAACAATCCTCACTGCAATAAGGATAGGATTTGAGGTCTGGCAAGGAAAAATATCCTTCTCATGGATTTTGTGGCGCTTGTTTGAAATGAAACCCCATCTTCTGCTTTCATTTTTAACGTCTCAAGGTAATGTTGTTTTGCTTCGTTGTTAAAGCTAGAATCATACAACTGGCAATATCTGTCCGGTGATTCGCTGAAAGATGCTGTTCTGCTTATGCGGTATAATTCACTATTGCTGGTACAAGGAAGAGAATGATCATAATCATCGCTACTTTTGGGACTGTCTTTACCATCTCTACTATTGAAATGATCCATCATATTGTCAACACCAATCCTTTCCAAGCTCTTGGAAAACCTGTGACCATGAGGAATCTTGTCAAGGATTGCATCCATGGTTATTCTATGTTTCTCATTTTTGCTCTCTTTAATAGCATGCCTTATTTTTTGCTTAAGATTCTTGAAATGCTTAACAACCACTTGATTCTGGGCATGATTCTTAATATGGTGGGATGAACCCAGAGAGGAATTTGCAGCAGCTATTGATGACATTGACTTTGAACGTATATATTCTCTACACTTGGGCTCAACTGACTTTTGTGTATGGCTACCTGCTTGCAACTTCTCCAGGCCCTCCTGCTTCTGCTTGCCTTCTCTTGCTCTAGAACCTATTTCATATGATGAACCCGGTAAAGGAAATGAGACAGAATATCCCATTTTAGTGGTGAATGTATAGTGATGGTGCATGTAATGAACCAAAGGATTGGTCGATTCTTGTAAATCTTTTACAAAACAATCCTTATGTATGTTGATCATATCTAGTGCATCCAAAATCCCTTTTGATTGTTGGGCTGAAGCATCCATATTGAGATCCTTTACATGTACTGGTTTCTGCCTTTTACCATTTGAATTTTCCTGAAGAAGAGAGTGATTCTCAATTAGTTCCTTTTCAGTCACATCAACTTGGTTAAGTCCCAGGTGATTACTAGTGAGCATGGGGCCACAATCTTCACGATTGTACTCCTCCAAGGATGTTGGTACTGGTGGATCCAGTAATCTGGTGGTGGAAGAGCTTTGTTCTGCAGCAATTGTGGGACATCCATCACTTAATCTTATATCAGAAACGAGATCTTCATCAGACAGTTCTGTATGGTGAAAGGAATCATTTCGCATCAAAGGTGATCTTATAGGGTAAGTTGAGCTTCGGCAATGTTGGCCCTTCCTTTTGGAAAGCTCATCAGAAATTCTAGATTTTATTCGAGATTTGACAGAAGCTTTGGTGACTGAAATGGACTGCGTCTTCTTATCAATAACCTGATAATCTCATATCAGAAACCTTGCACATATATTGACAGATTTTATGAAAGCTCTCTCTGGTTCTTGTTTTCATTTACTTTGTGATGCATGTTGAATCTATACTTAGCAGGACACAAAGTAATAGGATTATCATGAATGGAAAAGTGCAAAAAGATATCTCATTTACAACTTACTGTTGAATGGTGATTTCCATCCTTAGAATCAGTTATAATATTTCCTGGATTGCCATCCCCTGCAAAGGAAAATGTTTATTTGCACATTAGGAATTTATCTTACATCTCATTATATCAACAGCAAGAACCAGCAGTTGAAGATTCATATATGTTGTTCATCCTATGATATTGTGCTTGTAAAGATGGAATAAAGCAACTATCCGCTTTTCAACTCTCAGTGTAATAAACCATGGCACAGCAGCCAAAGGTTCCCATCTCAGCTGGTTAATGCTATTATCAAGGATATATTTGCTTTCAAGAAGGAAACTTGCTAGAATCCAATTCTAGCTTCAACTGCAAATGTTTGCATCTGATAGTATCAAAATAAGAAAATAATGTTAAGATCTGTAGATAGAGATTAATAGTTCTAATATGATTGTCAACTTAATTATGAATCCTATTAAGTTTTTTCTTTCCTCCCTCCTCCATTTCTGAAATCCTCTGGCTTTTTTTTCTTTCAAATCAGATCTTTTGAATGGAAAGATGAAAAGGTTCATGGTTCAGTTATACTAGGTTGCAGTGTCCAGTTTATGCCTTTTTCTGGAGTTCGAGGTATCCTAACATGACCAGACAAGAAAAAGACACATAATCTATTAGAAATTGAGGAAACTGGTCTATTCTAGATTTTTATCAAAGATAATGGCTAACCTAAGAGATGATACCCCATCCGTAATTCAACAGTAACAGAGTATTTGAAAGGGTATTTTTCTAAAGTTTGGGAGCCTACTTCTAAAAATCTGCCTGTATGGATGTACTTGCTGGTAAGCAGCTATAAGAACACTCTGAATTGTAAAATGAGAACCATATTAATACTTTTACCGTAAAAACAATGCATTGTGCACAAGTATATCCCATAAAACCAATGCATTATCCAAATGTATGACCAGCTACCTTAAGATAATTAAAGGCTGTTTTGTTGATTCGAGTCCAGAAAATCCATCTACTGCAATATCCACCAGCAGTAAACATTTGATACAATAGAGACATTTCATTCAACATTGGATGAGTGCAATAACGGGGAAGAAATTCATTTTAATTGAAAGACTCTCTTACGTACCCTTGGCATGTTTCCTGTTACCACTCTTGTGGTGAAGCTTTTTCTTAATATATCGCCAATGATGGTACTTGAGTACATGAAGTATGCTCCACATGCATCCTGGATGATTGTTCTCAATAGAAACACTTGAGTCATGGTGCTCCGAGTTTTTTCCCATAGGTCACAAGTTTCTTCCTTCGAATCTTCTCAGACTTGGATGATAAATAACTACAAGCTCATCAAACCTGGCCTGAGATAATTACATGTAAATATCAAATCACCCTACTAACAAGGTCCTCAAACTCAATGTGACTTCTCAAGAAAAATTAAACAATCCCTAAGAAATTTATGAAAGCCTTCATTTTAAAGCTTTAAGCCAGTAAGTTGCCCAGTTTTCAGTTCAACTGTTCAAATTCCTGCACCCAAAACTCCTAACAAAAGTGGAGATCTTTTCTTTTTCCTTTTCTATGAGAAAAATGGAGAGATTTCCAATTTCCAAACATTGTTTAAAATGGGTTAAATTAATGATGCATAGCTCAATAAATAAAGGAACGGGTGCACGTTAACCCTCAATGAATTTAAATTCCACAGTTGGAATTAATAAAAGTTAGAAGGAAAAGCAGATAACTGTCTATTTAAGGGTTAACAACAAATACTCAATTGATGCAATAGAGTGCTTGGCTCAACTCAGGGTAACTGGTATGGAACTATTCAGGCGATAAGAAGAATGGTCTCAGATAGTAAAAATATTCAGAGGAATGGATTGGGAGAGGGCAATCAGAGTAAGGTGATCCAACAGATCCAACAGGTTGGGTGGACTTTTCCAACTAATGATTGGATTAAGCTAAATGTGGATGGGTGCAGTAAAGGAAATCCAGGTGCGGCAGGAGCAGGAGGAGTTATTCGAGATAATATGGGGTCTTGGATAGTGGGTTTTGCGAGAAATAATGGAAGTTGTTCTTCGGTTACAACTAAATTATGGGCTGTTTATGTTGGTTTACAACTTACTTGGGATAGGGGTTATAAAAAGGTTATTTTAGAATCTGATTCTCGGGTTGTAATTGGGCTTATAAATGGGGATACAGTGAGCATGGACAAAAATTTCAATTTAGTCATGAAAATTAAGGGTATATTGGGTAGAGATTGGGAGGTTAAAAGCTTCCATGTCTATAGAGAGGCCAATTGTGTGCCTGATTGGTTAGCTAATTATGGGATAACGAGGGATTTGTTAGATAGAGAGTCTGATGTGCTAGAGGATCCTCCGGCAGGAGTTTACACTTTGTTGTATTATGACCTGATTGGATCTACTATTCACCGTTTAATTTAGTAGGGCTTAATGCCCTGATTTTTACCAAAAAAAAAACAAATACTCAATTCCACATGCAGGTTATATGGATCTTTTCCCACCATTTCACAAAATCAGATTCCTAATTTTCAAGGTTTTGAATTTAAAAATAAAAATACACTGAATTACTAAACCACAATAACAGCATAACACAAAGCGTTGCTGAATGAACTTGACTGAAAGCTTACAGACGTAAATGGTCCTGCTCGTCTTTTATACGACCAAGACAAAATCCAAACAGTTTCTTCGAAAGCAATGATGATTAACGTCTTCAAATGAAAGAAAATGTTGATTAAGACGAGAAAAAATGGATACGGGAATCGGTACTGTCTTACCTTTGAAAGGAGAATTAAGACTTTGAAACGAAATCCATGCATTTGTTATTAGCTATGGAGAGAGATTAAGTGGGGTACGATAGAAGCTCAAAATTGGAAAAATCGTGTGTTTTCGTTAATTTTAATGAATCAGAGAGGAAAAAAGGAGGAATGAAGGATAATTTGCGTACCTTGAAGACAGAGAAAAAAGGGCAATGGCAAATCATTCAAACATGGAAATCGGCTTGGAATTTCATGGTCTTAAAAATTGGAACCTTTTTAATCGGATTCTAATTTTGGTTCCCCGCTTTCTCGCTCCACAAAGTTGCTTAAAAGGAAACATCAATTGCTTTGCTTAGGGCATCTCCAGCGGGAGAGGCATCCCAAGAGCCAAAGGTAAAATTTCAAATATTTGATTTTTTTTTGGTCAATTTCTGTCTCCAGCGGGAGGAGCAAAATGAAGAGTCAAAATAGCTTTTCTGTCAATGGAGAGCTATTCCTACAGATTTCTCCAACAGAGCCAAATATCAAATATTACCGTTGGAATTGTACCGTTGGAATTAAAACACACATCAACCAACAAATCACCACATCACCACAGAAACAAGACGAATAATGAATTGAACAAAATCAACATCGACACAAAAAAACACAGTGAAGAGCAATATCAATTCACTGGCGAGGGAGGCTGGCTGGCGAGGGAGGTGGCTGGCGAGGGAGGCTTGGGGGCTGGCGAGGGAGGGGGCTGGCGAGGGAGGCTGGAGAGGGAGGGGGCTGGCGAGGGAGTGGGGGCGGCACAATTGGGAAAATGTGAAAGGAATGTAGGGTTTGGGTGGGTGGGTGGGGTTTTATATTAATTATTATTATTAATTATAATAAAATTCATTTTTTAATTATAATTAAATTCATTTTTTTTATTTTTTTTATTTAAATATAAATAAACAATAATAATTTTATTGTTGTAGGGTTTTTCAAAAGCAATTATTTAATTATATAATTTACTCTTATTAATTGTATAATTAAATTATATACAAAATAATTGAATTTTATTTAAAATAATATTAAAAAAAATAGCTTTCTACACATCAATAAAAAAGCCATATATTTACTATTCAGGAAGCCATTTTAAAGATTTGGCTCTCCAAAATGGCTCTCGCCACTGGAGATGCTCTTAGGCTTCGGTATAAGAAATATCTTCTGAATAGCTTGCTCCGCGACAAGAGAGGTTAAACAGCACATCCATTATAACGGTTATATATATATATATATATATATATATATATATATATATATATATATATATACACTAGCTACTTATCCGCGCTTCGTCTCAACCAAAATCATATATTTTATAACATAAATTTTATTATTATAATATAAATTTAGAAAAAATAATAAATCTATGAAAAATTCTTATGGCGTGCAAGTTTCTTATAAAAATATATAAATTTTAAATCGATATAAATTTATCTATTTAGTAGAGTTTCTTATAAAATATATAAATTTTAAATCAATATAAATTTATCTATTTAGTAGATTTCAATGAAATCACCAACATAAAATTATCATCATCATTAAAAAAACAAGAAAATTCAGATACTTGAATTATCAAAGTCACTGTATTAGGATTAGTAAATTTTATAATCCAATTTAAATTAAATACAACAAACAAAATATAAATTATGAAAACACATGCAATAAAAAAAAAGTCATTTTCTATCTACAAAAAGAAAAAAACACTATTGAAAATTCATCCCTATGTTATCATCATTATCATGACTATAACAGTTAAAATTATTATCAACATTATTTTATAATTAATCAATAAAAAATAATCACTAAAATTATCATTATTATTGCGCAAACAATAAAACTATAAAATCATCTGCTTCGAAGAATAGATAAAAATAACAGAAAACACAAAAAAAAGGGAAAAATGAAGAAATAATAATTTGGAATGATCACCAATATAAATTAAAATTTCAGGATTGAATTGAATAAAAATAAAATCCTAATAAAAAATAAAAATAAAAACTAAAAGCATGGATGTATAAATGCAAGTAAAAAATATTCATTGTCCAAGAAGGACCGAAAAAACCAAAGGAATTAATACCAAATAAAAAAATTAAAAGAATAAAGACTAAAATAAAAAACAAAATATATAATTAATTCAAATTGAAAGATAAAATTGCAATAAACAAAAATCTTGGGCCCGAAGTAAATAAAGGATATATATATTTATTAAGAGTAAATACAACCCTGACAAAAAAAGTTTTTAATTTATTTATTTTTGATAAAATTACTTTTAAGGTATAAAAAATTGACTTAGAAAGAACTTTTGATAAAAAAAAGTTTCAAATATTAATATGAATTGACAGCACAATAAACATAGATTGTGAAGATATATGGTCAGTGTAGGATTATTTATAAATAATAGATAATCTACGAATAAATATATTTTTGAAAAAGAAGATGATTTTAAAAGAACCTCATGCCAACAAAAACGTGTTTTTTTTTATATATTTAATCAAATTAATTTAATATGTAAAATTTCTCTCAGGTATAAAAATTGAAAGATTTAATAAATTAAAATCAATTTTTAATTATTCATATTCCAATCAACTGTGTGTTAATGTATCTAATTGATAAATCAAATTTAAATTGATAATTTTTTCATTTGTTATTTTATATATATATATATATATATATATATATATATATATATATATACACGTAAATCATTATATATATATATATACGTAAATATATATATATATATACGTAAATCATATAATGCTTCGTTATGATTTACGGGTGTGGCCTTTAGACATTCCTCATCGACCAATCTCTACTCATCTAGATTCAAAGAGCATTGTCAGCTTCATTCATTTCTTTTCTCTTGAATTTGGGGTAAATATCATCATCATTGTCCCACCTAACCAAATTATCTTCACTCTCCACTGAGCTCAGCGCCCCCCTTGAAAATGCTACCTCGTCCTGGAGCCACACGTCTCCTCAAGATCCGCCAAGCTCTCCGCTTAACTCCTCAAGTTTTCTTCTTCGGATTTAATTTCCTCTCGTTTTATTTGCATCCAATCGCCTCCTTCAATCTCATTTTTCTCCATTTATCTTATTTCAACAGGCATCACAATCCTTGAACTATGTAAGCACTAATCCTCCCTGTTATGTAAGCAATAATCCTCCCTGTTATCACAATTTTTGACTGCTTGCATTGATTTTTTCACTATCTATTTTTGAAATTATTGTTCCGTGAAATGAAATTGGGGTTTGGTGTAGCACCTTAATACTCTGGATAACAATCCAGACCTTCAATAGGAGTTTACGGCGGTGAACAAGGAGAAGGTAATGTCCCATCCCATGCCTCGTTGCTCAAACTGGTTCACCAAAAGAAAAAACCTCTCATCCCTCACTGCACGAACTGATTTTAAAAACAGATACCAAGAAATCAAACAAAAGATAGAAAGAAAAGAGAATGAAGCACCAAAAACACCCCCAAGACAACAACATAGCCCCGAGATCATCAAGGGTTAAATGTGTATTATTGAAGTCCATAGTGAAACACCTCACAATCAATAGTCTGTCAAATAATAAAATACCATCGTGAGCCATATTTACTGTACATTTCACCACTATTCACTTAGACATAGTTCATTGTAAATTACTACAGTGAAATGATCATTTTGCCTCAGGGTCGAAAATTTTTAACCCCCAGGACTAGGGGTATTTTAGAAATTTTCAGGGAATATGGATGGTATTTCCGAATTTGTTGCATAGTATAACTACGAAATTCGCCCCCGAAAATGACAAAAGAAAAAACATGGAACTGGGGGTATTTTAGAATTTTCCATGGGACATGGATGGAATTTCTAAATTTGTTGCACAATATAAATACAAAAATAGGCCTCTAAAACGACAAAAAATAAGCCTCGGACCCGGGGGTATTGCTGTATTTTCCATTGTGGTTTTTTCATAGTTATCGTTGGGTACAAGGGTGTATATGTAATTGTCTGTTATTTTATTATTTCTTTTCAAAAATATTGCAGGTGCGTCATATGGACACGTCTACAGTGTTTCACGCGCGTGTCATTCGAGTGGCGTGTGCGCCTCCATATGGTGGTCAAAACCAGACTTCCGCCATGTCACAGTGCGGAGCGTGTTTGGTTACGGTGAACGGTGAAGCTTCGGTGGATGAGTTTATGTTTTTTCTCCCTTTTCTCTCTCTTGCCGCTCGAAAATGCACTGCGATCCCTACTGTTTTCAAGAGTTTTATTTTGGTCCCTAGGCTTTTGATTTCGATTTTATTACTATTGTTTTTTAATATAGTTTTTGATTTGTTGCAATTGTGCCCTTCAATTGAAACTGATTATATATGTTGGGTATCAATTTAGTTCTTATTCTTTTGATTTTTGGTTTGTTTTTAGTTATTTTAAATTTTTTCAAGTATGCATGTTTTAATTGCTTCTAATTGGTTCCTCCAATTGAAATTTGTCATATATTCTATCTTTCATTTCGGTTCTTATTCTTTTATTTAAAAAAAAACATTACACAACAATATTTTTAAATATGTTTATTTATTTTGGTCCCAAGGTTTTATTTATTTCAATTTTTACCTTCAATTGAAATTAATAATATAGTTTGTTTTAATTTGTGTTGATTCTGTCATCCGATTGAAATTAGTGATGTCTGCTACTTTTCATTTCAATTGCTATTCTTTTAATTTTTTTAACAAAATTATACTGCAATTTTTTAAACAAAATATCTTTATTTTTTATCTTTGGATTTTTATTTGTTTCAATTTTGTCCTTTGATTAGAATTAATTATATATTTTATTTTTCATTTCGACCGTTATTCTTTGAATTTTTTATTTGCTATTAATTTCTTTGGTAATTTCTATCATTCTTGGACAATGTTTATTTTTTATTCGTACTTTATGCATCTATGCTTTTAGTTTTTGTTTTTAATTTTTATCTTTTTTTATTGGGTTTTATTTTTAATCGGTCTAGTCCTGAAATTTTAATTTATGTTGGTGATCATTTTAAATTTATATTGCTCCCATTTTCCCTTTGTTCTTTTTTTGTGTTGTCTGTTATTTTATTTGTTCTTTGGATCAGATGATTTTATGATTTCATTGTTTGCACCATAACAATGATAATTTTAGTGATTATTTTTTATGATGTTTTTGTAAAAATATTTTGTTTTTATTTTATCTATTCTTCGAATATTCTTGTTTTTTTTAATGATGATGATAATTTTATACTGTTTTTTTCGTTGAAACTTATTAAACAGATAAATTTATATCAATTTAAAATTCATATATTTTATAGAAAACTTGCATTTGACAAGAATTTTACACAAATTTATTATTTTGACTCAATTTATATTATAAAAAAATCACAATTAATATTTTTTGCGTTGAAAAAATATGATGTCGCCCACGACGAAGCACAAGGGCATTGGCTAGTATATATATAAACAACGTCCCACATTTACTGTAGCAAATTTTACTATTCATATAGATACAGATTACTGTGGATTGCGACAATAAAATAGCTATTTGACCTTAGGGTCGAAAAAAATTAAGCCCTAGGATCTAGGTCATTTTCGACATTTCCAGGAGACATGGATGATATTTCTAAATTTTTTATGTAGTAAAACTACTATTTTACCCCTGGCCTAAGAAAAGGATGTGGAACAATTAGGGGTGTTTTTGGTTTTTGCCCAATTTTCTGCATAGTAAAACTACTAAAATAGCCCTCGAAAATGACAAAAAAAAACATAGGATTGAGGTATTCCCCTCTATTTTTTTCATGGTTATCGCTAGGCCTAGGGGTATTTAGGTAATTTAACTTTATGTTATTTTTTTTCCCAAACACTGCAAGCTCGTTTGTACAGACGCGCCAACAATTTTTAAGGCGCACATGCCCCTTAAAGCGACGCATGCTGAATCTTCCAGGGATTGGAAACAGACCGTTCATCATGTCACCTATTAAGCTGACATGTTCTTTGCCTCTCGATGTGGCGCGTGTCAACATCCAGTGGTCGATGAAGCGTTTGTCGATGGTTTTATGTTTTTTCTCCCTTTTCTCTCGTATGCCACCGAAAAATACATGTTCATCCTTAATGTTTGTGATGTTTTCATTTTATCCTCTGTTCTTTTGATTTTGGTTTTATTACTCATTTCTGCAATGGAAATTTTAATTTATTGCAATTGTGCCCTTCAATTGAAACTAATTATATATGTTTTTTTTTTTAGTCCTTTTGATTTGCTTTTTGTTACTTTAATTATTTTGGTATGCATGTTTTAATTGTGTCCTCCAATTAAAATTGGTCATATATGCTACTTTTCATTTAGGTCCTTATTCTTTTAAGTTTTTTTTTAAATTACACTGCAATTTTTTTAAAACTACCTTTATTTGTGTCGGTCCAAAGGTTTATATTTGTTTCAATTTTGTTCTTTGATTGGAATTGATTATATATTTTATTTTTCATTTCAGTCCTTATTCTTTGCATTTTTTTTATTTGAAATCAATTTCTTTGGTTTTTTCAGTCATTCTTGGTTAGTGTTTATTTTTTTATCAGTATTTATACATCTATACTTTTAGTTTTTGTTTTTAATTTTTTTTTATTTTTTATTGGGGTTTTATTTTTATTCGGTTTAGTCCTGAAAATTTTAATTTATGTTTTCTGTTATTTTATCTATTTTTCAGATTAGATGATTTTATAATTTTATTGTTTGCAAAATAATAATGATAATTTTAGTGATTGTTTTTATTGTTTTTTTTTGTAAAAAAGATTTAGCTTTTTTTTTAATTTTCAGGGCAATTTAATGATTTTAATTGTTTGGGCAGTAATGTTGATAATTATTTGAATTGTTATAGTAATGATAATTACGGCAACATAGAGATGGAATTTCAATTTATGTTTTATTCTTTTTAGAGATAGACAATTAACTACTTATTTTTGTTATTTGAATATTGCAGGTGTTTTTACAATTTATATTTTTTTAATTTAAATTGAATTATAAAATTAACTAATCTTAATACAGTGAATTCAATAATTCAGATATCGAAAATGTTCTTTCTTTTTTAATGATAATGATAATTTTATACTGGTGATTTCGTTAAAACCTACTACACAGATAAATTTATATGGACTGAAAATTCATATATTCTATAGAAACTTTCACTTCACAAGAATTCTTCATAGATTTATTATTTTGCCCAAATTTATGTTATAATAAAAAAAATCTCACACATTTAATATTTTTTTGCTTTTAAAAAAATATGGTTCCGACCACGACGAGGTGCAGGGGCAATGGCTAGTGTATGTATATATATATTATAGGTGATGGCTTTAAAATTTTAACTTCGAAAATCAAGGGAATGAGCATAATAAATCAACCCTTTGAGTTTTTTTTTAAAAAAAAACTTTAATAGTAGGATTTATGGCAAGGCCCAATTGAAATCACATGTTTATGTTTCGTACAAAGGAACGCGATATAAAACTAATAAGAAACTAAGTATAAAATTATGAATTTGAGTTTTACAATGGTTTTATAAAATTATGTTTTTTTTCTTATTTATATAAAAAAATAAACATTTATATATCAACTAAATAATATAATAGTTGTTCACAAATATCCAAGTTTAGGAAATTGACCCAGGAAGAAGTGATTGCCCATAGGAACTATTTAATCCCCCTCTCCCTAAAAATTACTAAACTAGTGCTAAATAGTGTAACCTTAACAAAAAAAAAAAAGCTTTTAGAGAAAAATCATTATAATTAGGGGCTCATAAATTAGCTTAAGAATCTCCAAGGAAATATAGAAATAAACCTGTACACAAAAAGTTTCGAAGGCCGTATAATTGATAGAAAATAACTAATGGGTTAATTAGCAGTGGCATTTTGGTATAAAATTAAAAAAAAACATCCTTTAACAAGCTACGACCGAAAGTCATGGAAGAATGCAAAACTTCTTCTCTGTTTTCTTCATTTTCTCATGTTTCACTCAAAATTCTAGAAGGGAAGAGTGGTTTCATGTAATTTTACCAAGAGAAACCACTTCATCAGAAACGTTAGAGAGGTTGAGAGGTTGTGTTTTAGTAAGTGGAAGCTTCAAGTTTTGGAAGAGGAGGTGGTGATACTTGGAAATTGTTACAAGAACTAATTCAATAGATTCAATTTAGCAGAGGTAACGACTCCCCTTCAATATTTTTTTTTTGGGGGTAAGAAATCTCTAATTTCAAAATTTAAAGGTTTTTATGAAGAAATTAGAGGGAAAGAGTTATTTGATAGAGTTGATTTAAATTAGTATGGAATGGAAGAGAATAGGATAGTTTCAAAGAGAAAATAAATAAATAAATAAAACAATGCACAATTGGCTACCTTGTGCTCAACCATATGAAGTAATTGAGTGAAGATTGAAACTTGTAAAAGGAAAGAGCATCTTGACAAAACATGATTGAAGGGATTAACTATCCGTTAGAGCTATTGTAGGACTTGGCTGATTGTGTTGTAAAAGAAAATGTGTATTGTGAAGATGTGGGTTGTGTTTGTAGCGGAAGTGGAATGGATGTATAAGGTCACCAGGATCGGTGCTCTGATACCATGAGAAAATGGGTTTTCTCTATTACTCTGTATTTTCAATGAATATACAAACATGTACAATTGTAAGATTTATACACACAAATGCAGTCTAATCTAAGTAACTAGTATCCAATTATGGACACACAATCAGCCAAGTCCTACAATAGCTCTAACGGATAGTTAATCCCTTCAATCATGTTTTGTCAAGATGCTCTTTCCTTTTACAAAACTTTTCATTAAATTTTATGATACTTGTTCTCTTTTGTTGTCGCATCATTGGATTGAGCACTAATATCATGTTTATTATTTTGTTTTGGTGTGCTCAAACCTTTTTGAATTTTATACCCATAACTTTGTTTAGGTACCTTTAGTCATTGATAAACATTTTATAGATTTAAAGTGTTTTTATCCTCGCACTTGCCCTCTAGTATAGGGTGTGATCTTAGTAATGACCAGAGAATGCAAATGATATTTGAGAGTTGTGAAGGAATGATCAAATATGGCATTCTCTCATTTCAAACACAAGCATTTAGGATCAATAAACTTTTGTATTTCCATGTGAAATGGTTTCATTATTTGTTTAGCTAAAACCTGAGCTTTATTATGAGAATTTTTTTAGGTATAAGATTACCTTTAAAGGAAATCACATGAATTCCCAAAACTTATTTGTTAAACAAACATCAATTTGATTTTTTAAAAATCTTTATAAAAGCATGAGATCATTTATAATTTTGGCGAAAAGGTATAAGGTGTGATTTTGTTATTTAAACAAGAACAAAGACACATCATAGACACAGAAAATACATGATCTTATTGAAAAGACTTTCTTTGTTGAACACCATCTCCATTTTAGCTGTGACAATATAATTTTGTTGAACAATATGTATAAAGAGCATAAGAAAGCCATTCATGTTAGTCTTGTAGGTAACCACCATTTTTTGGATAGTCTTTTTTATGTTCTTATTAGTAGCTTGAACAATGTCATTCCTCTTTGGTTTATACAAGGATGAATAGTATGCTTGATTTTCCACTTAGCACATAATCCTGCAATCATCTTCCCATTGAAATTCTAGGCATTATTAGTCACTATCCTTTTAGGTAAACCATACCTACAAATCAGGTCTCTGTCCATGAATCTCTTAACCATCTTTTGAGTCACATGGGTATAAGAACATGTCTATATCTATTTTGTAAAACAATCAATTGTTACGAGAATGAATCGATGTCTGTTGTTGGCTTTTATCCTTATCATAAATAGAGTCTTCTCAACTTTAATGGTCACCCAATTCTCATTGATGATAAATTTGACTCATTGATACAGGGAAGATATGACAGCTCGATCCGCAAGTATCTAAGGCCTTCCCAAAAACATGTTATACGAGGGTGGATATCTATCACCTGAAATGTTACTTGGAATGGTTGGGGGGCAATGATCAAGTCAACATCAGAAAAAACCATATGTATTTTTGTAAAATGATCGACAAAGATAATGTAATATTTAAACCCATCATGTGACTGAATAGGAGATGTCCATACATCAGAAAAAACAATTTCAAGAGGTTGTGACGAATGTAAGGAGGAGGTGGCGAATGGGAGTTTATGACTCTTATTGCAATTGCAAGCATTAAAAACTAACTCCTTAGACAATGGGGATGATGTGTTCAAATGAAATTCAGAAAGAATATGTTGTAAAATGGGAAAAAGCAGGATACCCTAATTTATGATGCCAATTGAAGAATGATGTTTTGGTACTTGAAAATGCAAGAATGGGAGAGGAGGATTTGGTAGCCCTGCACAAGAACTGCCCCCGTGTGTAGATCCCTCACCTGAAAACATGTTGGCAAGAATAGAACAGAAACGTTATTGGTGACACAAAATTGATAGATAGAGATTAGGTTCTTTTTGATATCTGGGACACAGAGGACATCATTTAGTATGTAGAGTCATTTATGAGTAGAGAAGTGGAACTGGTATGAGTGATGGAGAGTCCTGTACCATCACCAAGCATGACATCGTCGGATCCTGTGTATGGAGCATGAAGAGATAGATTGTCTAGGTCATCAGTGACATGATGAGAAGCACCACTGTCAAGTAACCATTTTGAATCTTTGGAGGCAACATGTGTTGCAAAGTGAGCCCGAGGCTGCCAAGGTGTTGATGAATTGCTGGTATTTGGTGCAGAAGCTTTATTAGATGTCCGTATAGGAATGAATTGAAAGGAAGGACAATGTTTAGCTGTGTGCCCTTGGATGTTGCAGATTTGACAGTATCCCAAATAAGAACGTGATGGTGGCCTACTATCACGAGGACGTGAAGTGGAATTGTTTGATGATTGCCAACCTGTATGTCCCTGAGAAGTGGGACGCCAATTGGGATTGTTGTTGGGATGTCGCCAAGTTGTGTTGTGCCTGCTTGTGGGATTGACAATTACTGGAAAATGGTGTTTTTTCTGGGTTATGTTGCAGATTTGACAGTATCCCAAATAAGAACGTGATGGTGGCCTACTGTCACGAGGACGTGAAGTGGAATTGTTTGATGATCGCCAACTTGTATGTCCCTGAGAAGTGGGACGCCAATTGGGATTGTTGTTGGGATGTCGCCAAGTTGTGTTGTGCCTGCTTGTGGGATTGACAATTACTGGAAAATGGTGTTTTTTCTAGGTTTTCCCTTGAAGAGTGGCTTTAAATGTAAGCAGTTTTTCATGAAGTTCATCAAACGAGATAGAGTTATCTCGTGCTTGGATGGCAAGAACCAATTCCCTGTAATCGTCATCGAGTTCATCTAAGATTCTCTCAGTGAGGTCTTCCTCATCTATTGTGGCACCAAGGATGGCAAGTTCATCAGCACGAGCCTTTATCATTTGAAGAAAGTTAGTAATATTTGAGTTGCCTTTTGTGGAATTCTTGAAGAGAGCTTTGACTTGTTTAATACGCCCACGAGATGGTTTGGCATAAGTGTTAAATAGGATTGTCCATGCTTCTTTTGCTATTGTGAACCTTGCAATAAATGGAATAATTGTAGGGGAAAGTGAGCCAATAAGAGCATTGAGGATGAGTTGATCATGACAAATCCACATATTATAGGCAGGATTTGGTGAGGATGATTGGTTGGTTGTTATGATGGCAGGTGGACAAGGCTTGAATCCATCAATATAGTTGGTGGTGAGTTTGAGAGGGGTTTGAGCAGAGGTGTTTATGGTAATGAGTTGGAATTCGTTGTTGGGAAGAGTTGTTGAAATTGATGACACGTTAGGGTTGTCTGTCGAACTGGTTTGAGTTGCCATGGTGGGCTGAGAGAAAGTTTGAAGTTTTCTTTACTGGATACTAGGATTCTCTGATACCATAATATAGTTTAAAGAAACAGAGGGAGACGTTCAATGTTGACAGAAGCAGAATGATCAGCGTACGTTCTTTTCCATTTCTTTAGAATTATTATATACGACATTGGATGGTTGAAGATAAGGATGATACATGAGATAGAGATCATATGTGATAAGAGATAAGATACATTTATATTTGTATTTGAACCTAGCTAACTCTTCGGGATAGACACTTCTATCTGATATCATGTACCTACAATCCATTCCTTTGCAAAGAAAACAGACAGTATAGACGTTGTACATATGTTACTACATTGCCGTATTGTTTTCTCTTAATGTTCATATACTTCAATTCCATTGTTTCAATCACCAAGTCGACAACATAGCAAACAATTATTTGGCTAATCATTTTCAATTTCTGCGAAGTCCGGCATTCCTCTTCTTCTCATCTCATTTCATTGTAAGCCGAGGAATCTTTTACAGGAAAAAAACACTCCACCGCCCATCAAATGTAGAAGGGTGAATCAACTCACCTCAGTTTTATAAAAAAGCAATCTCAACTTCAATTTTTTTAACACAGAAAACAAAAGTCACATATCTAAGACAAAACAAAACCAAAGGAATGCTGATTTCAACAACGGGGCAAACAGCATCAACTCATAGATAACATGGTGTAAATTTAATTAATGACTGGAAATTTTAATAACAACAGCAGAGGTGACCCATATAATGACAACAACAGCTATCAAGAACAACCCAGCTTTATAGCTCCAACCAATAAATGTTTCGCAAATTTAACAAAAACCCAGATAAAGAAACAGCCAAAGAATTTCAGACATCAATAAAATCTCTCAGATCTTAATTTTATTCATCGACTCAACACCGACAACTTATGCATAATCAACAGCCTATAAGATTTTGCAAGAAAAATGATAGGTCAAAGGTGATGTTAGAGATCTCTCAGGCGGAGCTGGCGCGAGGGCCAATGCTTAACGGGGAGGCTTATTTCTCGTTTCTTAAAAGAGCCGACGATATTTTGAGGAAAAAAAAGAGAAAAGAAGCTGAGCTTCATCTATTGCGGTAAGTGATGCCATCCCCCGCGTCATAAATATCGTCGGCTGAAAAATTATCCATCTCTTCAAAGATTCCACCTCCGTGGCTGAAAACTATAAATATATTTTTTATTTAGAAAATTCAATTTTTCATTATTTTAATCTTAAAAAATACTTCATCAATATTTTATAGAATAAAAAAATAAGTTTAACAAACAAAGAAAATCTTATTTTTTTTGTTAAATATAAAACTAAATCAGGAAAAATATTTATTTCTCCATTTTCATTTGAACTTATAGAGAAATGGAGATTTAAAGCAATTATTATTAACGAGTTTTATTATAAAAAATTATAATTTTATTATTATTTTTAAATTCAATAATTTTCTTTCTACTCTCGAAAATTTAGAATCTGAAAAGAATTAAATTGATTTTAAATTGAAAAAATTATAGGGGTTGTGAAGAAAGACAATGGAAAGTTAACTTTTTCCATGAATTTTATATCGGCAGTGAATTTATATTTCTAGGTGTTTTATATTTTTTTATTAATGTTTTATTTTAAAAATAGATATAGAAGGATGTGATTTATAAAAATCAAAGATAAAAAAAATGAACTGCCATGATAATTATAGATATGTTATAATAATTTGGTCGATTTTCATTAAATGATGAAAGTAAAAATAAAATTCAGGTGAAAAAAGAAAGTCCTTCAGTGATGGTAGTTCATTGATTTTTTTAACGAGCAAAATAAATGTGTTGTGGTATATTATAAAAGACCGAGCTTTATTAGTTTTTTTTTAAAAATAATCTTAAAAATATAATATAATAAAAATAAAGATAAAAGAACTAATCAATAATAATAATCATGAAGATATGATGTGAGATGAAACCCTAGCTTCTCTCTTCTCCTCTGAACCTTCCCGTTCCCTATTGCCACATTTCTCTCGTCTGGATCTGGTGCACTCAGCAAGAGAGGGGAAAAGGTAATAAAAAAAAATGACGACAGCGGCCTTAGACATGTCTCTCGACGACATAATAGAAAACAGCAGGAAGTCGTCCAATTCTCGAGGCAGACCTCGTTCTTCTGGCGGCGCTGCTCCTTCCCATCGGTTCACCAATCGCGTGGGAAACAGAACAACGCCCTATTACAAGGTTACCATCTAACGCATTCTTTGGATTGATTGATTGAATTAATTATATATATAAAAAATGCATATGCTTAACTATTTTGATTCGAAACTGCTAAAGCCCCAGGTCCAAACTCCAGAGACAACATGGCAGCACGACATGTTCACGGATAGTCCTGTTTCTGCTTCTGTATATCCTGCTCGTGCTTCTTCCATTGAGACTGGGACTAAACTCTATATTTCCAACTTAGATTTCGGTGTTTCTACTGAAGACATCAAGGTTAGTCCTTTATTCTTTTTATTTTGTTTCTTTATTTGCAACTGTATTCGACCCAAGTAAAGTAATCGAATTACTTCAACTTTGTACTGATTTCTGTACAGGAGCTTTTCTCGGAGGTTGGTGACCTTAAACGATATTCAGTCCATTATGATAGGAGTGGAAGATCAGAGGTAATCAATCAGTTCATCTACTTTCATAATCTAGAAATTATTTATGTCCCTCAAGATTACGAAAAAGAAAGGTAATTTATGGCAGGGAACGGCGGAGATAGTCTTTGCACGGCGGGAAGATGCTGTCTCTGCTGTCAAGAGATACAATAATGTTCAACTGGATGGAAAGCCATTGAAGATCGAGATTGTGGGAACAAATATTGCCACTCGGCCTGCTGTCCTTCCATCCACTAATGGCATGTATAGGAATCAAAATATTGCTGCTCCTAGAAGGTTAGCATTTTAAATTGTTCCATAACTTACATGCTGTAAAACTTCTCTAGTTTAGCCTTTGTCATGGGATGGTGCTGGTCTGTGGTTTGGTCTTAGTTTCCATCGCTTACATTCTTAGGTTGCTATGCATATTCTCCACAAATAGTGAATTGTCACAGTTCTTGTTAAACCCATATTGTATTTGCCGAGGAACCTGTTTACCTGTTATGCATAATTGGAGTTTCTCATCACTGTCATCATACCTTTGCTGTATCGATTGCATTAATTGTTCTGAACCATTCATGTCTTCAGTTTCCAGCAATGGTAATTTATGTTTGTCTGCGTGGGAGTCTGGGTCTCAATTGGCAACCCTCTACCCCTTTTGACCTGGACTACTGGATTGTGTTTGAGTGCTCGTGTTTCTGTGTGGTATCATATTTCAATTTATTTTTCACATTATTTAATGATGTTTGATTTTCTATAATGTAGTAGTAGCCAAGGACGGGGTGGTGCCACAGGATGGCCTCGTGGTGGTGGGCATGGAGTCAGAAGGGGTGGTCGTGGAAGGGGCAGAGGTCGTGGTGAAAAGATATCTGCAGAAGACCTAGATGCTGATTTAGAAAAGTACCATTCAGAAGCTATGCAAGAAAACTGATGGCATTGCCAAGCTCTTGCTTATTTCCCTCGTTCAAGTTTCCTGGAATAGCTTCTTGCATTATAATGCTTTAAATTAAACTACATGTACTTCACCAGTATGCTTCTGTTTTATAGAAGGAAACACACTCCCAGGTTACTGCTTGAATTTACTTTTGAAGACATGGGCTTCTTCGACTGTTTTTGGTTCCTGAATTTCAACTTTGTACTTGTGTTAATGGGCAGCTATATGATGTACTATATTATTCCCTTTATTCTTCTTCTAATTAATCTCATTGATGGTATCTTTCTGTTCTTTGAAGACATGAAATGGGAACTGTTTTGAGTTGAAGAAAGAGGATGTTGGCTGAAATTGGTTGATGTAGATTTTTTTCTTCTGATCGTCAATCAGCTCACTATGGGTCTGCTTCTGCTCATGGAGCAAGTGAGTCCATGCTTAGGCATGTCTTTTCTTTGTTAACCACATGATTTCAAAATTAATCTAGCACTCTTGGGTTTTCAAGATCCTTAACCTTTCTATGATTGATTAGTTTGTTTGTGAGTATTATTGAGGTTATTTTTTAAAGTGTTTTTTTATTCAGAAATCTATCAAAATAAAAAAAAATTTATTTTTTAAAAGTTATATTTTACATTAGCATATCAAATTAATATAAAAAAATATTAATTTAAAGTAAAGAATAAAAATAAATTTATTATTTTTAAAAAAATATTTATTATTTTTTAAAAAAAATATTTATTTAAAAATATAATAACAAACGAGCACTAAATCAAGGACGGTCATGTGGTTAGATGATAATGCTATCTTGCTACTTATTCCTTCACACCCTTCACATTTGTTGTGGATTTATGTTAACCGCTTGTGCTATTAGATGTTCACAAAGTTTGTTGTGGACGCCTTTTAATGCTAGCATGCTTGAATGGTTTGGAACTTGATCCGGTAAAAACTTATTTTGAAAAACCGAAGTTTTATACGGTTATTACCTCTATTTAATATTTATAAAAGTTGCATTTCTTTAAAAAGTTTGCAAGTTTAAATCTGTTATAAAAAGAAGAAACAATTAACATATAAGATCATCATTATTCAAACTATAATTAAAAAATATAAGAGAGAAATATTTTTTTTATTAGGAATTCTTCTATTTTTTTCAAAGTACTAAGAATACAAGACAAGTGGTTTATTCATAGGAGAAAGAAATGAACTAAGAGTCATGGAAATCCAAGAGACAACTCAAGAGTCATGGATATTCAATACACATAATTATGGATTATCATGGACATTCAATACATATAAATATGGTAACATTTTCACTTTAACGATCATGTACATTAAAATTTAATGAGAGCTTTATATAAATACTTCAAGATCCATATTTGAATACTTCACGATCTCTCATTAAAATCTTGCAAAGAAAAACTCATGGAAAAAAAACCTAAGTGAAGTAAAAAGAGTACAATTTGCATTAACTTCTCATAAATAAATGTCTCATGAAATTTTTTTAAGATGATGCATTCCATTATTATGGACAAGTTTCTTGAAAATTGAGGTTGATAAAGACTTTGTAAATATATATGTTAAATTATCACTTGACCTGATTTGTTTGATATCAATTGCTCATTTTTGTTGGAGCTCATGAGTATAAAAGAACTTTGGTGAGATATGCTTCGTTTTGTCTCCTTCAATAGTCTCATTTGAGTTGAGTGATGCAAGTAGCATTATCTTCAAACAATATTGTGGGATTATTTTCAATGGTTGACAATCCATATTTTTTGTTTATATGTTAGATAATTGATCTTAGCCATATATATTCTTGACTTGCTTCATATATCATGATAATCTCTTAATGATTTGATGAAGTAACCACTAATATTTGTTTAACATACCTTCAAGAAATTGGAATACAACCATAGGTAAATAGATAATTTGTTTGTAATCAATTGATGTACAAATATTCCATTTGAAAGATTTCAATTTGTAAACCAAGATAAAAAATTTTCTTTCTGAAATCTTTCATCTCAAATTTATTTTTCAAATAAGTTGCAGTTTTTGTTAGCTCTTCAAGAGTACCAATAATATAAACCATCAATATATATTGCAATAATAGCAAATTTGGATATTGTTCTCTTAATAAAAATGCACGGACAAATCTCATCATTCTCAAACCCTTTTTTAAGAGGTATTCATTAAGACGATTATATCACACCCGACCAGATTGCTTCAACCCGTTTAAAGATTTTAGTAGTTTAATGGAATAAACCCTTATGGGTTCATTACAAAAGGCTTCAAACATTGTAAATCCTTCAAGGATTTTTATATGAATGTCTTTGTCTAATAATCCATATAGATATGCTTCAACTACATCCATTGAACGAATATCTAGAGTTTCTGAGACTACTAAACCATTTAAAAATCTGAAAGTGATTGTATTCATAAATAAAGAATAAGTTTCCTCGAAATCAATATCGGGTCTCTACGAGAAACCTTGTGCAATAAGTCATGTCTTATATTGCACAATTTCATTGTTTTCTCATGTTTTAAACAAAAAAAAAAAGAATATCGTAACCAATTTATGATTATCCATTAGAGTTTGGCTAAAATATAAAAAAATAAAACAATCATTTTGTTCTATTTTGTAAACTTTAATTATCGGAGTGTAAAATATATTGTTAAGTACACCTATAGATATTAAAACTACAATAAATGCAATGCTAAAATTCAAACCTTAGAACGGTTAGGTTTTTGACCCAATGAGGTAGAGACTCCCTCATGAAGAAAAGGTATTCTTCGACACTTATAAAAGACCAATAAATAAAAATCTGGCCTAGAGAAAAAAACAATCAAACAACAATGCAACTTATATCAGGTAGGGTGCAGCGGGGGTGATGCATCTTCCCCTTGCACAACAAGTCTCCTTCCCCGGACTCTCGTAGACCATTAGGTTTTGTAGTGACCTTAATACTAGGTGACAACTGCTAAAAATTATAATTGTAATTTTATGATTATAAGAAAACCCTTTTTCCATGCACCATCTCTCATCCCAGGGATAACAGTGTGTGAAGCGAAGAAAATCGGTTGTCACAACATTTGGTAACACAATATTAGCTTTTCCAAACCCTTTAATCATGTATATTGGACCTGATATTTTTGTGAAATTAGCTTTGGTTAATGTCAAATATTCAAAATATTTATTTTCATTAAGTAGTTGTGTGGATTGTTGAACTTTTGCCAGACATAAATCTCCATCATAAAAGTCATGTCAAAGTTCATTATTTAACTTAAGCCAAATTGATAATGTTTATTAAAAACATAATAACATAAACATTTTAATGCAAATAAAAACTATTAATCATCTCTAATGATTCCACCACTAAGCATGTTTTATTGTCCTATCTTAGTATTCAAAGAAATCAAAAACATCAAGAAAAGTATTAACATTAACATAAGCATTATGATTTTCAAAATCATCTTAATGAATAAAATTAGTCTCAATCGTATTTTGTTTCAGAGAGTCTTGATATAAATTTGTAAGATGTTTTGCTATATGGCAAATACACGACCAATGACTATGCATACCACACATATGACAGTTATCTTTCGGTTTATGCAAATTCTTGCCCTTTTCTTGTCTGAGTTCATTTTGTCTCCACTTCTGATGGTGTGATGGGTTGCTTTTAGAAGGATTATCTATTTTCCTTTCCATTATCCTTGGTTCTTTCATGTCTTTTGCATAAAGGTTCCATTCGCTTTAGAAAATGATTTAGAACTTGTGGGATGAGATTGATGATTTTTCATCAAAAGCTCATTATTTTTTTCAGCCATAAGAAGACATGAAATTAATTCCTAATACCTTTTGAAAATAATTGTTATTTTTTTTTATATTTTGGCCAAATTCCAATGGATAATCGTAAACTGGTTACAATATCCAATTTTCGTTTCAAAACATAAGAAATATGATATATTTCTTTTTACAAAATATATACTTTGAAAAACCTTGGATGTAAGACGTATGAACGAAAACAACATATTTTTTGTTTTTTTTTTTAAAATAATTTTTTTAAAGAAAAATAATATTTACTTGATTAGGCCTGGCCCAATAAATGATCAAGTCATCCAAGTTGTGCCAAAGGCCCAGCTCTGCTGGGCTTGGGCCAAACATGGTCTAGCCAAAAGGGTTGGGCCGAGAATAGGTCGGCCCAAGACCAACAAAAACAAAAATAAATGTGTGTGTAGAGTGAATTAATTTACTCTGCATTGTTCATGTATTGCATGAACAGTGGAGAGTGAATTAATTCACTCTTGCATTGTTCACGTATTACGTGAACAGTAAACGGGAATCAACCAATGGTGATGAGAGGCTCACTAGCAAACTTTCACTGGGTAGAGGAGGCCGAGATGGTTCTTCTTGTGGCGGTGGCGTCGAAAATGGTGGCCGGGAGGAGGGTCGGAAAGGGCTTCTAGGCTGTGTTGCCGCTGCTGCTATTGCTGTGCTGCTGGCACTGATGAAGAAGAATTGAGCTTATTAGGGGAGCTATTGGTGTGGGGAGAAGCCACTGGTGCCGAGGGAAAAGCCAGTGTTCATTGGGAGTTGGCTGGAGGAGAGAGAGTTGGCTGCCACTATTTTTTTAAAGAACACTGTGGCTATGAGCTGTCGTGGTGAAGAGAGAGAGACCATTGGTGCTGAGGTGAAGGTGGCGTCGGTACTAAGGAAGAAGTTGACTGTCACTAGTGACTGCCCATGTGTGCCTTTTTTTCATCTTGTTCTGTATTATTTTCATACTTCCCCCTTCATCTCCTTTGTTCTTTTTTTCTTCAAATGTTTTGTTTGTGTGTGCTTTTTTTCTCGTATTGTCTCTCCTCGTAATTCTAGTATTATTTAGTAGTGTTTTGAATATGATTTTTGTATAAAATGTCTTGATATTCTTTGTTTTATGTTTTGTAGGCATTTTTGGATGAATAGATGTAAAAATGAGGTAATTGAAGTTGATTGACAGATTTGACCTTTAGTCGATGTTTTGTGTAGAGTGGAAGCTCTAGATATCGAAATGAAGTGATTCTAGTGGCATTAAAAATCCAACATCCATAACTTTATGCAAAGCTAAGGCAAAAGAAATAAAATAAGGAAGAGCATGGAAATCGCAGCCTTCAAAGTCAAATCTTGCAATCTGTCGATGTTGATCTTTTGACATTCCAACTCAAATATCTAGAGCTACAGAAGTACGATTGATGCAATCCTAATTGTTTTGGATTCAAGACTCAAATCCCTAAAAAAGATCCAAATTCGAGCTCAAAACGATGTCTTATGAATGAAATATGATTCTTACAAGATGCCAACTAAACTATGTCAACTTAAGGAAAGACTATTTTGTAAAATAAAAAATAGGATTTCTAAGAATATATAAAGGAGGAGAGGCAACAAAGGACTTCGTCCAACATCAAAGAAAACACAAATCTTCCTCCAAACCCTAAATGATGTTTTCTTATATATTTTGAATAAGTTGTTCAACAAAAATGCAAGACTAAACTCTGATGCTTGGTTGCAAGGACATAGAAAACCTTCAGATTTTAAGAACTGTGAGATCTATTTTACCTTTTTTTTTCCCAGTTCATATGATGAATATGTTTGCTCTCCTATGCTTATTTTTCCAATGATTGTTTATTTAATTGCTAAGAGCAGACTCTAAGTTATTGTTATAGACAATTTATTACTAAGTTTGATATCAAAACCAGAGTTTGTGGTAAATGAACTTGTGAAGCAACTAAGTTAATAATTGTGGCGAATCTATGTTATTAATCTTAGGGAGAACATTGAATCAAATCAAACATAGATTGCACACAATTATATTTCTTGATTAATCAATTTATCTAGTATTTAAGGCTGTCATTGAATCAAATTACTAATGCAGACACTATGACTGTTTGATGGTTAGGGTAAGTTATACGGTGGATCCGTTAAAGAACCAATGTTAAGATGAAATAAATATTCATAATATAAACTGATGTTTTGTTTCCATGATCAGTTTTGATTTCTGTAGGTGGATGTTGACTTGAGACCAAAGTTTGTTTTATTGATAAATTTTGGTTTTATATAATTTTTTCTTAGTTTGCTTTGGCATAGACAACTTCCAACCCCCCCTAATTGCATAGCATGTAGCCTGAAAATCTGAACTAAAATATCCTCGTGGGATCGACCCCTTGCTTGCTCTATATTATCTTGAAAGAATATGTTTTATGCTAGGGTAATTATTTTGTCAACCGCGACATCACAACACCCCCTTTACTGCAACCACCCCCCTATTTTATAGACATTTTAGGTTGAAAGAAATGAGAGTGGTTTTCAGGAATGATGTGGTGCAGTGTAGTGCAGTGGGAGGGTTGCAGGGCATGGTTGCTGCTAATGCCTCGGCATACCTTTTTTCTTTTGCAAAAATATAAAATAGACAGACAAAATGTGGCTTGTGAAAAAAAAAGTTTTTTGACGGGAAAACCGGGAAGAACAATGTTTTTTCTTCAATTTTGGATTCCAATTTCACCCAAAAAGGTTTCATCTCCAAAAATCTTATCTTTTCAATTTAACCCAAACTAGGCTTCAAAACTTAATATCTCATCAATTAAGCCCTTAATAAAATTAATTTAACCCATTTAAAGAATAATTAAGTCCTTGCGCTTAATTAAAACCTTCAATTGGGCTCTAAATTCATATCTAAACATAATTACACTTTAAATTGGTCGGCGATTAAATCAAACTTACCCATAAAAATATAATTATGCCTTTCTATTTAATTTTTACAAATATTTATCCAATAATAAATTATTTTAGCCTTAAATCTGTATTTTCGTTTATTTTTTAGCACAAAAGGTACCATATTGGGCAAAATTTCTACCTTGATTTTTATGCTGACACCAACCCTTTTTATTTTATTTTTGTTATTTTTATTTTATTTTGGATAGATTTAGGGGAATAACCCAAAATTGGGTTATGACATAGTTGAGTATATAGAGAACACATATGGATTGTTTCACCAAAATAGTGACAATCCAAGGGATAAATGATAAAAAGGGTAATGTTGAGGGGAGGATAAAAGTAATTTTGAATTGTATAATTTTATTTATCATGGCTAGGAAAGTGATTAGAAAAAAGTTATCCTGCTTGGTTGCCCATGTGAGAAAGTTGAAAAACGGTAGTATAGATCTAACCAATATTTCTATTATAAAGGAATTTCAAGATGTTTTCTAGAAATGTTGTTGGATGACTTCTAATAAGATAGATTGACGTTTTAATTGAAACTCTCCCAAGAACTTTTCCTTTTATTGACTTGTAGTGAGACAAAACTTTGACTGCAATTCGTATGGGTTGGACTCAGTTCCCATTTAAGTTATTTAAGCTAAAATGGCTAAAACATCACCGATTTGATTTTGTCCTCACCAATTTGGTTTTTATCTTTTCCCAAATGAGTGAATTTTATCTTGTCAATTTTTTTTTGCTAGTTTGGACATATATATGTGATATGGCCTCAACTTCTCTTTTTTTGGTCTGTCATTCTTCTTTCATTCGGTAGATTATCATTATTGAGTCTCTATAGACATCAAGCTTTTTTATCATTAATTCTAATGTAGTTTCTAAAATAAGGATGCAAGCTTCATAGTCAGTTGTATTATTAGTGCATTTAAATTGTAGTTTGAATGAACATAGGGTATGACTTTCTATTAGTTGAAATTATCATTGCCCCTACGTTATTTGCCATATACATTTACTGCACCATTAAAATACATTTTCAGTTAATTTGGTTCTTTTTCTTTTTCTACTACCAACACATCTTTATATAGGAAATCAAAATCAAAGGCTCATAATCTGCAATTGTGATGTCTATTAAATGTGATATACATACTTTATATAATCGAATGCTAAATTCATATAATAGCGAAAATTTAGATTATAAATACCTCCAACTATTTTTGCTCAAGTTATGAAAATGAATTCCCAATTACAGCAGCAACAACACAGCTTTTTCCAATGCAGCAACAACAATACAACTTCAAAATAATAGAAAAAATTTACGAGAGGAACCTTTTGATCTATGCCTACTAGTAGTCGTGGATGGAGTACACAGGCTATTATTCATAGGCAGATCAAGGACCCCTCTCATTAATTTATTAGCCACTATCTCCTCCCATCAAAGAGATAATTAGCAATTGATCCCTATGATCAAACCCCATGATCTATCTCCATGATCATGGGTTTGAATAAACAAGAACATGGGTGTGTCATGAGAGGCATAATGACAATTTCTAACATTCTCCCACTTGGCCCTTATGACACATAAATTCCTATTATGTTCTGTTCTTTAACATGATCATGAAATCCTCCCACTCACATAAGGAATACTGCACATGAATAATGGTGGTAGGACCATTATATAATAAGTCGTCATTTCCATGTATTAAAAATAAAATATCCTTTAAATAAGTACTATATGGGCATTCAAAACTTTATGAATAAACTTCCTATAAGTTATTCGGGTCCAAACTTTATTTTTATCCTCATAGATAAAGTAATAAATGTGCACAAACTTTATTACAATAACTTGACGTATATATACAAACTTAAGACTAAGTACAAAATGAATCAATCAATCTCATATGCTCCACATGACTTTTAAATAGTTTTACCGGTAAACCCTTAGTCATGGGATCCACATTATCAATTCAGTACTTATATGCTCAATAAACACTTCATGCCTTTTGATATTATCTCTCACACGAAGGTACTTGATGTCGATATATTTACTTTTGCTTCCACTTTTATTATTCTTGGAGAAGAATATGGAAGCATGATTATCATAGAAGATCTTGATTGATCTCTCTATAAAGTCAACAATTTTGAGACCACCAACAAATATTTTTTTTAACCAAAGTGTCTATGTAGTGGCTTCATAGCACGCAATAAATTCTGCCTCCATTATAGATGTAGAAACTATATTCTGCTTGCTGCTTCTCTAGGATATAGCCCCTCCAGCAAGAAGAAAGATATATCCTGAAGTAGACTTTCTGTTATTTACACATCCCACAAAATCAAAATCTAAATATACAACCACCTCTAAATGGTTAGTGAGTCTATATGTCAAACTGTAATGTTTGGTTCCATGCAAATACCGCATGACTTTCTTTGCAGCTTTCCAATGTTCCAATCCTGGGTTGCTTTGATATTG
This sequence comes from Salix viminalis, assembly GCA_029228465.1. NCBI lineage: Eukaryota > Viridiplantae > Streptophyta > Magnoliopsida > Malpighiales > Salicaceae > Salix > Salix viminalis. Next base: position 8,612,985 of record CM055441.1, read on the forward strand.
ATCCAACATTCCAACTATCATTACTAGTCATGTCTAGTGCAGACTTGTGCATACAATAGGCTGCCTATCTGCAGATGAATATGGCATATCTTTCATTTGTTTCTTTTCCAATGCATTTCAAAGACACTAATCATTACTGAACTTATCCCCTTTAATGATAGGTGCTACACAATCATTACAGTTCTTTAGTCTGAATCTCTCTAAAACCTTTTCAATGTAGGCCTTTTGAGACAATTTCAATATTCTTTATTTTCTGTCTCTATGAATCTCTATGCCAATGACATAAGAGGCTTCACCTATATCCTTCATTTCAAAGTTCTAAGAGAGGGAACTTTTGGTCTAGTGTAGCAAACCTAAATCATTACTTACAAGCAAATATCATCTACACACAGGACTAGAAAAACAACTTTACTCCCACTGATCTTAAGGTATATACTTTGATCAACAAGGTTCTCAATAAAACCATGTGAGGTAATGACCTTGTGAAATTTGATTTACCATTGACGGGAGGCTTGTTTTAGTATGTAAATTGATTTCCTTAGTTTGCAAGCTTTCTGAATGTTATCATCAAAACCCTTAGGTTGTTTCATGTAAACCTCCATTTCAAGATCCCCGTTTAGAAAGGTTGTTTTCACATCCATTTGATGTAGCTCTAATGCCATGATTATCCTAAATGAATCCTTCTTAGATACTGAGAGAAGGTTTCATGATAATCAATGCCTTCCTTTTGAGTGAAACCCTTGGCCATAAGTCTAGCTTTATATCGTTCAACATTACCAGAATCATCTGTTTTGGTTTTGTAAACCCATTTGTAGCCTACGACTACAACTCCCTTTGGTAAGTCAGCGAGATCCTAGACGTTATTTTTAGCCATGGATTCCATCTCTTCTTTCATGGCATTAAACCACAATGTGGAGTGTTCTCCACTCATGACTTGTGAAAACATTTTTGGATCATCTTTAGGCCCAACATCAAAATCAGACTCTTGGAGATATACAATGTCATGACGATGATTTTTTTTCGTGCCTCGCCATCCCCTGGATTGGGTGGACAATGGCGCACAGTGAAAAAGGGGTGTTTTATAGTCGTAAAAATTACGACTATAATTATTAAGAGTCGCCACCTAGTATTATGGTCACTACAAACCTATTGGTCTACGAGAGTCTGGGTAAAGGGACTTGTTGTGCAAGGGAAAGACACATCACCTCCAATGCACCCTACCTAAGGTAAGCTGCATTGTTGTTTGAATGATTTTTCCTAAGTCATTTTTTATTGGTCTTTTCCTAAGGTTCAACATAGATTTCTCTCCGTGAGAGAATATCTATCTCATTGCGGGTTGAAAGACTAACCAAAAAATAAATTTTGCACTGCATTTTAAAAATCTCATTTTTAACTATCTACAAGTGTACTTTACAATGTTATTTTACACCGAGAGAGATAAAACAAAATAATAGTTAAATTATTTTTGACATTTCGGCTGAATTCCAATGGATAATTGTAAACCACTTACGATATCCAATTTTCGCTTTAAAATATGGAAAAGATTCAACATATTTTTTAACGGAAATACGATGGGAAAAACCTTGGAATCTGGTCGTATGCACAAAAACAATACATTTTTTTGTTTTTTCCTTTTCTTTTTAAAATGCAATTTTTATGTTTTTTTTTAAAAGGCAACACACACACCCATTCTCTTTTTCAATATTTTTTGGTTACATTATACATATTACATAACATGTACAATAAATAAAAATAATAACAATTTTAAAAAAAACACATAGAAATTGAAAAATAACAAACTAAACCTCTTTGGAAACATTGTTGGCAGTGGAGGCAGCGCAGGGCAGTGGTGGTGCGTTAGTTCACGCGCCACCACCACTAGAGGCACGTGGAACCATGCGCCACTACCGGTGAAGATGCCAGACAAGGGGGTGTGGATCAGCCTCTTCCCTTCATTATCTCGCTGGCGGTGACGTTCCCAGTGACCTGCAAACACAAGCAAACACACACAACAACACACAAACAATGTTTCAGCCAAATTTATTCTCAAATTTTGTGTTTTTCTCCTTCAAATGGCAGCTGAACTGTTGAGGACAATGGTGTGGTGGAGCTGGGTTCAGATTTGACTGGTCGGTGAGGAGAAAGAAATTTGTTGGTGGTTGGAAGGAAGAGAAAGGAGGCCGTCGGTGGAGAGGAGTTGGCCACCAATAGGGAGAAAAGGAGTCAAGCCATGGGGGTGCTAGACGAAGGCGACGCTGCCAAACGAGGGTTGTTGTGGTGGTTGATGGAGGGAGGCTGGAAGTGGAGAGGAAATGAGAGTGAGGGCTGTTGTAGGGTAGGTGGTGGCCGTTGATGAAGGCTGTGTGGGTGAAGAGAGGAGGTCGTGGCATAAAGAGGAGCTGGCCACCGATGACTGTAGAGGAGAGCTAACGGGAGGGAGTCGAGTCAGTCACCGGAGGGAGCAGCTGAGACTATCGGTGGGAGGTGGAGAGGAAGGTTGATCGGCGAGGAGGAAACAGTGGCTGGCCAGAGAAGGGTTGGATGACAAGGAGAAAAGATGGAGAGGAATGACCATGAAAGGGGGGAAGGGGCTGCAGCTGACCCTCAAGGGGGCTGGCGGTTGCAGCCCCAGAAGAGAGAAAAGATTAGGGTTTCTTTGATTTTTTTAGGTTTTTTGGTTTTTGTCTTTTTTTGGTTTTAGGGTCCCCTTTTTACAAAGCAACTCAATTATATTTATAGAGTTCAAATTTACACTCTTTTTCACTCTGGTCCTTGGTTTTAGATTCATGCAAATTGATCCCTAATTTGACCATTAAAATTCAATTGTCTTCAATTTGACCCCTAACTTCGCACAATTGGATTGAAAAAAATCAATTCAGTTTCTAAAAACATCAAACTTCTCAATTGAACCCGAATTAAGTTTAAGCACTTGATTTTTTATCAATTAAGCCCGTAATTAATTTGATGTGACCAATTTCAAGTATAATTAAGTCTTTGCATTTAATTAAATCCTTCAATTAGACCCTAAATTAATTCCCACTCATAATTTCACTTTAAAATGGTCGATGATAAAATCAAATCAACCATAAAAATATAATTATGTTGCACAACTTAATTTTTACATAGATTTATCCATTGATAAATTATTTTTGTCTTAAATCTGTACTTTCCTCTATTTTTGGGGACAAAAGAGATACAATTAGACTCTCGAAAACAACCAAAATTTCCACATTGATTTTTCTACCCATGCCACCCTCTTTTATTTTATTTTTGTTATTTTTGGGTGGATTTTGAGGAGTAACCCAGAAATTGGGTGATGACATACAACATAATCACTAGAGATTGCAGGTCTAATTATTCTAGAGGATCTTCTGAATTTTTTTCCTCTGTATTTGGCAGAGTCTAAGTAGGTTCAATCTGAACTTGTTCTTCATGAGTTGATTGTTCTGTAATTGATTGTGGTTTAAGGTAATCATTTTAAATTTCTTTAAGCACAATCAAACGTCCGTGAGGTAAATAAGTTTTATTCAACTCTTGTGTTTCCTCAAATTCAATCATTTGAGGATAAACACTTCCACTAGGTTTAGAATCCTCTAAAATTTTTACATTTATAGACAACGATTCTAGTACAATGAGAAGGACAGTAAAACTTAAATTCCTTGGACTTTACTGCATAGCCAATAAAATAATCGTTGGTTGTCCTTGGGTCTAATTTCTTCATGTTTGGATTATAAATCCTCACTTTGTTTAAGTGATTTAAACTTTGTTTCCATCCATTCCACCGTTCAAAAGGTGTCTTAGGAACAGTTTTGGATGGGACCCGGTTTAATAAAGACACAAACAATTTTTTATGGCTTCACTCCATAAACGATAAAGGCAACTGAGAATTACTAATCATTCTCCTTACCATGTCCATTAACGTGCGGTTCCGTCTTTCTGCCACACTATTTTGTTGTGGTGTGCCAAGCATTGTGTATTGAGCAACAATGCGTTCCTCTTTAAGGAATTTTGCAAATGGACCTATCATTTATCCTTTTTCTGTGTACGTACCATATTACTCCCCGCCTCTATCAGATCTTACGATTTTGATTTTCCTGTCCTTTTATTTTTCTAGTTCTACCTTATAGCTCTTGAAAGCATTTAATGCCTCAGCCTTATTATTTCAAAGATAGATAAACTTATTATTTCAAAGATAGATAAACATGAACCGTGTATGGTCATCAATAAAAGATATAAGAAATCTTTGACCATTTAAGTAGGGAGTAGGAAAAGGTCCACAGATATCTGTATTTATGATCTCAAGAATCTCAGAACTCCTTTTGGCACCTTTAGTGGTCTTATTGGTGTGTTTTCCCTTTTAATAAAGTCAAGAGTTTTTCAAACTTCATCATTTAGTGACCTTTTCATTCTCTCTATGGAGATATGTCCCAATCTCCTGTGTCATAACCAAATAGAGTCATCATTCATAAGACTTCTCTTTATGCCAATGTTTGTATGTAATGATAAATAATTGTTTTCAATCTACCAATTTTTTTACTAGGAGCCTCAACAAAAAAAGATTCATGACAAATAGATAAATGATATTTTCTTTCTTAGAAATATCAACCTCTAGGGACTTCAGTTGAGCAAACATGTCGCTTCATTTCCATGATGTGCTCTCGTACACTTCTGGAATTGTCAAAGGTTTTGCTTGATAGCCTTTTCATTAAGGTACTAGCTAAGACTTTATTAGAATAGACAAATTGTTCCTCAACAGCTTTAATAAAGTCCTTAGCCTTAGTGCATTATGGGATAATGCCTTTAATGACGTAAGATTTCATAAACGTGAGACTTAAGCGATTAGATCGCTCACACTGTTCATGTTTGGCAATCTTTAGTGTCGTATTGGAATCCGGTAGGGCGGGTGGTTTGTCCTCATGGAGCGACAAGTCAAGTTCCATACACCCCAATGTAAAAAGCAATTTTTCTTTCCATTCAGAAAAATTATTATCATTTAGCATTGGAACTATATCAATCAAAGCGAAAGGAATAACTGCAATTATTAAGAAAACTAAAAATTACTTTATTTCTATGAAATAACTTTATTTAATTTAACCAATGTTAATTCAATAGTAAATTTCAACTTTCCTGTGGGCAAAGGTTGCATCATGCATGAAACTTACTACCTATTAATAAGTCTAATAAATTTAAACATTAATAAATAAAATTTTTCGTACCTGTGGGCCTAAGATACATTTTATTTCTTAAATATTAATATTGCTATCTTATTCTAATTAAGTCATAAAAATAAAAATGTCCCTGTGGGGATTAGCAATTAAATTTATGAATTAATTACAACCCGATGTTAATTTTCTTTATGAAGGTTATATATATATATATATATATATATATATATATATATATATATATATATATTCTTGACATAACTATCATTTATAAAATTAGAATGTGATGGCGTTTCTAAAATTATTATGATAATTACTACTTCATTAACATCTAACAATTATATCGATGCCTAGATAAGGTTCTTAGGAATCAAACAAACCAATGTGAAGTAAACAATATTTTTCCAAATTACAACTAGGTAAGTTCCCAGGAAAGTTAGGTGGGTCTCAATAGACACGCTTAAATACCAAGACTTTCCTAAACATTGAAAATTGGATAGTACCATAAAATTCACTAACATTTATGGTTTAATTGATTATTCTTAGGTCCAGGCATCAATTAATTTATATATAAATCAAAAATATATTCCTAAATTAATGTAATGTATTAATTCAATATTTGACAACATAAAACAATAGGAATAAAAACTACATTACATAAGCATAAAAGAAATAAGCATAATGTACTTTACAATATAAATAAAATGAATAGATACTTCATTATGTAAGCATAAAACAAACATGGCATAATGGTTTGGGTTTGCTTTATGAACTTGGAGAACCCAATTTCGAGCAGTGCACCCACAATTTCCCTTTTTTTTAACTACTATACAGGTGGGTCAACCCATTTTATAGGTTCGGTATGTATTGGGTTGGACCAAATTGATCCAACTCACTTAATGGCTTTTTTTTTAACTTGACCTGGTTCCTTATGGGTTGAAAAAAACCTACCCGGATTTAACCCTTTGACCCGTTTAAACCCAAACCATCACCGACTCCCTCATGCACAGGAAACAGGGTCACCGACCAGTGGCTCATTAGATCCTCATACGGTGGCCACAGAAGCTGTCCCCCAGTCATGTCACGGCAACCCAGTGGGTCACCATTTTTCTTTAAAAACCCAGCAACCTAAAGGTCACTGGTACTATCACTAGCGGCTTGTAAGGGCCACTGATCACAAAATAGGGAGAGGCCAGTGGCCTCTCCATCTGTCAACTGGAGTAAGGCCATTATCCCCTCTTGTGCGACAGACGACCTGTGAAGGGTCGTTGTCATTATCACTGGCGACTTGTAAGAATTGCTTGTGACAGCAAGTGGAGAGTTAATGACCTCTCCTTCCGTCAACTGGGGAGAGGCCACTAGCCCCTCCCTATGCAGCAAATACCACATGTCACAGGATGGGGAGAGGCAAGTGGCCTCTCCTTCCATTAATTTAATTTCCACTTTTGTTATAGGTACTGTTGTAAATTACAACACAATTGTTGTTATTTTGATTACACATGTTGTCATTTACAACAGGTCATAAACACATAATTATGTAAAATAACACAAATTCATAAACTGGAAATCAAAATAAATGATTCAATACGCCAAGAATCACTGATAAATATACTGAACAAAATAGCATAAAGGCAGGTTTTGATACCACATGCTATACATACTTTATATAATCGAATACTAAATTCATATAGTAGCAGAAATTTAAATTATAAATACCTCCATCCATTTTTGCTTAAGTTTCGAAATGAATTCTCAATTAGAGCAACAGCAACACAGTTTTTCCCAATGCAACAACAATAATACAACTTCAAAATAATAGAAATTTTTTTATGAGATGAACCTTCTGATCTATGCCTACTAGTAGTCGTAGATGGAGTACACAAAGCTATTATTTTTAGGTAGATCAGGGACCCCTCTCATTAATTTATTAGTTAATTTTCTCCTCGCATCAAAGAGATAATTAGGCAATTGATCCCCATGATCAAACCCCATGATCATGAATTTGAATAAACAAGAACATGGGTGTGTCATGAGAGGCATAATTGCAATTTCTAACAAAATGATCACCGATGAAACTTATTTTCATGACTTTTCTTGTCATGTGCATTATGTCATACTCAGCCAACAATACCTACCATCTTCCTATTCTTCTTGATAAAAACCATAAGGCTATACAAAGATATATTTGAGAGGATACGGTTTTGAAATGTGCACAACAGATATTTTCTACCATTGTGTATTTGAACATGTGATATGTGAAATTGTTACTTAGATAATGGATTATTTTTCTTTTATACCAACTTATCATGTGCCTAAGTATACATCTCATTGTCTTTTTGGTTGTTGTTAGATAAAAATCAATGGTATGCCAAACACAAGAGGCACTAACAAAGTTGAATTTTTCAAATACCACTTGATTTATTCAAATTTTCTTGACATTCCTTGTTCCATGCCCTTAGATTTTTCTTTCAAATGAATCAAAATATTGACCCATAAGTTGTCATTTGAGATATAAATCGACAATGTAATGTAAGCGACCTAGGAATCCTCTTACTTTTTTGTTTTAGAGGTTGGCATTTTCTTAATTGCTTTTACTTTATCAAGGTTGACTTCAGTACCTTGGTTACTCATCACAACTTTCCACATTTTACCTCGAAAGAGCATTTTACAAGGTCTAACATCAATTGATATTTTCTCGGTCTTTCAAATAACTTTCTTATATGTTGACAATGGTCTTCTTTTTATTTGGATTTAGTAATCATTTCATTCATATATACTTCAATTTATTCATGCATCATGTCATTGTAGAGATGAACAAAAAAATTGAAAAACCGATTAAACTAAGAAAATTAACCGAGACAAACCGAGAAAATTAACTCGAGACAAACTGATTAAACCAATTAGATTTTTTAAAAACTTCTAGTCCGATTCAGTTAGTGGTTTTTAAGGTAAAAATCGGTCAACCAAAACCTAACCGAACCGAACCAGTTTAAATTAAAAAAATTATACTATAATTTTTTTTATTTTTCCAGTTCAGTTCAATGTTTTTGTTTTGATTCCATTTTGGTTAAATGGGAGAAGGAAACTACTTGCTTAAAGTAAAAAAAATAACCTAACAAACCAAAAACTATGTTTTGGTTTGGTTGGTTTAAACGAATTGAAACTAGTCGGTTTAAACTGAGTCCTATCTGGTTCGATTTTGATTTTTTTTGTTTGGATGTTTTATGGTACAAATTGAACCAAACCGAAAATGCTCACCATTATGTCATGGAACAAAGTTACCATTTGTTTTTCAAAATTGGCCTCAACATTTTTCTAGTCTAAATGACATCATTTTATAGTAAAAGGTTCCCCACGAAGTAATGAAAGTATTCTTCTCTTTATCTTTGTTGGTCATTTTGACTTGGTTATACCTGAGAAACCATCCTTGAAGGAGTATTTTGAGCTTTGCACCGTATTATCAACCATGACATCAATTTGTGGCGAAAGAAGTCATAATTTAGGCTTGCTTTATTTAAATCCTTATAGTCTACACTTGCTTTGATTTTGCAACCTTTCTTAGGAACTACTACCACATCAAATATTCATTATGGGTACCTAATCACCTTCAAAATGCCAACATCTCATTGCCTTCTTACAAGTTTCATTTTGAGCACCAAATCGAAATGAGTCTTCATAGTTTATGCTTTCACACGTATACTTTCTTAATTTAATAACACCGCATGTACTATAATGTTAGTATCTAAACTAGGCATATCCTTATGGGACCAAGTAAACACATTGACATATTCGTGTAATAATGAGATCAAGTTTTCCCTTTCACTAATAGTGATTAGAGTCTCTGTTTTCAACTCTCTTTCATCGATTTATCATCTTTAATTATTTTTTACTCTTTTTTTATCGGTTTTGAAACTCGTTCTAATTAATTTACTACTATAGTGAATTCTTTTACATCGTTCTTGCTATTCACTTTATTTGATTGCATTTATGTACTCATCAAAATTTGGACATTCATTCTTAGTGTAAAGTGCTCATAATTTTATGGATGACCCACTTTTAGATTTCTTGAAAGTAAAGGTGTTTATTTTGCAAAACTATTTTTTTGTTTTGCAAAAATGCATAATCTCATTGATAAAAAGAAAAGGCTCAACAACATTGAAAACAATATGTTGACATCTTCAGCTAAATATGAAATGGAACGGAATTGTGAAGCATGTATAGACTTTGTTTGCCTAATTCATGTCTCCAAAGATGCTGTGATTGATTGAGAAAATAGGGAAATATAAATGTATATCTCTTAATACATTTGTCTATCGCTTATATTGGCCACTCATCAAGAGAAAAACAAAGAAAAAAAGAAAGAAAGAAAAAGGAAATTTTATTTTCATAAGATGTTTATATTCTCACATATCCTGTGCGAAAGAAATCCTTACATGAAATAGAATACAAATCAAGTTTTGAAATAATATTGGAATATGGTTAGAATAAATTAATGTGCTTTCTCTCCTCCCAACCTGCAGGAAATTAATTACATTTGTAAGTATAACTACAAAACCTCAAAATTTATTAATAAGTAAAGAAGCTAGAATTGAGAAGAAAATATGTATTCTCATTACTCCAATCATTGTACATGCTCTGTCTTTATACACATTAACCCTAGCTAAACATGGCAAGTAGATAATTACAATTGCATTAGGATTCTATCTCTAAAGATAGTATCGAATAACTAATGCTAATTGATACATTCCTATACAATCGGATCTAATGCTTTAACACTCCCCCTCAAGTTGGAATGTATATTGATGACAGCCAACTTGCTAAGTAATGTTCTCAACTGTGTGGATCCTAGTGGCTTAGTAAAGAGGTTTGTTGGTTGTTCTTTAGTTCGAACATGCATAGTTTTGATCATACCGCTTTGAATCTTTTCTGTAACAACATGGCAATCAATCTCGATGTGTTTGGTATGCTCATGAAATACCGAATTTTTAGCTATATGGAGAGCTACTTGATTGTCACAATATAATGTTGAACACGCGGATCATTGAGTAAATTTTTGAGCCATGTGACTTCACCACTTGTTGTAGCCATAGAACGATATTCAGCTTCAACACTAGATCAAGATATCATTGTTTGCTTCTTAGTTTTCCATGATACTGGTGCATTTCCCAACATAACACAATAACCTGTGATGGATCATCTTGTGTCCTTGCAACAGGGCCTAGTTTGCATCATAGTAGGCTGTTAGCTCAATATTTCCTGTAGAGGGCAGAAAAATACCTTGTCCAGGTGTTCCTTTTATATAGCGTAACACTTGGTGAGCAGCACTCAAATGTGGTTCACGTGGTTTATCCATAAACTGACTCAAGATGTGCACTACGTAAACTAAATTTGGCCTTGTGATAGTCAAATAGATTAACCTTCCAACGAGCCACCTGTATTGTGAGGGATTGATGAGTAGTTTTCCATCTTCTTAAGTTAAGGACAAGTTTTGATTGATAGGAAATAGTGATGGTTTTGCAGCTAGGAATCATGTGTCTTCTAGTATCTCAAGAGCATACTTCCTTTGACAAATTGCAATCCCATTCTTGGAACGTGCCACTTCTATTCCCAAGAAGTACTTGAGTTGTCCAAGATCCTTGAGCTTGAACTAATTGGATAAAATGCTTTTGTGGCAACATTTCTTCAAGACTGTTTCCTGCTAGGATTACATCATCCACATAAACCAGTAAAGCGGTAAACTTGTTTCCATTTGTTTGAACAAACAATGAGTAATCTACCCAAGACTGATGAAAACCATTTGCCTTTAATGCCATTGACAACTTGATGAACCATTGTCTACTAGCCTGCTTTAAGCCGTACAAAATTTTATGCAGTTTACAAACTCTAGTCTCCCCCTTTCCGCCAAATCCTGGTGGAAGCTTCATGTACACCTCTTCATGCACACCACCATTGAGGAAGACATTGTTCACGTCAAGTTGGTGGAGATGCCACCCTTTAATGGAAGCAAGACTAAGAAGAACATGGATTGTTGTGAGTTTAGCAACGGGACCAAAAGTTTCTCTGTAAACTACGCCCTCTATCTAGCTAAAACCCTTTGCAACAAGTCTTGCCTTGTACCTCTCAACACTGTCATCTGGTTTGAGCTTTATCTTGTAAACCCATTTGCAGCCAATGGGTCATTTATGCCGAGGCAAAGGAACCAAGCTCCAAGTCCCATTACTTTGTAATGCATCTACTTCAGCACGCATGGCATCTTGCCATTTTGGAATTTGAACTGCCTGTGAGAAGGAGGTAGGTTCTTTGTGTGTGGAAAGGTTATCAACAAAAACTCAATATATAGGAGAGAGACGATGATAAGTGATGACATGGGCAAGAGAGTGAGGAGTACCTGTCGATGTGGGAGACGACGGGAGAGAACGAGAGGGCAGCGCTGCTTCAACATGAAAATCATGCAAGAATGTAAGCTGATGTGTTGGCCGTGATGACCAACGCAGCTGAGGATCATTTGGTGGACATGGTGGGTTGGTTGGTGGATTAGTGGGTGTTAGGTTGTTGACAATGATAGGTGTGTATGTGTCTGCTTGTGTGGGAGACACAAGGAGCTGGATGACAAATGGTAAAGATTGGGCGAGACCAAGAGAGACCCAATCTCGATCAACATCGAACACCCAAGGTGTAGATGGAGACTTTGGTGCACCTGCAACGCTAGTTGGACTAGGAATGGGGGCATAAGGGATGACTGTGTTTCTAAAGGAAAAACTATTTCATGGAATATGACATCCCGAGAGACAAAAACGTCCTTTGTTTCCAAATCATAAACCCGATAACCCTTTTGTCCGTGAGGATAACCCAAAAAAATGCACTTAGTTGCGCAAGGATCAAATTTGGGGGGTTTTGAGGATGTGTAGATGGAAAACACAAACAACCAAACACTTTGAGATGAGTGTAGGTAGGAGGTTTGTTAACAATTTTTCAAATGGAGATTGTCCCGAGAGTAGGGGTGTAGGTGTGTGATTTATGAGATAGGCAAAAGTGAGAATGGTGTCGCCCCAGAATGGTTTTGGTAAGTTAGCTTGAAAAGAAGTGCACGAGCTACATTCACTAGATGACGATATTTATGTTCAACAACAATATTTTGTTGTGGTGTGTTGACGCAACTCGCTTGGTGCACAATACCTTTGGATGCATAAAACCAATTCATTTTGAACTCGAAACCATTGTCACTCCGTACAATTTTAACTTTGTTTTCAATTGAATGGCAGCATGCTGAATAAAATCAATAAGAAGTTGTCTGGCCTCAGAATTTTGAACCATCAAATAAACCCACGTGCATTATGTAAAATCATCAACGATTGTAAGGAAATAATTTGCCCCATAAATTAAAGGTTCATGATATCCTCCCCAAATGTCAACATAAATTAATTGATGCGAACCTCGTGGTCACGTGGTCACGCAACCCACAACCAAGAATGAGATAAGATCCCGGAAAGCTGAAATAAGGTCTGATAGTAGTGTGACACAATGGAAACCTGCCCCAAGGCACCAGCACTATTGGAATGAGTAGAATGACGCCACGAAGCCAGTTTCAGATATCCTCATCAATATCCTCCAATGGTGGCATGCCTTCGCCATCAGATCGGTCACTTTCAGATTCCATATCACCATTATCTCTAATCATCATGATTCTCATATTTGGACACTCTGAAGCATAATGTCCATGCCCTTGACACCTAAAACATTTAACATCACGAGTACGTTTAGGCTGAGTTTCAGATTTACCTTTGGCACCAGTAGGGACATCAACTTTAGTCGTTGTTCATTCAGTTTTAGAAGGAACAAAGGATCTTGGCTGGACAATACCCTCTCTCTTCAGATTCGTTTTCCAAGATGATGAAGAACCCGAATTAAATCCTGGCCGAACATGTCCCTTCCTGAGTTGTCTCTCCACCTTTGTAGCCATGTGAACCATGTCCTCTAGCTCCACATAGTGTTGGAGCTCAACCACATTGGTAATGTCACGATCCAACCCATTAAGAAATCTAGCCATGATGGCTTCTCTATCCTCAACAACATTGGCACAAATCATTGCTATCTCCATCTCTTTGTGATATTCATCTACTGTTTTATAGCCTTGATTCAGACCTTGGAGCTTCAGGTATGGTCTCTATAATAGTGGTTTGGCACAAATCGTCTCCTCATTAACGTTTTCATCTCCCCCTAACTCTGAACGGGTCGCTCCCCATTCCTCCTCCGACTGATTATAATCTGATCCCACCAAATCATTGCATACACTGTAAACTCAATCATCACCAATTTCACTTTTTTTTTGTTCGAATAGCTATGACAATCAAAAAATCCAATCTACTTTTTTTCTCCCACTCCAAATAAGCCTTGGGATCATTTTTACCTTCGAGTTAGGAATTTTCAGTTTGATGTTGTCCCCATCCATATCTTCATAATTCCCCATGCCACGGAAATTCACATTCCTCCTAGCTCGCTTTCGGTCCCGGACTTGATTCCTTGGCCAACAAATGCAAAATCATAGTCATCTTCACCCATATCTGCGTTTTCATCAACATACTCTTCAAAATCAGATCTGTTATTCTGTACGGCCATACGGACTGTATTTCCTCGGCGATTAGCCCCACTATTTTGTTGCTTTATTGAATTCACCTCATCTTTCAGATCTTTGTACACCCTGGACATCAACTCAAGTTGCTGACCCATGGCTCGTAATTGGAACACCACGTCAACATTTTGTGTCACTGATTCGTTGTTTTCAGACATCCTTTGAATCTGCAAAATTTGGTTAGTAGCAAAAAAAAATATATATCCTCACAACTCTCGTGTATCACACAAAAAAAATCAAGGCTTTTCACTCTAATAAGCTCACTACGCCTTTTACCTCACACTCTCGTGTATCACACAAACAAAATCAAGGCTTTTCACTCTAATAAGCTCACTGCGCCTTTTACCTCACAACTTGCTTTCTTTTGGTTCTTTCGGAACTAAAATCAACAAATCAAAGTCAGTAGCTTTCGCAGCGCACTCTAATTATGATTTTCAGACTCAAGAAGCAATAAAAATAGTGAAAACAAAGCAAAACAAAACTACGATTACGATTTCGCGAGTAGCAATGCAAAGTCGTACGAATTGTGGACGATACGAAGACATGAAATAAAACATAAGCAAATACTAGCAAAAACAATTACTTGACTCCTAGATAACTGAAAATAGAACGAAAACAGAGAATTGGACAAAACTAAACAGTAAGGATCACGTTTTGAGACTTGAGCAGAATCTAACGTCTTACGCAATTTTTACGTAACAGAATTGAAACCCAAACCAAATGACTTTGAAATGACCTCAAAATCAATATTTAGTATTTTAGTACTAAACAAAAAACAACACTCAATTTCTAGGTCATTCTAGTACTGCTAGGTACACAAACCCTTGTGTGATCAATTTGCGGCAGAAATGAATATCGAAATAACCCCTCAAGAAATCAATATCATAATAAGACCAAATTTGACATATGATACTATCTTAACCCCAATAGACGGAATATGAAATTTCAACTGATTCCGATGTGGTTATCTTATGTTTCCCCAAAGTAGTGTTTTCTGCGACAAGATTTCAATGATTCTTCAAATTTCAACTAATGCCTCTATCTCTCTTTCCTTTCTTTTCTTTTCTGTTTTTTTTTTAATATACTGAAATGAAGAGACAGAAAACGATGAAATAACTTTTTTTTTATTAGATGACATTGACACGAAGAAGAAGGAGATGAACACAAACACTAGAAAACTTCAAGCAACACTAAAAAAAAAGCACGAAAATAACATAATGATATGACCTCGTTTCGAAGCCTAGCTCTGATACCACCTGATGCGAACCTCGTGATCATGTGGTCACGCAACCCACAACCAAGAATGAGATAAGATCCCGGAAAGCCGAAATAAGGTCTTATAGGAGTGTGACACAATGGAAACCTGCCCCAAGGCACCAGCACTATTGGAATGAGTAGAATGACGCCATGAAGCCAGTTAATCTTCGATAAGTCGGATTTCAGTTCGTTCAAGAACTAAAGAATGCAAGAATCACTCTCACACATAAACTGAAAAGTTCAAAATTAAGTTTAATCAATGGCTGCCGAAATTAGGGTTACATGAGTTTAAATAGTTCTTAAAAAGTAACCCTAATGGACCACTTATGTGGACTTAGAAGAGGTCCACTCAAAACTGACCCAAAATCCTAAATTGAAAAGCCCATGACTTAATCCAAGCAAGCCTTGGATCCTAGCTGAAAACAAAGTCTTAATTAAGCCCAAGCAAGCCTTGGGCTATAGCTAACTAAATTAAATGAAGCCCATAAGGTTTATTTATTCTCTTCCATCCAGCCCCTTAATCTTCGAAACAAAAGGAAAAGGTAGCCCATAAGTCCTTGCTGGTGTTTCTGGGCTGGTTCGCATCAAGTCTTCCCTCAAGCCCATTAATCCCATATTGTAGTAGGATTCTCTTGGCTCATTTGCTGTCCTCACTTCATGGCCCAAATAAGGTTGTATTGGACCCCTCCTGCATATGGATAACATGTTCTAGGGTCTCCTCTTGATACTCCAATGGTTCTTGCAATTCTGATCTGGTTGAAACCTTCAAAACCAATGCATTCATTGCCTCTTTGAATGCCTTTGTCTTAGACCGCGTCATTGGACCATTTGGGACATGTAATGGGTCCTTGCTGGTGTTTCTAGGCTGGTCCGCATCATTAATGAAAAAAGTTAACGCATTTGAAATCGTACTTAATGGAAAACAACTCCTTGTTTGTTTGGCTAAAGGACAAATTAGACACTTTTTGACATTAAAAGAGTTATTTGACATGAAGGGAAATAAAGAAAAGACACGACTAGAAGGGTGACCTGACCACTGGTGCCAAACACCACTTAATGAACCATTGACCGCATGACATGTTCCTTGCTTTGTTTCGTTGAGGTAGTATAGTCCCTCCCTCTCATGGCACATCCCAATCATCTTCCCTGATTGTAGATCCTATACAAAACAAACTTGTTTAAGGAATATTGTAACACAAAAGGAATCATGAGCGAGTTTGCTGACAAAGATAAGATTGAGGTAAAACATTGGAACGCATAGGACATTGTGGAGTTTGAACTGAGGAGAGAAAATTACAGTGCCTATATGGGTTATCCTAGCATGATTACCATGAGGGAGTTTGACAAAACGTGCTTGGGTAAGCACGACATGAGTGAGTAAGCAAGGATTGCAAACCATATGGTCAGTGGCACCACTATCTAATATCCACACACTAGTCTTTGCATTATTTTGAAAGCTAAAGGCTTTACCTGAGAAGTGTTCATAAGGTGAGGTATTACCAACATGGATTGCCGAAGTAGTGCGGTTTTTATTAAGTAGTTCATAGATCGCATTGCATTCTGCCTTTGAAAAAGGAAAGTTGGGTTGCCTTCACTGTCAAATAATGAAGATACATGGTTTCCATGAGCCCGGTGCTTGCAATTGTTCAAGGGTTGACTTCTTTCGACAATCTTCAATTTGAGACCACAAAAGGTGCACTTAAAGTGTGCTTTGCAATTTTTGGTGGAATGGTTGTCTCGACCACATTTGACGCATCTTCTCCTGTTGTCGGTCGGTTCTTGCTGCAAGGCATTTCGCACTGCATTATCTACACCATTGACGTGCCTAGAGGTTCTATGGTTGCTACTTGTTGCCAAAGTTGCGCCTTCAGGCTATGTGGAGATTCACTTGCCTCCGATCATGGTCTACTTGTTTTTCATGACGGAGTGCCATGGTAGAGGTTTGATGGCAACGATGCTTCCACCAATGACTTTAAAATTGTCATTCAATCCCATGAGAAACTGCATCGTCTTCTGGGTATTGATGTAGTTCTGCACATTGATCCCCTCTATGGACAAGTCACATAGAGCATCCCTCTCATCCCAAAGACCCTTCAACTTGTTGTAGAAGGTTGTGATCGTCTCGTTGCCCTGTCTACATTCATGAATTGCATTCTCAACATTAAACAATTGTATAGTATTAGTTTGAGAAAACCTTTCTTGTAGCTCAAGCCAAATTTCTTGGGTTGACTTGCAGTGCTTCACGCTCTTCGAGATCTCCTTTGACATGGAATTGGTGAGCCACGTTCTGACCATCATGTTGGCATGGTCCCATTGAATTTGCTCATTGTTTTCTGTTCAATTGGTCTAGGAGTGCTTCCATTCACGAGACCTGCCTTGTTTTTGATAGTCAAGGCGTTTGTCATGGATTGACTCTAGTCCGAGTAGTTATCTTCAACGAGTGACTGAGGCACAAGTATTGCACCTGGTTGGTCAGAATAGTGAAGATACAATTGATGATTGGGATGTTCCCAGGGTTCTGCTGTGCGTGGAAGGGCTGGACTCGAAGCTTCTTTGAGAAGGGCATCCTTCAGAAACTGCAGGGTGAGTTTTTATTCCTTCTCTTCGTCCCCCATATCGAATTATGGTGGGTTTTAGCAGAGTTTTTTTTTCTTTTGGAGAGATTTTGGCCAAACATCAGCGCTATGATACCATAAAGAAGTTAAAATTGAGAAGAAAATATATATTATCATTACTCCAATCGTTGTACATGCTCTGTCTTTATACACGTTAACCCTGGCTAAACATGGCAAGCAGATAATTACAATTGCATTAGGATTCTATCTCTAAAGATAGTATCTAATAACTAATGTTAATTGATACATTCCTATTCAATCGGATCCAATGCTTTAACAATAAGAGAAGTTATATTTTTTTATTTTTTTTATTTTCAAGTATTATTTACTTACCGACCATTAATTAGTCCGCCCCATGCTCAATCTGCGGAAAGAAGCTTCGTGGAAAGCTGTGAGCATCCAGAGCAACCTAAGAAGCCAGGTGAAGGCGAACAGCCTGATTTGAAAAGGCATTGCAACCCACATAAGAGAAAATTGCAAGACGCAGTAGGATACATGGGGAGCTGTAATCTCTACTAACATATGACTTGGAGATACAGGGAGAATAAAATAGACATTTTATTTGCTTATTCTATATTTAAATTTATAAACATTCATTCTAAAATTGTCTTAAAGGCAGATTTAGGTTACGTTTTTGTCTCCTCCGTCTCTTTATTAGCCAAACATGATTTCTTTTCTACTGTACAATAATCAAACACAAAAGTTTTCTAAAGAAGCAAACATTGAAATTTCATTTTTTTTTGTTTTGAGAGTCAACTTCAAAGAAATCTCAAAAGTTATGTTTGGAGTGTCAAACTCTTCCGTAGCTTGTGAGATACATAGGTCTGGTGATAATCTGTGTTGAAATCGTGACTTAGACAAATTACTCGTAAGCTTGTTTCATCATATTACATCAAACAAGAAACCAACTCTTCGTCTCCCATATTTCTATTTTATTCACCTTGTACAAGGAATATAACGGAAGCTGGGTAATGTAAGCGCAGGAAGATCAAATGCATATCAGTTTTTAATGTTTACAGTATTTTGATTTGGTTTTCGAGATTTCATTATTAAAATTTTCACATTCCAATCAATATTGTTAGCATAAGAGATTCTTCATTAAACTATTTGATTGAGGATTTTATGTGAAAAAAAACAAAACTGAGGAGCAATTTGGCTATCACCAGGAACCTCATGATAACTAAAATGGTTCCTCCATCACACATGTTCCGACTTCCGAGTCATAGAATCCAATCTCCAATAAAATGCTCACCCTAATTCTAAAGCAATAAATGGAACACAAAAATAAGCTCAACCATATTTTTCATGAACTCGGCATTTCTGCTGCTGCTTGGAAGTATAACAATATTGCAGCAACATCCAAATCCATGTGGATTCCATGATTCTGACTTCTAATTGCCAATATACAACGCATGGAATGAAGCCTTAAATACTATATGCAAAAAGCAAAACAAATCTGTACACTTTTGAACAAGAATGGTTCTGGCATATGCCACAACTCCAGAAAACCTGTTCACACTAAAACTACAGCATATCAACAGCTTCACAATTATGCATAAAGAGGGGATGCCGAAGGCCTGGGATAAGCAACCTGTCCACCATTGGTACCCCCATTAACTTTTAAATTGTGCTCTTTTTGGGAAATTTTTGGTATTTCCTTTACTTGTTCTTGAAGCTGCTCTAACACCATTACCACCTCATCCATATTTGGCCTGCACTTTGGTTCTACAGCTAGGCATTGAAGTGCAAGGTTAGCAAGATTTTGGGCCCGACTTAGTACATGCTGGCCTTCAAGACCTGTATCCAGAACACGGAAAAACTCTACGCTTGTTTGTCAGGTAAGGTTTGGCCCATTCCACCAGGTTGTGTTGACCAGATGGCCGATTCTTGTCTATAGCCCGTTGACCGGATAACATTTCCAGAAGTACAACTCCAAAGCTGTATACATCGCTCTTTGGAGTCAAATGACCTTCTCAATCAAAAAAAAGAATTAATTAATGATGATAATAATAATAAAAAAAGAGATAATTTTGTTGTATCATAATAGCAGAAGAGGAATTGCAGCAGAGCAAAGAGAGAGAACTAGCAGTGCCTGAATACAGGATTGCATGCTCTAAAAAATGAAAAGACTGCATAAATAAAAGATACAAAGAAGTAGATACAGTGAATTGATGCAATTGACAAGCCAAACAGGTTCGTAAGAATCAAGGGTTGTGCATAGGAAGCCACAACCATAAAATAGTACCTGTAGATAAATACTCTGGTGCTGCATATCCATGGGTTCCCATCACCCTAGTAGATACATGACTATTATCACCAGTTGGCCCATCCCTGGCTAAGCCAAAATCAGAAAGCTTTGCACTGTAGTTCTGCAAATATAGAGCAAAAGAGGCAGCTCAAAATCTGAGTCTGACTGAAGCCTAAGAAAAAATAAGAGAGAAATTATAAGAAGATGCTAGGCAGGTACATACCGAATCAAGTAGGATGTTAGAAGTCTTGAAGTCACGATATATGACTTTTGCTTCAGCACTGTGAAGAAAGGCAAGTCCCCTTGCAGCACCAAGTGCAACTTTCATTCGAATTTTCCAGGAAAGTGGCTGGATGTGAGACCCTCCTGTTTTGCAATTTATTTAATGATTCAACAACATATAGCAAACAAGGTGCAGTGGGTATGAGATTATGGTGTTCTTCACATATAAGAGGCACCAAAAAAGGCTGTTAGTAAAAGAACATGAGTAACTCACTCCTGAATAAATGGTTTTCCATGCTGCCACGGGGCATGAACTCATAAACCAGAAGACGATGATCATCCTCAAAGCAATAACCAATCAACTTCACAAGATTAGGGTGTTGAAATTGCCCAAGATAGTTGATTTCTGCCTACATGTCCAGAGGCACAACATGAGTCAATTTTTGGCTCACAGCAGCGTTTTCAAGCATTCCAGGTAGGCAAACATGGATTGATTCACAAAATATTACAATGGACATCAGGAACTAGATAGGTTTCTTATACTATCAAAACTGCAGAACAGTCAAAGCTGGCTTAACAAATATCCTCAAATAGCCTAAATTGGCAACTGGAGACCTATCATTCTACAATAAAAAGATACGGCCTATAGGCATAATAAATATCCTACAAATATACGAGGAATGATTAAAAAAAAATTGACCACCAAACACTAGCAAATATGTCACTGACCAGCCATTCCCTGTGACCCTGGAACCCTACTTGGTTTAGCCTCTTCACAGCAATCACCATACCTGTGCCCGGTCTGGTAGCCGCAAGTGAATGTTCATCGACCCACCCTTTAAAAACTGACCCAAAACCACCTTCTCCTAATACACTGTCTGGTCGGAAATTTCTAGTGGCAGTCTTCAGTTCACTGAAGGTAAAGGTCTTTAAATTCGAAGACTGCAAGATTTCACCCTCACTCCTAGGTGTTTGGGGTACAGAAACTATCAACACTTTGCTACTAGAACTACTCGAAGTCTTCCAATCTCTGCTTCCACATTTTGAACTCAAACCTGCAGACAAAAAATTAATAAATAAAACATGTTCTACTCTGAATTGCTAAAATTGTGAAGTTCACCAAGAACATAAAGTTTATTTGGAAAACAAATGCTAAAGAAATAACAAAAACACAAAAAAGCTTTGAAGTTTGGACTTAAATGTCAAAAACCCATTTCGACTCTGTGTGTGTGTACTTGCTAAATGAAGATAAATACACACACGAACAGCAAAAAAGAAAGAGAAATAAATCCAGATCAAGCATAGAATAAGAAATACTACGTATTTGTTTAAGGAAAAAACAAAGGAAGGCAATAAAAAAAGGTAGGTAGGGAGGTACCCGTATTAGAACAAGTATAAGACTTGATTCGATTACTCCAACAAAGTCCCATCAAAACAGAATCAATCCAAGCAAGCAAGAAAGAAAACACTTTTTTCGGCTTAAAGATTGATGGATGAAATATTGAAAGACCAGAATTATGAGCATAGGCCCCAGGCAGGCAGGGTGGTTATGCTCAACTTTTGGGATTTTGGAACTCGAATAGATCGAGCAAGGAAAAGGGAGTCTACTTGTGTTGGGTTGATGATCATTATTGTTATTATTACTAGATCTCCAGTCTCAGACGGCAACCATGGATCGATGGTTGACTCGCTTCGAACCGTTTTAAAACTCTCTTCTTATTTATCGTATAGCTATTACTGATTTCGGAGCTGGAGTTTGCATTTTTACGACACTAATTCCCGACGATTAGTCGAATAAACTAGTTTATTTTCCGTGCTGCGATTAATTTTTTATGTTGACATTTTTTAGATATTATTAATCTATTTTTCTAGCAGAAAATAAAATAAAAATTAAAGATTATTTTTATATAACTTGGTCAACTTAACAGATTCAAGGATAACTATATATAAATAAAAATACAATTTGAATTCTTAATTAACTCAATGTTTAAGAATAAAATTTAAAGCAAAATTTACCTAAAAATATAAATTCAGTTAACTTAGGATAACATGTTAACACATGGATCATAAGATCAAGATAACCCCATAAAAAATAAATTAAAATAAATTATAAAATCAATTCTCAATGAGCCCAATTTTGAAGTGTGAAATTGAGAAAAAAAAAAGAATATAACAAACCACCTGTGTCAAACGACCAAACTCGTGATCCAAGTCATGAGACCGAAATAATCTTATAGAATGTAAACTAAAACATATTATGAGGTCTAATCAAGGTAGTCAAACTTCATGAGCCAACTTCACAGAACTCGATCGAAGTTTGCGAGTTGGCTCAAGTAAACTCGGGTTAGACCGGAAAGAAAAAAATCGAAACCGGTCAAACTCGGTCAAACCCGGTCAAAATCGGATTGACTCGTAAAATCGAACCGGATCGGTCCGATTTTACGATCCAGGTTTTATATTATTTTAAAACCAAATTTGGCACTGATTTATTTAATTAACTCTTATACTTATACTTATACACTTCTTAATTAACTCTCGGCTTCTCCCCTATATTTAAAAGGAGAGGAATTGAGACAACCTTGCATTTGTCCGATGTGGGACAAATGCAAGTTATCCACTCTACAGAGAGTCTCTACTATGTATTTAAAGTTCTCTCAATTGAGAGAACTTTGTGGTTGTCCGATGTGGGACAAATGAATTTGTCCCACATCGGGACAAATTATATATATATATATATATATATATATATATATATATATATTAAAAAAAATTATAAAAAATATATATTATAAAAAAAATAAAATTGTTGTGTTGATTTTATAAAAAATAAAAATTATATATATATCATGGAATCACTCTTGAAAATCAGTAATATTAACTTTAAAATTTATACTTAAATTTTTTTTAATTTTTACTTTAAATTAAAAAAAAATTGATGTTTTACATCATTTTCATATCCCCGATGTCAAAAATAATTTGTTGGAGTTGGAGCTAGTACTAGTAATATTGATGTTGATTGTTGATACCAGTATTAGGAATTTAGTACTGATAATCCTTTCAATAATAATACTTTTGATAAATATATTAAAAATAACGAGGAAAATGACGGACATAAGACTGATTTTAATTTATATAGCATATCATTAAAATATTTATTTTAAATATTTTTGTTTTTACCTAATGAAATTCTATTGACATAATTGTTTTGTAATGTGTTTTGAAGTTATTTTACATCATGTATGAACCTAAACTAATTAAGTTTTATGTCCATAATTATGCTATTTTGTATTCAGAAATATTTTACAAACGATTTTACGATTTTTTTTCTTCTCACTACGATTTTTACGATTTTTTTCGATTTTTTGTACCGGACATTTCGAGTTACGATCTTTCTACGATTTTACGATCCGATCTTACGATCCGATTTTTCGGAGCCCTTTCCGATCCGTGTCAAAATCTCGATTTTGGATTGCCATGGGTCTAATTCTCAATCTACCTAATATTGAAGGATAACATTAAAAAAAAATAACAAAAACTAAAACAAAAAAAACTAGAGTCAATTGTCCTAACTCGCAACTCAGATCGTAAGATTGTGTTAATCACATATAAAGAAAAAAATATATATACATCTCAATTCTCAATCAATCCAATTCTTCAGATAAATTTGAAAAACTTATTTAGGTCAACCCACGTTCACGTGATAAACTTAGGTCATAACTCTATTAAAAGGCAATTTTAAAAATTATAGAGTTTGATTATCAATGAACACTTGTTACTGTTTTGAGACTTGTTACTGTTTAAGGTTATGTTACTGCTCGCTTGTTATTGAGATAAAAAAAAAGAAAAAATTTATTATGTTTTTTGGGTGAATGTGTATTAATAAGATTATGTGGTTGTCCCCAAGAGTAGGGGGTGTTACACTGATTGTCAATGAGTTTTATACAAGTCCACATCTTTGGGTATTCTAAAGTTCATCTTAGGTTAAAAGCACATGTAACCTAAGTTTCAAATGATGTTATTTTGCATAATGGTATTCAAATTATGATTGCAGGTTTGTGTGCTTGTGAGGGTGAGAATTCTCTCTTCCTTGGCTCATTAAAGGACCGAAAATGACTTGTTGAGGTTCAATTGACTTTGTAGCGTTAATCCATACTTCTCGTTCGTGAATTGTTATTCGTTGGGTGGGGTTTTTGATCCAATAGTGTAAGTGTCTAGGTACAAGTTATCTTTGTACCACACTCCTATCAAACCTGATTTATTTGACTTTCTAGGAATTGTTATCCTTATAAGTGGGTTGCATGACCACATGTTCAAGAGGTTCGCATTAATAGTTCGAATTAGATATCCATTTATTTGGTAACTTAAAAACATTTCCATAACTTAACTTGTAATGGTAATACTCTTAATTAAATGTGAAGTTAATTTGATATTCCATGAATCAATACTTTATGTGTGGTTACTTGATTATTGTTAGTTAATGTTGGTATTTCTATTTATTTAGTATTTGAGAAAATGGTTTTTGTGTTGATGTTGGTTGTGAATTTCAACCTAGGATGATTGGGTCATGGTTGAATGATGGAATGTTGGCTATTAGAAGTGTAACAAGTCAGTTTTTGATAATTTAGAACCTTCCGATATAAAGGAGACTACCAAAATTTTAGTAGATTGAGATATAAATATGGTAAAAAAAATATTTACTTTTTTTTCTTGTTTTATGATTGGTGTTGTCCTGGTAGCTGGAATGTTGTAACAACAAACGAACTAATGAAAACATAATAAACTCATGGTCCTCTAGCCAATCTTGAATATAAAACAAATTTATTAAAACTTGTTCTTCTTAGGTTGTTGCTCTTGTCTAGTCCATCTTGACCTATATTTCTTGCAAAGCCCATAAAAAACATCTTGAACTTTACTTCAACTCTTGTAATTGGACATATTAATAGATCTTTTAATGTAGATTCATCACATATGCTGCATTTCTCTTCTCATGCAAGTGGAATGTTGTCTCCCTCAAAGTATTTTTAACAATGCTCAACAAACATTAGACTGTTACCTCATTAGAAGTGCCTACCGGTTCTCAAATTTCTGACGAATGGCTGAGTTCTGATGGCACTTTAATGATGAGGAATGTGAAAAACAATGACACCATTCCCATGGGAAATAAAAAGGAAAAAGAGGAAAACAAATCAATCCAAATAAAGAGTGAAAATGGAGCATGAATGCTGCATGATCAGCTGCAGCTAAGAATGCGACCTAATGTCAGTATAATGCTTAGGAATAACATTGTTTTTCTACCAAACAAATTTTGTTTGGGAGGTTTATGCAGCCACATCCCTTGAGCTAATGTTACGAAGCTAAAGCATCCATCATTTGCTAATTTGACTGCATCAAATACATAACTTTGATTTGTCATTGGATCCCATCCAAGAACTGCCTTGCCCGGATGCTTAAAAACAAAATTTTCTTGCTCAGGTACAGATCCTGTCCAAACCAGTTTATAATGCTCACAAAACAACTATGACCAAACACAAAGTCACTTGTTCAGTTAGAGATGATAAAAGTCTATTGTGGGCATTTCTTAGCTGCATGAGCAGGTATTGTTACTATTACAGACAGAGCACTATAGATTTCAGAGATGTGTGCAAGAAACTGTGCTCAATTCAACAAATTCTCAGGTGTCAGTCCTTGACTCGGTTGCACCAGTTCTACTTCACTGCAACTCGTAAAAAGAAAAACTGAAACCTGATCTTCCCTCATTTGTGGATTTCAGTTCAAGCTTCTGAAATGGGCTGCAAGATAAATCAAGAATGATTCATTTCCATATTTCATTCATAAGTTTGTTTTGCAGTGCAGAAAAAGTAAACAATGACTATACAGTGGGAGCAAGCTTGATCTAGTTTAGCGCATATATATTTCTATAAATAGATAGAAATTGGCATCATAACATCTAATATCCGAAAATAACAATAAGTAACATTATGTAGAATCTCAAAGCCCAAGGAAAAAGGGAGAAGTACCTGCTATTAGGATCATAGTAGAAGCCATTGATGGAACCATCAGTACAAGAGAAGCAAACATAGTAAAAACCAGCTATGGTCAACCCACAGTCTGTTCCAACGTTGACAAAGTATTGCTCTTTCCATCTCTAGACACAGACCAAACAAAATCTCAAGTTACTAATTCTGATATAATGTTTCTATCACCAACAGATCAAATGTTTGATCAAGTATTACCATAAATATATACGGATAGTTAATCAAGTCCAAAGACTTGCCACCATCAACCTTCACTTGTTCCTGTGAATAACAAAATCAATCAGAGAGCAGATATCTGGCGCATATGCAAAAGAAGTTCTGGATCTTACCAGAAATGGTTGGAAAGATGGAAACTTAGTCCAGTGCCTTATATCATCTTCTGACCTGTAAATTTTTTGAAATAATTAAAAAGGAAAGTATTGTCCACAATCACTCATATCTAACATGATCCATGCATTAAAGATGGAGTTAAGGCACATACAAAGCTTCCCATTTGCCAGTGTAGAAAGTGTAATTCTTGCCATCAACGATTTCGCCTTCCCAAAAAGTTACTACCTGACACACATCATAACTAAACAAAGTAAACATAACTGCAAGTACATTCTGTATATTCACCAGACCATCATTAACCTGAAAGAATAAAACAAGGTAGCATTTCACAGAATCCATGCATCCCTTTGATTAGGTCCAACTGCATTCAAGTCCCAACCTAAGGATACTAACAAGAACAAATCCATTCCACATGGGATCGATGAGAATTAAGAGCGTGAAATGAAATAGCAAGACATCAATGTTGCAATAACATGAAACACCCTACAAAGTTAATACCACAGGAAGATCCAAAGCACGTGTTGGTAGCTCAAACTGCAGGTGATCACAGAAGCATGGAAACTTAGTAGCATATTAAAAAATGAGTTAAATCCTAATTGAACCTATGATTAGCCAAAAATGGAAGAAAATTTTTTATTTATTTTATTTTGCAAAGTCTAAAAAATAGGAAGTTAGAAGGAAAGGAGAAGGCGGTAAACGCACGGGAGTGTCAGCCATGGGAACATTAAGGGCTTCCATAGTACCACATAGGTAACCATGATCAAGATCACATCCTTGAATGCGAACATTAACTCTCCAAGCTTCATCCTTCTGAAGACTAGAAACATTCTGGGTTCCAGAAAAGGCCTGTTTCAACCCAACAACAAAAAAATTAAACAAGGCATATGTATTCACAAACATGAACAACGAGAAATGAGGGTATTTTCACCTTCACAGTGTTAGTTATCATGAGAGAGAGAGAGAGAGTTCAAAAGGTTTACCTGTCCAACAGTCAATAGAGTACAAACTGGAGGTGAAGTATGTCCTGATGAATTTTCACCTTCACAGTGTTAATTATTATTATTATTATTATTATTATTATTACTACTACTACTACTATATACCTTCCAATCAAATCGAATAATTGAATTAAGGATGGTGGAAGGGAGGAGGAATACCTGAAAGTTGAGAAGATGCGGAGGAAGAGGAGGAGGAGGACGAGGTGGTTTCTTCTACTCTCACCGGCATTATCTTTCTTTTTTATGTATTTTCTTCCTTGATCACTTGCTGTTATTGTTTTTGGTGTTTCCTTTTCAACATACAAATGCAATTTCACCCCCTCTCTCTTCCTTCCTTCTTAGACATTGTTTTCTTTCTATTACTCAAATCGATACAACGCCGGACGATCTGCTACTGTATGACCTGTAGTCTATTATAAGTTACGCGTCGTTTCCAATGCCTAATATTTATTACTAGCCACCGCTCCCGCGCCTCGTCGCGGGCGGCACTATATTTTTTTAATGTAAAAAATATTAATTATGTTTTTTTTATTATAATATAAATTTAGTCAAAATAACAAATTTGTGCAGAATTCTTATGAAGTGCAAGTTTTCTATAAAATATATGAATTTTAAATCAATATAAATTTATCTGTTTAGTAGGTTTTAATGAAATAATCAGCATAAAATTATCATCATCATTAAAAAAGCAAGAATATTTGAATATTTAAATTATTGAATTCATTGTATTAAGATTAGTTCATTTTATAATTCAATTTAAATCACATTTAAAAAATATATAAATTGTGAAAAGACCTGCGATAATTAAATAACAAATAAGTAGTTAATTTTCTATTCACAAAAGACGAAAACATAAATTGAAAATTCATCCCTATATTATCATCATTTTCATTACTATAACAGTTCAAATTATTATCAACATTACTGCCCATACAATTAAAATCATTAAATTATCCCAAAAAATCAAAATCAAAATCAAAATCAAAACATTCTAACAATAAAACAATAAAATCATAAAATTATCTGATCCAAAAAATAGATAAAATAACAGAAAACACACAAAAAAAAAACAAAGGGAAAAAAAGAGCAATATTAACTTTAAAATTATCACCAACATAAATTAAAATTTCAGAAAAGAACCAAATAAAAATAAAACTCCGATAAAAAATGAATTGAAAAAATAATAATCTAAAAGACTCAATGCATAAATACGGACAGAAAACAAACATTGTCCAAATATTGTATTTTTAACGGGGTTTTTTAATGTTTTTAGATCATTTTCATTTCATGTGTTGATGCTAAAAATAATTTAATTTTGTTTTATACTTTTAATAAATTTCTAAACAAAAAATATTTTTAAAGAAATCAATCACATTTCCAATAAAAATAAAAATTATATTAAAGCAAAATCAGAAAATGCTAAGATTGGGATTCGAACACGCGACCTTTGTAATAATCTTGTGCACATTTGCCAACTCGGCTACCCGAAATTTTCGTTAATCATTAACGAAAATATATATTTATTGTATTTAGTTATTGTGGATGCAAAATCAGAAACTACTGAGGGGGATTCGAACTCACGCCCTTTCTAATAATCCCGCGCTTCATAGCCAACTCGGCTACCTGATCATCTCTTTCATTGTTAACGACAATATATAGTAATAGTATTTGTTACTGTGGATAAGCACAGTAAAACCGGGACGTGTTTTATATTTTAGTTAATATTATTATTACTTGACTATTAAAAAAAAGTAAACGAGTGGAATTTCCATGTGCACCTCTCGTGAAATATTATTTATTTAAATAAACAATTTCAATTTATTTTTCTTAGCTTAATATTTATTTTTTAATATTATATTTATTTAGAATTAAATTTTATAATTTACTTTTTATGAGGTTTCTAAACTCCAAACTATTAGCTTAATAAGGTAATATAATTGACTTGAGTTTTTTTTTCTACTCATTTTATTCTTTTAACATTATATTGATTAGGATTAGGTTTCATAATTTAATGTTATCTTTGTCTCATGACTTAGATCATAAATTTCACTGGTTGACTCAAATTATTTTTAAAACACTTTTTTTAATACAATTTTTCTTCAATTTTTTTCTTTCATCTCTAGGTCTCTTGAAGAATTATGTTTTATAGTTTTCTTCGGTTTGCTTTCTATTGGATTATTTTAATCTCATGACCCAAGTCGCGAGTTTAGGTTAACCTAATTTCACTCGGTTCATTATTTTTAATTGAATATTTTTCAATTTAATCCTTCAATATTTGGTTTATTAAAAATTATATTTTATAATTTATTTTTATTTATTTATTATGGGTTATCATAGTCTTATAACATGGCATGCAGATTAAAAAGTTAATACAAGTTAACTCAAAATGATTCAATATGTTAGTCTCAATGTTTATGAAAACACTAACCAATGCCCCTGCGCCTCGTCGCGGGCGGTACTATATTTTTTCAACATAAAAAAATTTTTAATTGTGTGAGATTTTTTTTATTATAATATAAATTTGGCAAAATAATAAATTTGTGCAGAAATCCTGTGAAATGCAAGTGTTTTTTTATAAAATATATGAATTTTCAATGGATATAAATTTATTTGCTTAGTAGGTTTCAACAAAATAACTAGTATGAAATTATTATTATCATTAAAAAAGCAAGAAGATTTGGATATTTGAATTATTGAATTTACTATATTGAGATTATTTCATTTCATAATTCAATTTAAATTAAACACAATAAACAAAATATAAATTGTGAAAATACTTGCAATAATTAAATAACAAAAATAGTAAGTTAATTTCCATTCTCCAAAAAAAAAGAAAACATAAATTAAAAATAGTAAAAGACATCCCTATGTTACCGCCATTATCATTACTGTAATAGTTAAAATTATTATCAACA
Source organism: Salix viminalis (assembly GCA_029228465.1). Classification (NCBI taxonomy): domain Eukaryota; kingdom Viridiplantae; phylum Streptophyta; class Magnoliopsida; order Malpighiales; family Salicaceae; genus Salix; species Salix viminalis. The sequence continues at coordinate 8,643,399 of CM055441.1, forward strand.
TCACTGCCCAAACAGTTGAAATCATTAAATTGGCCTAAAGAATAAAAAAAATAGATTTTTTCATTACAAAAAAGCAATAAAAAAGTAATCACTAAAATTATCATTATCATTGCACAAATAACAAAATCATAAAATCATTTGATCCGAAAAAGAGATAAAAATAACAAAAAAACAAAAAAAAAGAACAAAAGGTAAAAAGGTAAAAAGGAGCAATATTAATTTTAAAATGATCACCAACATAAATTAAAACTTCAGAACTTAACCGAATAAAAATAAAACATCAATAAAAAATAAAATGATAAATAGTAAAAACAAAAATCAAAAGTACAAATGAATAAATACGAATAAAAATTAAACATTGTCCAAAAAGGGCTGAAAAAACCAAAGGAATCCATACTAAATAAAAAAGTAAATGAATAAGTGTCAAAATACAAAAAACTATAATATATATATATATATATATATATATATATATAATTCTAATTGAATGAGAAAACCTGTAACAAAACCATGGGACCGAAACACAATAAAGGAATTTTTAAAAATAAAATGCAGTGTAACCAACATAAATTAAAATTTTAGAATGGAACCTAATAAAAATAAAACCCCGATAAAAAAATAAAACTACAAAAAATAAAAACAAAATCTAAAGCATAAATGCATAGATATTGACAAAAAAAAATTAAATATTATCCAAGAAGAAGAAAAAACACCCAAAGGAATTAATACCAAAAACAATTAATAGAATAAGTGCCAAAATGAGAAACAAAATATGTAATTAATTCTAATTAAAGGATAAAAATAAAACAGATCAAAACTTCAGGATCGAAAAACAATAAAGCGATTTTAAAAAATCAGTAGAGTGCAATTGTTTAACAAATTAAAAGAATAAGGACCGAAATGAAAAGTAGTATATATGATCATTTTCAATGGGAGGACAAAATTAGAACAAATTAAAACTTGCATACTAAAATTATTAAAGGAATCAAAATAAACAAAAAATCAAAAGATGAAGGACCAAAATGAAACTTAACGTATACAATCAATTTCAATTAAAGGGCATAATTGAAAAGAATCGAAATTTCCATTGAAACATCAGTAAGAAAATCGAAATCAAATCCTGAGGGACTAAAATACAATCACAAAAAATATGAGGGATTTGAACGTACTTCTCCCAAAGTAATCCATATTTATGCACCTATGCTTTTAGTTTTTGTTTTTAATTTTTATCGTTTTATTTTTTGTTGGGGTTTTATTTTTATTCGGTTCAATCCTGAAATTTTAATTTATATTGGTGATCATTTTAAAATTAATATATTTTTCCCTTTGTTCTTTTTTTTGTGTGTTTTCTGTTATTTTTATTTGTTCTTCAAGTCAGATGATTTTATGATTTCATTGTTTGCATAATAATAATGATAAGTTTAGTGATTTATTTTTTATTGTTTTTTGGTAAAATATTTTTATTTTTTATTTTTATTTTTTGGTGCAATTTGATGATTTTAATTGTTTGAGAAATAATATTATTAATAATTTTAACTATTATAGTCATGATAATTATGGTAATGTAGGGATGAATTTTCAATGATATTTATTTCTTTTGTAGATGGAAAATTAACTACTTATTTTTTATTTGATTATTGCAGGTATTTTCACAATCTATATTTTATTTTTTGTGTTTAATTGAAATTAGATTATAAAATGAAATAATCCTAATATATTGAATTTGATAATTCAGGTATCCAAATCTTTTTTCTTTTTTTAATGATGATGATAATTTTATGTTGGTGATTTTGTTGAACTTACTAAACAAATAAATTTATTTCGATTTAAAATTCATATATTGGATAGAAAACTTAGACTTCACATGAATTCTGCATAAATTTATTATTTTCCCCAAATTTATATTATAATAAAAAATCACACAATTAATATTTTTTGTATTGAAAAAAATATGGTTTTGACACGGTGAGACGCAGGTAAGTGGCTAGTGGAAATAGATGTTGTATCATCTATATTAATATTTACTCTTTAATGGGGATGGCATGTAAGGGAGGAATGGGCCATATGTGTGGATTGGCCTATGGTCTAGCCTTTTTTTTAAAATAATTTTTAAGTATTTTTAACCCCTTATATATATATATATATATATAGAGAGAGAGAGAGAGAGAGAAGTATGTTTGTTTTCTAAAGGTCTTTTATCAATATTTAAAGAAAAAAAATGTTATTTTTTAAATTTAGTCTCATGTGACACTCCTATTTTTTATGCTTTTTTTTTTTTGTAAGAAAGAAAAATTATAGTTTGATATAAAAAAACATTAACATGTCTAGTTTTTGTATAAGTGAATGAAAAGTTATTTAGAAATAAAAAGGTATTTTAAATCAAATAGGTTGCATGACTTGGATCCCGATTTTGACAGCTTAAACTAGGTTTTTAGTTTTCACAATAAGTATCGACAAACAATGAGTATGAATATCTTGATTATGGAGAAGTGGTGCAGAGAATTGATTGTAAGTTTCCCCAAGTATAAGTTTCAATGTTCTCTAATATTTGAAAGATAGTTTAAGGAAAAAAGGTTATACTCCATTAGGAGCAAGTGTTAATCATGAAAGCATTAGAGGTTGTTGTACACATAAAATTCTCATTTATTGAATCAATGCGTTAGAAAATATGGTGTCAAAATTATAGTAATAAATTTGATTACAAGAAAAGTAAAAATTCTCTTGAAGTGCTTTTCGTGTGCACAAATCCTCTTATTAACAATCAAATCTAGAACTTGTTCTTGTTTTGGATGAAGAGATATTCACACGGACCCAAAAGCTTTAATCGGATGAGATCTTGACTTGATTTAATTTGATGAAAGAAGTTTTTTTTGATCATTTGTTTCCTTAGCTTGATTTGATAAAGATTAGGACTTTGATCATTTTTTTCCTTGATGGACTTGAATTCCTTTGAGAGAACTCCAAGTTTTTTTGTTTGGTCTTTAATCCTTGTTTGTTGTCTCTCTTCTACTCATTTTTTGCTGTTATGGACTTATCCCCCTTTTTTTCTTCTCTTTTTTTTTTATGGTTTTGTTGCCAATTTATAGACAAGTTAGGTACAATTTTACCTCAAATGTCCTTTAATTGAATGATATTTAAGGGAAATCAATATAAACATTACTTAAAATACCCTTATGCTGGAGGATAATAAAGTAAGATTCACAAAATGCATTTGAATTTGGGGTTTTAATTTAACTTGGGATCAAAACCAATAAATTTAATTAGACTCATATTGAATAAATAAAATTTTGGATTATGGATAGAGTTTGAAATTTTAATATGTACAAGTGTGCAACGAGGATTAAACCATTAATAAGAACCATTAGGTTTGATTGAGTAATAGGCAATATAAACCAAAGTTGTTGTTCTCTGCAAATGTCTGTACTGGGCTTTTATGTCTGCAAGTCATACGGGCACTCATGTCTCTCCAATACAAGGAAACTAGCTGTCAATTGCTGGAAATAACTAATCTTAAGCTCTGTTATCAACTGTTTAATGATCAATTACCCTCTCCAACACTCTTTTTTATCAACTCATTTACTTCTCAACACTTTTTTTCTTCAAGAATTCCTGTATTAACACTTGCCAAAGCTCAAAGCCCACAAATATATAACAACATTTACGTAGGAAATTATTAAAGAGCCCGAAATTCACTTGAATGATGCCTACTGTCAAAGCTCAATCCCATATTAAGATCAATATTTTCTATTCGAGCATCCAAAATCAATAAATCCGCAGTTCAAGACAAATGAAAAGAAGCAAAATCAATGGAGGAATAACCCCACAAATGAACAACTATTTTCTTCAAGTTGAGTTGATAATTTTTCATACACAGACACAAAACCCCATAAAATGAAACTCGTTGTCGCTGCACAACTTTGGGCCGGCATAACTATCCTGTAAATTTGCAGACTTTGACTTTCAAATAGTGGTAAGAGAGTCACTTTTTCTCCCATCAATCTTTTCCCAGAAAAATATGCCAATCAAAGTGGGCAGAGCATTAAGAAAGAAAAAAAAACACTTTTATTGTCACCCTTAGTCATTCACTACCCTGTTTCCCCCCTAGCTCGGAGAAGTGATAGCGGGGAAGTAGAAAGTGAAGCAAAACTAGCCCCGCCATCCCCATTTTCCATGAAAGAACATGTGCTCATTTTATCAAATGAGGAAGAAGCAAAGGAGTTTGGAAAATCATCAAAGACCTCGCTCATACCCTTCACTCCATCATATGCACTATTTGGATCCTTCAAATTTTGAGGAATCCCAACTTCCTCGTCCAAATACCTCACTACTTGCCTCATGCTAGGCCTTGCCATTGGGGCAGCATGCGAGCACATTATTCCCAATTTGATCACCATCATCACCTCGCTTTCGTTATATTCACCATTTAGATTACGATCTATCACATCGAGGGCTCTCCCTTCTCTAAACTTTTCCCACACCAAATCCACCAGCACCAGTTCTTCAGGCAAGGCTTTGGGTTCAACAGGCCTACGCCCACACACAACCTCAAGCAAAAGTGCCCCAAACGCATACACATCCGAGCTTTCTGTGGCCTTTCCTGTTCTTGGCAATTCTGGGGCAAGATAACCCAATGTTCCAACAACCCGGGTCGTATTTGGGTTCGCTCCATGTTCGTATAATCTTGCGAGACCAAAATCACCAAGCCTACCATTTAGCTCACCATCAAGCAAAACATTGCTGGCCTTAACATCTCTGTGAATTACCACTTGCTCATACCCTTCATGTAAATAGAGAAGCCCAGAAGCAACATCCTTTATGATCTTAAACCTCTGTTCCCAATTTAAGATCATTTTTGGCTCATCAAACAATAACTTGTCTAAACTACCATTAGCCATATAATCATAAACAAGAAGGAAATCATCTCTTCTTCGGTACCAACCTAATAATTGAACTAAATTTCGATGGCGAAGCCGACCAATACTAGCAATTTCTGATACAAACTCCTGCAAACCTTGTGTTGATTCTTTAGAAATTCGCTTCACCGCAACTTCAATCTTTGAATCAGGTAATATCCCCTTGTAAACTTGGCCAAAACCACCTTTTCCAAGCAGCACCTTTTCACTGAAATTATTAGTTGCTTTCTTGAGTTCCTGATAAGAATATCGATGTGGCCCCATTTCCAGCTCCCAATCTTCTACTATGTCAGCATTCTTGATTTTTCTGATCAGATAAATAGCAGTTGATATTGATATGATAACAAACACAACGATTGCAGCTGAAACACCGATTACTAAACCTGTATGCTGCTTCTTGTGATCAGCTGGAAGTGAAGGTAATGAAGAAAGATCCAGAGCTGGAGCTTGCCCATTTAACTTAAAGCTCCAGCCCAACATATAGTGTGAGCTAGCAAGCAAACCTGTTGAAGCAGATAAACCCACATACATATATTCTTCAAACAGAGATGACAAATCAACGTGATAAGACAAGATTGGAATTTTGGGTTTCTTAGAAGTAGGCGAAATAGTTACATCGACAACACTTTGAAATGAATCGTAGTCGATCCAAACTTGGATTGGCTTTCCACCCTTAAGATTTAAATCTTGTTTTGAAGAATCAGAATCACCGGTGTAATATGCAGCAGCAGCGGATGCGTTAGACTTCAAGCTGCCGATATCAACACCAATATGGTTGTCATTGATGTCACCAAACTCAAAATCTTGAACCGTATCGAATTCAACAGCAAAAAGGTGATTTGTCAAGTTAACCACACTTGAATTGAGCAAGCCAAGATACTGACTTGGAAGAGCCTTTAGATCCTTTGTAGTTGCGATTGTGAAAGCAAGACCATGGCCTCCAAGTTTTGGATACTCTGGAACTATAATGAACACAAAAGAAGTGGAAAAGGACAAAGCTTTGCCATTGCTGGAATTCTTGAACTTGAATGGAGAAGGATAAAAAGCATGACCCAGTAATCTACTCGTTTCATTGGTTAAGCGAAGCATACCATTTTTTTGAATCTCTGAAACCCCACTCAAAGTTATGTTGGTGGCAGCATCTTTGAATCCGGAATACAAGAATTCATTCAGCTGGTTTGAAACTGGGATTATTGAGAGAAAGATAAGAGCAGAGAAAAAATCAACAAGATAGCCCATGCTAAGAAAAGATCAAGATGCAGTACAGGAGGAAAGGAAGAAACAGCGATAATGAGAGGATTTTTATAGGGAGAATTTACTTTGAAGAGTCAAATTTAAATATTATTTTCAATAGTATAAATATAAGTTTTTTAGTAATATAATTTAGGGAAATATTATTTGAAAAGTTAATTATATTAAAATGAAAAATATTTTATTTCTTCTTTAAAGAGTTTGATGTTATATTTCTTTTATGACTGTATTTAATTAGTTTATATTTTTTTTACTGGGTACAATTCATTGGTTTTGGTTTTTTTTAGAAAATATATAGAAATATTATTTTTTTTAAAAAAGAACATCATTTTATTTTATTTAACATTATCTATAAAGCACAAACAAGAAGAGTTAAAATGATTTTTTTTTTCATTTTTACGAGGTTGGTGAGATACATAATTTAAAGTGAGAGCAAGCATGGTGGGTCCTATTATTGTGAGAAAAAAAGAAAAAAAGTAGGCTATGGAGTAAGGACTAAGGACTTTGATGAAGGGTCTGTGACTCTGTGGTGGTTCTCCAGGTAAGCACGAACTAACTAGCTAAGCATCCTATCTTCGTATTTGTTTGACTGTATTTCAAAAAAAAAAAAAAAAATATCTTCGTATTTGTTTGACTGTATTTCAAAAATGATTTAAAAAAAAGAAAAAGGAAAATATTTTTATTTTTATTTTTATTTTTATTTTTTAAATCAGAAAATTAGTGTTTTTGTTATGATATTAGATTCTAACCCTATAATTAATCATTAATATAATGATTCTAAACCTGTAAAATTGATAAAAATATGTTGAAGTAAGAAAAGAAAAAGCAGCATATGCGACGTTGTTGCACATGGGGTTGTGTGAATAGAATGTACAGAGAGACAGCAAGTATGAAAATGATAAAAACCTTTAACTTTTCTACTCCCTTGATTTTCAAACCCTATAATAAAATATTTATTATTATTATTATTATTATTATTATTATTAGAGAACAATAACCAATCATAGAGGGGAGTTTGGAGTTTGGAGAGAAAACAAGGTGTACAACAGTGTCTGCAACAGGGGATTAAAGAATTCAAGAGGTATGGTATGGCCTCTCCTCTCTCATGGATTTATTTAATATAAACCTTCGGATTTAGCGCAGACCAAGTTTGAACAGGGATGTCGATTCCCACCTCACAAGAGGAAGAGAGAGAGAACAGGACAGACAGGCAGAGCGAGCTCTCGCTTTTTTATCTCCGTGGTCGTGAGTGACTCCATCCACTGATTATGGTTTTTATGTTTATTCCCCTTGCCTTCACCACTCACTCTCTTGTTTCTCCATTTTCTCCCTAAACAGCAATGCATGTTATCTTATTGATTTGTTTTTTATTTTATACATGTTTAAGTTTTTCTCATTCAAATAATTTATTTTATTTTTATTTTGATACACTACATCAAAATTAGATTTTTTAAAAAATATTATTTTAAATATACTTTTAAATAAAATATTCAAACCTCTTGCTTTTTGAGTCACAAAGATCTTTTTCTTTTTTGAAATCCCAATTTATTATATTTTGTTTCTATACATAGAGAGAAAAGGTTTTTATATCAATTTTTAAAACAGTGTTCCTTAAGGATAATGAAAGATGCATAATTGAGATATTGTTTTCTAATACTATTTGTGATTATAAACAAATAAACCATGGAAAACAAGTTCTCTACATATCCTTACTTTTCAGTTAACCTAGCATTCGTGCATCAACTAACCTTGATCACACAATAATCTTCATTAAGCATGCAAAATTTAATTACATGACAATATTAAAATTAAGATTGGTGCAATTGATTAATTATAATTAAATATGTAGGGTTTAATTTAATCAAGATTTAGTTCTCTAAGAAACAAAGAATCAATCATGGGTTTGAAAATTATATACTTTTGCTACTTATGTTAAGGAGTCATGAACTCTTCCCAAATTAATCAATAACAAAATATTCAATATCAAAAGCATATGTTGCGCTTCACTTCATATAGAATTTTAGTCTTTAATAATTAAGTTTATTCATAATAAAAATTAAGAGATTTGTAAATCAAATATAAAATAATTTAAAAGCATAATCCCTATGAGAATTTAAAAGATCCATAATAGTGTTTGTTAAATCTATTATAAAGCCTAAAACAAAATGGATTTAGGAGAAGTTCAAGAGTTTAAGCTAAGAGGCTTGGGTTAAAAATGTATAAATCTGTCAATTTGGACCTTTATTTACTTTTCATATCATATCTAAAACTACAAGAAAATTTTGGATACAATTCTAATTATGCCAAAAAATAGACATTTATATATTTGTAACTATAAATGATAGGTCTGCTAACTCATTCAAACATAAAAGGGTAATATGTTTTAATTGGGGTATAAAATTTGCTAGCAAATCATGAAAAAAAAACATTGTTTTTTAAGAGTTATGGATTTCATTCACTACAATAAGTCCTTAATTCTATCGAAAACTTATGTGGCAAAACTTTACTTATCTATTTTACAAGTATTTCATATCAAACAAGAAGAATTAATTGGTAAAAAAATAATTCTTATCTTAGAAGGCACCAAACTTTTGTTCACTAAGGATTTTTCAACAATTGTTTCTCTTGATTGTTTTTTATTAGCATATTTAGCAAAGGATGAAAAATATTCTTAGACTATTGTTTTATTTATTTCTGTTAATTTAAACCTAATTGTAATTAGTTTGGACTTTATTTAAATTGGGTGCATGTCTGACCCATTAGTTTTAAGGTTTATGTATAAATGCTCTTATGTAAGAATTTTTATTTAGTAGATGAATTTTACCTTTAAATTGTTGTATATTGTGTGTTTATTTATCTTTATATGATTGAGTGGTTTTCATATTAAGTTCTTGGTTGAACTTGGAAACTCTTCGAAGTTATACTTCTCGTTTGCATCTCATTATATATGTAGAGTGAAAGTGATCAGTTGCATATAACTTTGGTTCTCCAAGGTAAAGTTCTTGTTTGGTCAACTTGTAAATTAACAATCTAAAAAACAATTTGACATCAATACTAACATCGTAAAACTCAAAACTAAGCTTGTTGTAAATTAAGAAATGAAAAAATATCAATAAATACTGAAAACAATAATATCCCTCTTTATCTTCTCTGATGTTTTAAATGTGATCCCTCTTTTTTTAGAGGTTAAGACTAAGTACATATAGAGATAAGGAGGTGAAGAAATGTCTTAGTTAATAATTATTTCCTAATAAAACTACTTTTAGGATTTCTTATACTAATCTAGCTCTAATGACTTGTTCATTGGCTTTAACCTTCTAGAAAGGCTTTTTGAGTTTCATCATTCTAACATGAAAGATGAGTTGGAATCATGCTAATTTGGCAGCAAATTTCAAGCTAATTTCTAAGATATTTCTCTCTCTTATGTGGATGAGTTATTGAGTATAACATATTTCGTTTTTATCGCAACTTGAACTACACAAAATTCCATCTTTAGCTTTAGATATGATCTATAGAGTACATAGTGGTCCAACCTAGGAGGTTTGCTCTTTCCAATCCTAATCTCATAAGAATTCATTTTTCAAGTTGGATTTCTAATGTAATTTTAATTATATTTATAATATAGTAAAAATAAAAATAATAATAATAATTTTATATTGATTTTCTTGTAAGTTGAGATCGATTTTTAGTTTATTTAATTTCAAGTAGCAACGCAGAACCAACTAAAAACTAAACCAAATAAATTGATTACACAATAGTGATAATACAACTAATTTAGGGTATTAAAGATGGTAGTAGAGGTTGGTTTTGAAAATTCATCACAATAATATTTTATTTTATTTTTAAAAAATTATTTTTAATATGAACATGTCAAAACAAACTAAAAATAAAAATAAAAATCAAATTTTCATAAGACTCGTGTTGCATCGGCCGCCCTAGAGACAACTGAACTTCGTGATGAGATAGTCAAACTTCATGATGAGATGATTGAATTGCGCAAAATATTAATGCAAATGTAATTACATTGGGGTGATACGTGTGCTCCTCTCTTTACATCCCGTGGTCTCGACCAACCTCTTCCTCCTTTAGCGCCACCTCTATTGAAGATTTATTATATTTGAATTTTGAATAATTTAATAATTTGTAATAAATATCTTAATTTTAATTTAATTTAATTTAATTTTAAATATATTTTGATTTTAGATTTATTTTTCATATTATTAAAATTATATCAAAAATCAATTTATTTTCTTATAAAAAAAATATTAGTGATGAAATTACAGAATGAAATATCAGTCGGTATTTTTCAGAGATATAAAAAATCAATTGATTTCGAAGTGATTTCAACAGTCAAGCTAATAAAACAACCAACTCAATTTTTTATTTCTTAAGATCCTATTACTATAGAAATAGGAAGCAACCAAAACAAATAATAAAAATGAAAATTCAAATCCATAGAAGAAGGGAAAAAAACTTGACAAGATTGCAAAAAATACTTGAGAAAAAGCAAAAATAATTAAAACATGGTTGATATTTATTAATTACAATAACAATTGTTTTTTAAAATATTTTTTGTTTGAAAATTCATTCAAATATTTTTTTTTTAAAAAAATTTTAGTTCTTATATCAACACATCAAAACAGCTTTAAAATACCAAAATAAATTTAAAAAAATCAAAGTTTAAGAAAACAATGTTCAAAACACTAAAACAAACATGTTAGGATCATAACTGCAATTATTAATTCTAAATTATAAGAGCCAATTTTGACATTTTTTATTAATTAAAATACACTTAATACTTTAAACTTTTCAAGTGTTAATATAAGAAACTTATCAGAAAGCTTCCTAAATTTGGACATATAATTTTTATGGATTGGCGTAAAAATAATCATTTTAGAACCAAAAAATTATTTATAATAAAGTCAAACCCAAGTTTAATTCAAGCTCTCACATTAGTGACTTAGATCTCATTTGATACTGTAATCTAATTGTATTTATGATTTTTAATTTTTTTTATGTTGATGTCAAAAATAAATTTTAAAAATTAAAATATACATTATTTTAATGTAATTTAACCAAAAAAATATTTTAAAAAACAACTTTTATTTTACTTTCAAACGGGATATTATTTCTGAAACTCAAATAGTTTCTTCTAATAATTTTGGTGTCTTGCAAGCCTAATTTTAATATTTTAATTTTCCACTATACAAACCACGAAAAAAAAATCTTGTACTTTATTTAATGTGGAACTAAGGTTTTTTGAATTTGAAAAAAAAAACATGTTAATTAATATTTTTGTAGATTAATTTGTAATTAAAAATATTTTTAAACAAAATATTAACTTAATATGAGTGGATCCCATATTTCTTTTTTACTCAATTCGGTTCAATAAACATGGCTTGAAACCAAAATTTACATCATCTTTATTAACTCAATTACAAGATAATCCAATTTATGAGACAAAGCTGCTGACTCATTCTAGAGTATGTCATTTTTACAACATAATAACATTTATAAGGAAGACGTAAAATCGATAGAGGCAACTGCCATCATCACTCCTAGCGGCTGGATCAAAGTTTTCTGTCGATGAAACAATGCAGTCTTCTTGAACAATAAATCATGTTTAATAAGAGTATGACAAAAAAAATAACTTGCACATAAACACCAATACTATTGGATTCGAATCCCACTCAACAATTAGCAATTCGTGAAAAAAAGTATGGATTGACACCACAAAGTCAGTTAAACCTCGATAAGTAATTTTCAATCCTTTAAAGAATCATGAAGAGATAATTCTCTCCTTACAAGCACAAAAAATTATAGCCGTAATCTAAATATTATTAAGCAAAAAAACATGATCTAAAACTTAGGTTACAAATGTGTTAAACTACGCTAAACCCTAGAATACCTAATAATATGGACTTGTTTAAAGCCTTTTTACAATCAGACCCAAATCCTCAAATATATATGTCCAATTGATGTTTATTAACCTTAAAATATAAAATACAGATTTAATATCAAAGTCTAAGTTGCAACCAAAAAAAAATAAGATAAAAAAGATTTATTTGGTTTTGAATGTTGTTGACTTTTTAGGTTTCCTTCCTAGAGTAGGAAATTTCTTCTTTTGAATGCTAAAAATCCTCAATTTTTAAGAAATAATTTGGATTTGGACTCCATGTCATAATAGGAATAAACTCAAATCAAGGTTGTCATGGGGTCTAACACATCAGCCTTTTTTCAGAACTTGAACACGACCATTCTTAGACTTGGATTAGATAAATTAGAGGTTGCCCTTTAAGCTCTATAGATATCCTTTGTCCCTCTAGGTCCATTTCAATCCCTCTTTAAGTATCTTTACCTTAGCTCTTGTAATAAGCTCACTTGGCACCATCAATGGGTCATTTACATGATTATGTTTGGTGTTGGGTTGATTCTCATTATCCCCTCTCTTTAAAAATATTCGACCTCGAATCATCATCACCTACATCAAATATATTAAGATTAGAAATATTAAAGGTAGCACTACACCTTAATCACATGGCAAACCAACTTTATATGCATTATCATTTATTCTTTCCAAGATTTTAAAAGGCACATTTCCTCATGAATGTAACTTAGATTCTTTGGGCTGGAAATCTCTCCTTGCGCATTTGCACCCGAACACAATCACCATGCTGAAATAAAACTTGTTTGTGCCTCTTATTGGCTTTATTTGTATACACACGATTCTTTTTTCAATATGTTGTCGTGCACTCTCATATAGTGTCTTCACCACCTATTCTTTACAATTTCAATACAAACTAATCCTTTCATTAACAAGTAAAGGAAACAAATCCATGAGAGTTAAAGGGTTAAACCCATACACGATCTCAAATGGCGAAAATCAGTAGTAGAATGCACACTATGATTATATGCTAATCTTCCCAATTCTTCAAGTTATTTTGAATGACAACACCAAAGTTGTGTGTTAAAGTCCTATTAATTACTTCAGTTTGTTCATTTATTTGGGGATGACATGTAGTAAAAAATAACAACTTATTACCTAATTTTTCCAATGACACCTTCCAAAAGTAACTAAGAAACTTAACATCTTTATCAGAAATAATGCTCTTAGGAACTCCATAAATTCATATTATCTCTCTACAGAACAAATTAACAATATTAGTTGCATCATCTGTTTTATGACAAGGTATGAAATGTGTCCTCTTCGAAAACCTATCTACAACTACAAAAATTAAGTCCCTACCCTATTTTGACCTAGGTAAAGCTAATACTAAGTCTATTGAAATGTCTACCCATGGTTTTAGGTACAAGCAAAGAGGTATACAGGTTATGCGGTTGAGTCCTAGATTTTGCTTTTTTTATATATTATGCATTTATCACATATGCATTACACATCTTTTTTCATTATTTACCAATAAAAATGTCATGCAACACAGCTAAAGTTTAAGTAACACCAAAATGCCCTATCAACTCGCCCCCATGTGCTTCACATAGAAGCAATTCATTGTCATCCATCAAGTCTATAATTCTTTCCAAAACCCGAAATGCATCAAAAATAGTAACAAAATCATTTTTATCCTTGAACAATCCTTTATGTGCTCAAATCCAAGAAATCTAGAATCTAATGTGGATAAAAAACATACTTGTATGAAAGTGTATCAACCACAATGTTTTCTTTCCCTAGCTTATACTTGATCACATATGAAAAAGTTTCAATAAATTCATCTCATTTGGCATGTCTTCTACTTAACTTACTTTGTGATTTCAAATGCTTTACGGACTCATATTCTGAATGTATCACAAACTTCTTAGGCCATAAGTAATGTTGTCACGTCTCTAAAGTTCTTATCAAGGTGTAGAGATCCTTGTCATATGTAAGGTGATTCAAGGTTACCCTATTAAGTTTATCACTGAAATATACAATGGGTTACCTTTCCTTTATTAACAAAGCTCCTATACCTATACTTGAGGCATCACATTCAACTTCAAAAGCTTTTGTAAAGTCTGGAAAAAGCTAAAATAGGCATTGAACAAGTTTATCTTTCAACAAATTAAAAGCTTTATCTTGGTCATCATCCCATTTACATCCAACATACTTTTTTCATGATTTCAGTTAAAGGTGATGCAATAGTACTAAAATATTTCACAAACCTCTTATAAAAGCTAACAAATCCATGAAAACTCTTTACCTCAGTTATAGACTTGGGTGTAGGGCAATCCTGGATGGTCTTGACCTTTTTCATCCATGTTAATACCCTGTGTAGTTACTATATATCCAAAAACACAATTTTCTCCATGCAAAAGGTACACTTATTGAAATTAGATATAGTTTTTCATCTACAATACACTAAGCACACTACGCAAATGATCAAGATGCTCATTCATGTTTTTTTCTATAACTTAGGATGTCATCAAAGTACACAACCACAAATTTACCAATGAATGCACGCAACACATGATTCATCAATCTCATAATGTGATAAATGAAACGATATGACTAACTAGTAATACAAACCATGTTTAATCTTAAATTTTGTTTTCCAATCATCATCTTTTTTCATCCTAATCTAATAATACCCACTTCTTAAGTCAATTTTAGACAAAACACATGGTCTATAGAACTCATCCAACATGTCATCAAGTTTAGGGATAAGATCTATACTTTACCGTTATGTTATTGACAATGCGATAATCAACACTATTCTTTTTAGGCTCAAGTAACACTGTCACATCACAAAGGTTCATACGCTTATGGATGTACCCCTTCATCATCAACTCTTATAGTTTCCTTTAAAGCTCTTTTGCCTCTTCGAGAATGCTTTTATAGGCTGGATGATGAGGAATCGATGGTCCTAGTACAAGGTCAATTCAATACTCAATTCCCATTATTGATGATAATCCACTAGGGATGTCTATAGGGAATACATTATCATACTCTTGCAATAAAAAAAAACCATACTAGGAACAACAAAATCAAGATTGTGAGTGTTTAAATAAGTCTCGTTATACATAAGAAAGATCATCAGCTTGTTAGTGAAAAATGCAAATCTGATTTGAGCTCTTTTTGCATAATAATTTGGTTGTTTCTTTAGTTTTTCCACACTATTATCATCACACAAGCTTACTTTTTTCACTCATTGGGTTTTACGTCCAATCTCAACCGGTTTAATTAATGATTTAGATTTAGTCAAACATGATGGTCTTCTCTCACCATTGTCCTCACATGAATTTTCACTCTTCCCATCCTCACATTACCTTTTTAATTTCATTTAATTTTCATACACTTGTTTTGAAGGCAGAGGTACAAGAGTGATGATTTTACTATTTATAAACCCATCATGAATCGCCTTTCAATTTAACTGCCATGGACACCATAATAGTAAGTGATTAGCATGCATTAGGACTACATTGCAAATAACCTCATCAAAATATTTTCCAATAGAAAACACAATTGACACTTACTTAGTAACCTTCACTTAACCATATTAATTCAACCATTGCAATCTATAAGGCTTAGGATGTTTAATGCAAACCAAAATCAATTTCTTTATAAGAGTATCACTAACTTCATGTGCTCTAAACTAGCCCAATCAATGTCTCTTTAAGTTTCATTGCCCTAACTCTTGTAATAGCCCCATTTGGCACAACCAATAGGTCGTTTACGTGGTTACGCTTGTTATTGGCTGATTCTCATCATTTATTTTTAATTAAAATTTAGGATTTCCAGGTAAATCATGATTTACTCTCTATGAATAAAATTTATATTGTATAATCTTAAACTAATTATAAAATTACTTTTCTAATAGGATTAGGAAATAATTAAATTTCTTAATTCATTTTTTAGCTTTATAATATCCTAATGGAATTACAATTTATTTAATTAAATGGTTTAATTTAAATTTAGAAAAATAGTTTTTCTAAGAGTTTTTGAAGCAAAAAATTTATTAGGTAATTATCAAATTGAATTTGGTTGAATATTTCTAAGCAAAGTTGTCAGTTTCATTTCGTTTCGGCAAAAAATGTTTCATACCATTTAAGAAAACAAGACAAAACGATATCGTTTTTACCTCATTTTGAATTTCATCCTTTTCAGGATTTTCAGCCAAATACCAGTTAAAACACGTCGATATCATAACAACTGTGTCGTTTCGGCCTTTTTTTAAAAATCAAATAAAAAATTAACCCCCCCGCAACCCATTTTCCCTCAAACTCAAAATCCCAAATCCTTAACTTGTTCTTCCCATGATGGCACCACCTTGCACCCTCATTGGTTCTTCTCTTCTTCTTCCCTAAATTTCTGCTCACGACAGTACACCCATCATTTGTTCTTCCCCAAATTTAGAATGATCTGCTGGGAGATAAAATAAAAGAGAGCTATAGCAGAAAAGTACCTAGTTGTCTTTAAAGCTCTAATCTTCAAAGAAGATAGCGTTCGACCAAAGGGGAAAGAGAAAGAGGCTTAATTAAGTAGCCGCTAGTGTCGAAGCTGAGAAACTACAGGATCGAACAATGACCCATGCTTGGGAATTCCCAAGAAATCACTTGAAGCAGTTTTTCTGCCTTTTGTCAAGCATGGCTCTGGTTCTTGTGATGGATCAACTCTCCTTGAAAAATGGGAAATAAATGAATTATGCAATAAATAGTATGAAATGAAGGAAGAAGGGAGAATGTTTCTATGGAAGGCAAAATATAGATTTGTTTTCTTTAAAATTTTGGGATTTTTTTTTTGTTGTAAATTTCTAGGTGTGAATTTATTTTGAATTTGAATTATATTTGTTAAATTATTATTATATATATATATATATATATATATAATTAACTATATATGAAGAGTACAATCCCGAAACGCTCCGAAACCAAAACATTTTATTTCAATTGAAAAAATGAAACACCAACTGAAACAGAATTGACAACTTTGTTTCAAAGTGCTAGAAATATTATTTATATTGGACATAAAGCCAATAATTAATTCATCTTAATGCAACTTGAGGTTTTTGAATTAATTATATCAATGTTATGTAATTCACAAATGTAGACAATTATTATGTAACTAAAGACAAAAAAGAAATGACAATGAAGACTATAATTAAAGTGCTTGCAATGGATTTATGAAGACTTACTATATCTACCTAGGATTTGACTATCTAATTCCCTTCAAGGGCATGAGGGAATTAATTTAGATATGTCTATAATCAACCAATATATATATATATATATATATATATATATATATATATATATATATTAAATTATGCCATGTTATACATGAGATCTAATTAATTAATAATAAATAGCTTATTAATATATTAAGTACATGTCGAGAACATGAATAATTGCCTTCAAAATTTATATACATAAAACCATAGTTTTATTCATAGATAATTTGTTGAGTCACTAAAGGTTACCATTAATAAAATATATTTAATTTTGTCCCAACATGGAAAATACACACAACATTGGGGGGATGAATGAGTCGTCACCTAATTGTTTGATTAATAGTAGAAACCCAAAACACTAATTTTATTAGAGATTCAAGGTATTGGTGCTTCCAACGCACCTTACTTAAGGTAAGATGCATTATGTGGTTTAAAGGGTTTTGATGTGTTCTTAATCAATAGTTTATCTATGACTTAAGGTATAGGTTTATATGTAAAAATAAATCTAGCCTTTTGAAATTATTATAGGCTTGTGTGCCCAAATGAATTCTTATTTTAAAAGATCTACATAGGTGCCCTGATAGGGCTCCCCCATCCTGGAAGACAAATGATTTTTTCATGACTCGTTCAGCATGATAAAAAATAATGTAAATAAAAATAGGTAAATATTTAGGATAACTAATAATTTCTTGGTACTGATATTTTAAATTCTAGTCTACTTATAGATCCAATATTTATACTAGAGTATTCACTATTAATTCTCGTGAATTAAAAATAAATTATAAATTGATCCAATATTGGAAAAATTCTCATGGATTTAATAATTTGACTATTAAGATCATGTTTGACAAAACCTATTTTTTGAAATAAATAAAACAAACTGCCCAAAAACAAGTCTAAGAAGGGTGTTTGCCAAACACACTCTTAAACAAAAAATCCTAAAAAAAACAATCAAACTAGACATTAACACTCATTTGGTCTCTTTTCACGTGACTATGTTGACTTGATTAGGTTGAACCTCAAACAACCCAATACAAAGACCTAAAACCAAGAACAAATTATGCAATAACAAAAATTAAAAAAAAATCTCAAAAGAAACAGATTAAACATAATAATGGCAAAGAGCACGAAGAACATTCAAATGCATGCTTAACAACTTACGATCCAATGGTAGTTTATGTAGATTATCCTTAGAGACTGGATAATTGGACAGCTTGTATTTTGCAACAATCTATCCTTTATATTATTTATTAAAGAAAACAAAATTTTCAAATAATAAAAGTTTCAAATAATAATTTTTTTAACAATTATAAATTTATTTAACAAGATACTTAAAACCCTCAAATAATTTTGATTTATTAGTTTTGCCGTGTGTATGCTATGCTATTAAGAAAACGCTAACATGAAAATCAAGTTAAAGATTGGAGAGGAGAGACGAAATGGAACTGAATTATAGAATGGTGGTGAGGTTCTTGGACAAGTAAATTATTATTTAGCTCCCAATTCATGAATAAGAAGACATCTTAGTCCTCTATATGGGAAAACTACACCCATGCTTAACTTTTATCTAGATCCCATTTTCTCCATGAATTTAATTTTCAAAAGGACATATTAGGGATTTAGAGAAGGATCGATAAGATTTAATAATAAAAAGAGAGGCTAAAACGAGTCAGAGTCAGAGTCAATAAAGTAAATTATTACTTTTCAAAAAGGAAAGACTAACCAGCAAATTTATGAAGTGTGTGAGAAGATGAAGTCGAGAGATGAAATTATAGTCTGTGGATTGGCTTACGAATTTGCTGATGGCCGCGCCGTTGGATTTGATTTTATTACGTGGCACATTGGTTCAAGTGGACTTTCGTTTTGTGTCGGCGGAAAGGACCCCAGTTTATTTACACATAAAATCGAGGCTTTTGGGCTGGGAACTGGTTTGAGGTCAGGGATTAACATCTTGTTGTCTTTGACACCTTCTATTTTTTTTTTTTTAAAACATTGTTTTTAGCCTGAAAAATATTAATATTATATTAAATATATTTTTAATAATTTTAATGTATTAGTATAATTATTTTTATTTTCTCAGCCAATTGTTCCCACAAAACATGAAACAGACATTTATTTTCAATAAACAGCTTAATTTATTTTTTCAATATTTAAAAATACATAATAAGATTTTCGAATAATAAATTTCAAAGTGATAAATTATCTGAAACTAAATTATTAAATTGCTATTTTTTCAAATTATCATATATAGTTTCTAAGAGCAAAATATATTTTACATTCAATGATTAAAAAATATATTTTGTTAAAAATATTATTTTTAAAATTTAACTTATTTGTTTACATTAAATGATTACAAATATTGTGTTAATTATACAAACAAAATGGATTAATGATTAAACCGTTGCATGTAAATTTAAATAAGAGTTTTTTTTTTTAATTATGAATTGGATTGATAAATAATTAACATATAAATTATTCTTAAGGATTTCTTGTAAATTCTAGTCCATTTATTTGAAAATAAGTTTTAGTGTGTTTGTTTTCTTGCTGATTGTTTGATGTGTGTTTTTAGGTTTTTTGGTTTCAATTTGAAGTGGAAAGAATTAAGCACACAGAAGATTGGAAGAGAAGAAAGGTTTTTACAGAAAAGATAAGCAACTTCTCACTGTTGCATATCTTGTGTTTGATTAATTGCCTGCTTATATACAAAAGCAGAGCATGCTTTACACATTTTTACAACTGACTCTATAATTGTCTAACAAACTTCTAGTTGTAATATATCAGTTGAACTTGAGTTAGTTACAACTGATTTACACATTATCAAACATAAGACTTTCAATGCACACTTTTTCTTCATCATCTTCAGTCCACGTGAGCAGCTTATGCATCAACATCCCCTCCTAAGCTGCTTACGGGTTTGACTCCAAGTTTTGATCTGAGTTGCACAAATTTGTCTTTAGGCAATCCCTTAGTGAATATGTCAGCTAGTTGTTCTTCACTACTGAAAACTTTAATTCAATTATCCCTTCTTGAACTGCTTCACCTATAAAATGAATTCTTCTGTTAATGTGCCTAGTTTTCTGATGAAAAACAGGATTTTTTGCCATAGCAATTGCTGACATATTATCACAGTATAGAGAAGTAGCTTTGTCTTGTTTTTCACCAAGATCATCAAGAATCGATCTCAACCACATTACTTGAGTAGTTGCTTCAGAGGCTGAGACATACTCACCTTATGCAGTTGATAAAGCTACTGTCCCTTGCTCTATTGAAGCCCATGAACACACACCACTTCCAAAACCAAATGCATACCCTGAGGTACTTCTACTGTCATCTTCACTACCTCCCTAGTCTGCATCACAAAATCCCTTAAGTGTTTCTGATTTGTGTTTGGAATATTCTATCCCATAATCAAGAGTACCTTGAACATATCGAAGGACTCTTTTTGCAACCCCCATATGTTTTCTTGTTGGTTGATTCATATACCTGGATAGTAGACTGGCAACATACATTATATCTGGTCTTGTTGCAGTTAGATATAATAGGCTCCTCACAATTTTTCTATACAAGTTATCATCAACTAGCTCACTTCCATCTTCCTTTATCAGTTTCTCACCAGTGCCTAATGGTATTGAAACAGGTTTGCAATAAGCAAGCCCAAATTTCTCCAACAGTGACTTTGCATACTTGCTTTGATGGATGAAGACGCTCTCATCATTCTGCAACACACCCATCCCCAGAAAATGGTGAAGAAGACCCAGGTCAGTCATCTCATACCTCTGCATCATTTCCTTTTTAAATGCATTCATCATACTTTCACTGTTTCCTGTGTATACAATGTCATCCACATAAATGGATACAATGAGCTGATTTCCCTCACTATCAGTTCTTGTGTATAGAGTAGGTTCACTTGCACTTCTATTGAATTTACTCATGGTAAGATATGTGTCAATTTCAATATACCAAGCTCTACGGGCTTGTTTAAGCCCATATAAAGCTTTATTCAATTTGTACACCTTGTGCCCTGATCTTTGAACCATAAACCCCTCGGGTTGTTCAATAAAAACCTCCTCATCAAGCATTCCATTTAGAAATGCTGATTTGACATCCAACTGAAATAATTTTTTAGTTTTTCTTACTTGCAAGTGCAATAAGAGTTCGGATAGTATCTAACCTTGCCAACTGGTGCAAAGGTCTCATTGTAATCAATTCCAGGCTTTTGTGCATAGCCCTTTGCAACAAGTCTTGCCTTGTATTTATTGATTGTACCATCCAAATTAAGTTTGGCCTATGGCTGGCTTGTTAGAAGGTTTGTCCACAAGCTCCCAAGTATCATTTTTTTTCAATCATCTCTAACGCTGCCTTCATTGCATCTTGCCAAGCCATATTTTCAGCTGCTTCTGTGTAGTTTTCTGGTTCTGTAAAACTCATGTGACATCTGGCATATATATCTGCTAGAGTTCTAATCTTTATTGGGGTTACATTTGCTTCTGAATCAGAACTGATTTCTTCACTTGTTTCTGTTTCTTCACTGCTGATTAGACTCTCCTGTGAAGATTCACCAGTATCCAACTGAATCCTTTCATCCTGTGTATCTTCCTCTTTGTCTTCAAACATCAGCAGTGAAGAGGTAAGCTTCTCATTCCCTATCTCCTACGTGTAGGTACTGTCCTCATCAAACACTACACTTCGAGATAACACAATTTTGTTTGAGTGTGGAATATACACTCTGTAACCCTTCTCACATCCTCCATATCCCATGAACACCCCTTTTTCTGCTTTGTCATCCAACTTTTGTCTTAAGCAAGATGGAATGTGCGTATAGCAAATACATCCAAACACCTTTAGATGCTTAATACCAGGCTTTCTCCCTTGTAAATGCTTCAAAAGGTGTCTTGTTTGATACTGATGATGTGTAGCTTCTGTTTTGTAGATAAACAGCTGTATTAACAGCTTCGGCCTAGAACTCATTTGGAACATTCTTCTCCTTCATCATCGACCTGGCCATCTCAGCAATGATCCTATTTCTCCTCTCAGCCACCCCATTCTGCTGAGGGGAGTATGCCACTGTCAACCGCCTCTCAATCCCATGATCAGAACAAAAGTTATGAAATTCCAGAGAGGTATACTCACCACCTCTTTCACTTCTCAATCTTTTTAGCTTGAAGTTACTTTGCAATTCAACAAGAACTTTGAATTTTTTGATCACATTGAGAGCATTTGATTTGTTTCTAACAAAGTATATCCAACACATTCTTGTAAAATCATCTATGAATGTAATGAAGTATTTATTACCTCCATTTGAGTCAGCTTGCATAGGTCCACACAGATCTGTGTGGACTAATTCAAGAGGCTGACATGCTCTCCAAGCTCCTTCTTTGTCAAATGCTTGTCTCTTGTGCTTGCCTAGTACACATCCTTCACACACTGCATTCACATTGATTAGTTTAGGTAGGCCTGCAACCAGCTCCATATGTTACATTTTCTTCAGACTTTCAAAGTTCAAGTGTCCAATCTTCTATGCCAAATCCAGGAATTTTCAGTCACAAAAGCTTTTCTTGCTGCAGGTACCATGGATTCCAGTGTTAAAGAGAAGCATCGATTACCCTCATAATCACCTTTGCTATAACATTTGTGAGTGTTTCATCATCAAATATTATGGCTTTGTTTCCTCCAAACAAAATATAATAACCATGCTCATCATCATCTTCCCTACACTTAGCAGATTTTCATCTAAACCAAGCACCAACAGTACCTCTTTGATATGCCTTACACCTTGTCTTGTGTCCACTACAAGTGTCCCCTTCCCTGCAGCTTGAACAAGATCACCTAACCCTATTTTTACCTTGCAAGTCACTGATCTGTCAATATCAATCAATTTAGTTTCTTGTGAAGTCACGTGATTACTACATGCACTATCCACAAACCAAACATCTTCTTCTTGAACACTTGCTGCATGACAGGCATAGAACATTGTTCCCATAGTAGTATCTTCTTCTTTTGCACAATTAGCCAATTGTCTGTTGAGCTCACAATCATTTTGATTATGGCCAAACCTGCTGCATTTTCCACCTCTCATCTTGCCTTTAAATCTGCAAATTCCAAAAATGTAATTTTTGACAAGTATTACATTTTGGCTTTATGCTTGTCTGAATGCTACTAACACTTCTGATGCGAACCTGTGATCACATGGTCACGCAACCCACAACCAAGAATGAGATAAGATCCCGGAAAGCCGAAATAAGGTCTGATAGGAGTGTGACACAATAGAAACCTGCCCCAAGGCACCAGCACTATTGGAATGAGTAGAATGACGCCACGAAGCTAGTTAATATTTGATAAGTCAGATTCAGTTTGTTAAAGAACTAAAGAATGCAAGAATCACTCTCACACATAAACTGAAAAGTTCAGAATTAAGTTTAATCAATGGCTGCCAAAATTAGGGTTACATGAGTTTAAATAGTCGTTGAAAAACTAACCCTAATAGACCCCTTATGTGGACTTAAAAGAGGTCCACTGAAAACTGACCCAAAATCCTAAATTAAAAAGCCCATGACTTAATCCAAGCAAGCCTTGGATCCTAGCTGAAAACAAAGTCTTAATTAAGCCCAAACAAGCCTTGGGCTATAGCTAACAAAATTAAATAAAGCCGATAAGGCTTATTTATTCTCTTCCATCCAGCCCATGTTTCCAAGTTGTAGTAGGATTGTTTTGGCTCCTTTGTTGTCCTCACTTCATGGCCCAAAGAACGTCGGGCTGGACCCCTCCTACACATAGATACTTCAATGGTCCTTGCAATTATGACTTGGGTGAAACCTTCAAAACCACGAATCAATCCCCTAAATATGTAATGGGTCTTTGCTGGAGTTTCTGGGCCAGTTCGCATCATCCCCTCTCTCCTCGAAAGGATTCGACCTCAAATCAAAATCGTTATGTTTTTGATGGCTCGACAATCAACACACATCCTCCATGTTCCATCCTTCGTAGGCATGAGTAGCACGGGTACAGCACACGGGTTTATACTTTCACGAATATATCCCTTATCTATTAGCTCATAAACTTGCCTTTGCATCCCAGTCATCTCCTCTAGATTCGTTCTATAGGATGGTCAGTTAGGAATTGAAGCTCCATGTACAAAATCAATCTGATGCTCAATCCCCCGCAATGGTGGTATTCCGCTCGGAGTATCGTCGGGGAACAAATCATCAAACTCCTGCAACGAAGAAATAGTAGCACTAGACACCATATGATCAAGATCATTAGTATTAAAGTAAGCCTCTTTGTACACAAGTAAAATCATTGGCTTGTTAGTGAGATATGCAGATCTGACCTCACCCTCTCTAGCATAAAAACTTCGTTGTTTCTTTACTTTTTCCACACAATTTTCATCACTCTTCCTGACTTTCTTCACTCCTCTTGTCTTACCTCCACTCTCGACCAGGTTTGGGTATTTTTGAGTTGTGGTTGAATGGTCTGATTTGTTTGCGTTTGGATTGCTGTCTGAATAGGTTGTAGTGGTTTGGGTTTTGGCCGCATCCGATGGTATTCTCTCCCCTTGATTTTCTCTCCCCATTGCCTCATCATACTCACATTTTAGCTTTATTTGCTCATCATGTGCCTGTTTGGGTGTAAGAGGTACAAGAGTGATGGTTTTACCATCTTTTACAATGGTATACCGATTTCTAACCCCATCATGAACTGCATTCCTATCATATTGCCATGGTCTCCCCAACAAGATGTGAGTTGCTTGCATCGGTACCACATCACACAGAACTTCATCAACATATTTCCCAATCGAAAATAGGACCACAACCTGCTTAGTCACTTTCACTTCACCACCACCATTCAGCCATTGCAATCTATATGGTTTCGCATGCTTAACAGTACTCAATTTCAGCTTACTAACAAGGGTTGTACTGCAAACATTAACACAACTTTCGCTATCAATAATTAAACCACACACCTTGCTTTGTACGTAACAACGCGTCTGGAAGATATTCTCTTTTTGTTGATTAGATTCATTTTCCTTGACCTGAACCTGAAGTGTAGACCTCATAACCAAGGACACCGCAACCGGTAATGCTAACTCATCCCTCTCACTATCCTTCAATGGTGGCTTGCCTTCGCAATAAGATTTGTCACTTCTAGATTCCATATCACCATCATAGTCCTCTTCACCCACATCCGTGTTTTCATCAACAAACACGTCAAAATCATATATGGTATTCGTACGGTCTTACAGATCGTATTTCCTCTTCGATCAGCCCCAATATTCTGTTTCTTTATCCATTTCACATCATCTGTCAGATCCATGTTCATCCTAGACAACAACTCGAGTTGTTGACATAAGGCTCGCAATTGGAAAGCAATGTCAGCATTTTGTGTCACTGATTTGTTGTTTTCAGACATCCTTTGAATCTACAAAATTTGGTTAGTAGCAAAAAAAAATGTTCTCACCATTCTCGTGTATCACACAAAAACAAATCAAGGTTTTTCACTCTAATAAGCTCACTACGCCTTTCACCTCATCACTTGCTTTCCTTTGGTTCTTTCAGAACTACAATCAGCAAATCAAACTTAGTAGCCTTTGCAGCGCACTCTAATTATGATTTTCAGACTCAAGAAGCAATAAAAATACTGAAAACAAAACAAAACAAAACTACGATTACGATTTCGCGAGTAACAATGCAAATTCGTACAAATTGTGGACGATACGAAGACACGAAATACAATAGAAACAAATACTAGAGAAAACAATTACTTGACTCCTAGATAAAGGAAAATAGAGCAAAAACAGAGAATTGGACAAAACCAAACAATAAGGATCACATTTTGAGACTTGAGCAGAATCTAACCTCCTGCACAATTTTTACGTAACATAATTGAAACCCAGACCAAATGACTTTGAAATGACCTCAAAATCAATATTTAGTATTTTAGTACTAAACAAAAAAACAACAATCAATTTCTAGGTCGTTCTCATACTTCTACGTACACAAACCCTTGTGTGATCAATTTGCGGTAGAAATTAACCTCCAATTGAAACCTCTAGTATACGAAATCGAAATAAGCCCCAATTTAATATATCATGCGATATCAACCCCAAGACACAATGTAAAGTTTCAATTGATTCTAAAGTGTTTTTATATGGGTTCACGAAGGTAGTGCTTCTGCGGCAGAAATGAATCTTGAAAACCCTGCTCAAGAAATCAATATTCTAAGTCCAAATTTTACATATGATCCTATCTAAACCCCAATAGACGGAATATGAATTTTCAAGTAATTCTGATGTGGTTTGCTTATGTTTCCCTAGAGTAGTGTTTTCTACGGCAAGATTTCAATGATTCTTCAAATTTCAACTAATGCCTCTATCTCTCTTTCTATTCTTTTATGTTTTTTTTCTTCTTAAGATCCTGAAATGAAGAGACAGAAAATCATGAAATATAACCTTTTTTTACGCTAACACGAAGAACAAGGAGATGAACACAAACACTGAAAAACTTCAAGGAATACAAAAAAAAAGCATGAAAATAATAGAATGATATGACCTCGTTTCGGAGCCTAGCTCTGATACCACCTGATGCGAACCTCATGATCACGTGGTCACGCAACCCACAACCAAGAATGAGATAAGATCCTGGAAAGCCGAAATAAGGTCTGATAGGAGTGTGACACAATGGAAACCTGCCCCAAGGCACCGACACTATTAGAATGAGTAGAATGATGCCACGAAGCCAGTTAATCTTCGATAAGTCGGATTCAGTTCGTTAAAGAACTAAAGAATGCAAGAATCACTCTCACACATAAACTGAAAAGTTCAGAATTAAGTATAATCAATGGCTGCCGAAATTAGGGTTACATGAGTTTAAATAGTCGTTGAAAAACTAACCCTAATAGACCCCTTATGTGGACTTAAAAGAGGTCCACTGAAAACTGACCCAAAATCCTAAATTAAAAAGCCCATGACTTAATCCAAGCAAGCCTTGGATCCTAGCTGTAAACAAAGTCTTAATTAAGCCCAAACAAGCCTTGGGCTGTAGCTAACAAAATTAAATAAAGCCGATAAGGCTTATTTATTCTCTTCCATCCAGCCCATGTTTCCAAGTTATAGTAGGATTGTTTTGGCTCCTTTGTTGTCCTCACTTCATGGCCCTAAAGAACGTCGGGCTGGACCCCTCCTACACATAGATACTTCAATGGTCCTTGCAATTATGACTTGGGTGAAACCTTCAAAACCACGAATCAATCCCCTAAACATGTAATGGGTCTTTGCTGGAGTTTCTGGGCCAGTTCGCATCAACTTCTGTGTTGAGGATTGAATGAATTGTTGTAACTCATTCGAGATTTCTGATTCCAATTTACATTTTGAAGATTAGTGGAATTTCCACCTTGATTCCAAGTTGCAGACCTTCTGTTCTGATTCTGCAATTTTGGGTGTATTCTGCCTTGTGAGCCCTTTTTGTTCTGAAAATAGCTATTCCCTCCAATTCTAAGACTACTGAATGCTCTTTCAGTATGCATTTCTCTCTCTCTTTCATCATGCATGTCTTCTCTTTTATCATACACTTATATAGAAGTTATTACTTCACTCTTCAATGTATCTAAGTCTCTTGTTTCCTCAATGATCGAGACAATAGACTTATACTTCCTGCAGAGGCTCATTAAGATTTTCTGCACTAATCTTGTCTCAGGAACTTTTTCACCGAGAGACTTCAAGTCATTTATGACTTCAAAAAACTTAGTCAGGTAATGATCTAAGCTTTCTCCTTTTGCCATTCTCATGTATTCAAACTCAGCCCTTACTGCCTACAATTTTATCGATCTCACCTTTTTGTCTCCTCTAAATTCTCACTTCAATGTCTCCCAAAGCTCCTTTTGTAGTTTTTTCATTTCTTATTCGCGGGAATAGATCATCAGTTAGTGCACCTTGTATAAAACTCAAGGCTTTAGCATTCTTGATCTTGATTTCTTTTACAACAGCTAGCTTTTCTTCTGTGAGTTTTGAAGCTCCACTTTTTTCTCCTGCAGATTCACTTACTGATTCAGGATTTGTGTGATTCATCTCTATCACTTCCCATAGGTCAAAAGTTATCAGGATAGTCTCCATTTTAACTGCCCAGAAATCGTAATTGGTTCCATTAAACTGAGGTGTTCTTGGATCTCCTCCAGTACTTGATGATCCAGCCATGACTTTCTGTTGAATTTTTCATTGACTGATTGTATTTCACATTTTTACGCCCCTTCTTAAATCATATTACTGCTCTGATACCATGTTTGTTTTCTTGCTGATTGTTTGATGTGTGTTTTCAGGTTCTTTGGTTTCAATTTGAAGTGGAAAGAATTAAGCACACAGAAGATTGGAAGAGAAGAAAGGTTTTATAGAAAAAGATAAGCAACTTCTCACTGTTGCATATCTTGTGTTTGATTAATTGCCTGCTTATATACAAAAGCAGAGCATGCTTTACACGTTTTTACAACTGACTCTATAACTGTCTAACAAACTTCTAGTTGTAATATATCAGTTGAACTTGAGTTAGTTACAACTGATTTTCACATTATCAAACATAAAACTTTCAATGCACACTTCTTCTTCACTCTTTTTCATCATCTTCAGTCCACGTGAGCAGCTTATGCATCAACATAGTGTATATTTGATTTTCAATATTTTATTATAATGAACAATTTGAAAGCTATACGTTATAAATAGATAAAATTTAAACAATCAAAAGTAAACTTTGTTATTATCACAAGAGAGGGGGGAAATAAAGTGGTGTGGATGGTATAGATTCAGTCAAAACGGACATATAGAGGTAAACTTTTATCCATTTATAATCCATTTTCATTTTTCAATAGCTATTATTACCCTTTTAAACGCTATTAACACTTAGCCTAGCCATCAATTCATTTAAATTATTTGACTAAATCATTTTCACAATTTGACATGTAGTGACACGACTAAAAACAAAATTATAATACAAAAATGATAAGAATATCAAATAAGGTTTAATTTGCAAGAAAATAAACTATCGAGACTACAAAAAACTTTTCAAGAATGTCAGGCGTTAGAATATACTTAAAATACCATTTTCCATGGGGCCTGTTTTCAAATAGATCATCAGTAGTTAATTGCCCGCACTACGTTGCAGCCGAGTAAATATTTTTTATAATTGTTGGGGTTAAAATAATTAATAGATATTGATAGTTCAAAAATAAAATATAATATCTATACATGCAAGGTTTCATATAATAAAACACATCAATAGACCCTATTATAACAACAACAACAACATAAAAGACTTAACATCTTGAAAATAATTATTATTATTGCTAAACAAATATAAATAATTTAATTATTCCTAGGAGAAAAAACTCGAAAAAATTAATAAAAGAGGAAGCAAGAAAAAAAACTAAAATTATTATTACTACTACTATTATTATAATTAAAAGAGAAAATAATAAAATTAAAAACCAAAACTAAAGACACACACATATAAATATGGACAAAAATAGGAACTATTTAAGAACTATAAAAAACTAAAGGAATTAAAATAAAAAAAATTAAAAGTATAAGGGCTGAAAACAAAACCAAATATATTATCAATTTCTAAAATGAAAACATTGAAAAAAATCAAATAAAGTATAACATCTTTGCATGCAAGGTTTGATATAATGAAACACATCAGCACATCCTCTTAAAACAACAGGAATATCAAAGCATTGAGATCTAAAAATATCATTACTATTACTGCTAAAATCATAAAATTATTAAATTACCCCAAAGAAAAAAAATCGAAAACATTAATAAAAGAGGAAGTAAGAAAAAAAACTAAAATTATTATTATTATTGCGTTAATAATAGGGAAAAAATTCAATCAAAGAAAAAAAAAGGCCAATAACTTTAACAAAAAAGTAAAAAAAAAATGAAAAAAATAAAATTATAAGCAAAAAAAAATAATTTGACATTAAAATAAATAAAAAAATCTAATAAAAAACAAGCAAAAGAAAGAAAAACGAAAACAAATATATAAGTTAAAAAAAAATCACAAGTGGAAAAAAAAAGATTTAGAGGAAGAAAAAAACAAAAAAAAGAAGTAAAATCAGCCACGCGCTAGGCAGGGGTTGAACCACTACCTACATGCTTAGAAAACAAGCACTCTATCCACTGAGCTATAAACACTTCTTCATATCTTAGTGTGCAAAAAGAAATAAAAATGAGTAAACTGGCGAACCGAACAAACTGAACCGACCCAAAACTGAAAACTGAGCAATACTATTATAGTCCATAATGATTCTACACACAATGTTGAGATAACTAGATAGTTACAATTCAATTAGTTAGTTGCAAATAAAGTTCTTGTATTTCTGTTTGATTAGTTGTAATCAGTTAGTTAGCATCTCACATTGTTGAGGTACTAAACTGACTTAGTATAAAAGGGGGAAGGATGCAAATAGATCATTTGTGGGATTCAATTGAATAAATCAGAACTTCAAGGATTTAACAAATGGTATCAGAGCTGGTATAAATAGAAGAGAGAGAAAGAAAGCTTCTGAGAGAAGCTTCAGGAGAAATCAAAGGGAAAGGTAGAGGGAGAAACCAGCTTTGAGAGCTGAAATCGTTCCTGAGAAGTGAGATCGTGCTTAGAATCAGTGATTCTAAACACCAAAGAAGAAGAAGTGGCTCTTGATTCTTGATTACAGAAGAAAAATCAAGAATAATGATCCAGGAAATCCTTGAGTGAAGAAGAAAATCCACAACCACCGACGACCACTGTAGATCGTGGATCGTACGGAAGAGAGTGAGAGAAACACGAGAGAAAGTGAGTAAAACACAGTGAGTGAGTGAAACATAGAGAGTGAGAGAAACACGTGAGGAATTGAGATCGTTGAGATTGTTGAAAATCGAAGAGCAAAGAAACTGAGAAAATGCTCAACAATACATAAAAGTTTGTGCAAGCTGCCATTCCAAGATTCGATGGTTATTACGACCATTGGTCGATGATGATGGAGAACTTTCTGAGGAGTAAGGAGCTGTGGACACTGGTGGAAGACGGTGTTTCAATAGTAGCTCGAGGAGTAGCAGTGAGTGAGGCACAACGAAAGATTGCAGAAGAAACAAAACTCAAAGACCTGAAGATTAAAAATTGCTTGTTTCAAGCAATTGACCGAGAGATAATGGAGACTATTCTCGACAAAACCACTTCGAAGGCAATCTGGGAGTCCATGAAGCAGAAGTATCAGGGGTCAACCAAAGTTCGTAGGGCTCAGCTGCAAGCCTTAAGGAGAGAGTTTGAACTGTTGAGCATGAAGGAAGGAGAAAAGGTAGATAAATACATTTCTCGTACTTTATCTGTGGTGAACAAAATGCGAACTAATGGAGAGAAAATGGAACAAAGTGTGATAGTTGGTAAGATTTTGAGAACCTTAACCTCAAAATTCAACTATATAGTATGTTATGTGGAGGAATCCAATGATTTGGATACATTGACTATTGATGAGCTACACGGGAGCCTCTTAGTACATGAACAGAGGATGTGTGAGTATAGAGAAGAAGATCAAGCCCTTAAGGTTGTTTATGATGATAAAACAACTAGAGGCAGGGGCAGAGGGGGTTACAACTCATTCAGAGGCGGTGGCTTTAACTCACTAAGGGGAACCCGAGGTAGAGGAAGAGGCAGGGGAAGATTCCAGTTCAACAAGGAACTCACGGAATGCTATAAGTGTCACAAGCTGGGGCATTTCTAGTTTGAATGTCCAGAGTGGGAAAGAGGAGCACATTATGCTGAATTGGATGAGGAAGAAGAAATGCTTCTGATGACACATGTGGAGTTGAATCATGCAAGCCGAGAAGAGGTATGGTTCTTAGACTCTGGCTGTAGTAACCATATGACTGGAAATAAACTGTGGTTCATAGACTTTGATGAAGGTTTTAGACAATCTGTGAAATTAGGAAAAAAATCCAGAATGGGGGTAATGGGGAAGGGGAGTATTAGGATGGTAGTGGAAGGGGTAACACAAATTATTACTCATGTTTACTATATTCCTGAATTAAGAAACAACCCGCTGAGTATTGGGCAATTACAAGAGAAGGGGTTAACAATACTTATCAAAAATAATATGTGCAAGTTGTTTCACATGTCTAGAGGATTGATTATGAAGAGTGAGATGTCTATGAATAGAATGTTTGTTGTATTAGCCTCTGTGGTAGTTAGTGAATCTGTTGTAACACCTAGAGAGCATGCTTATCTTAAAATAGTTGTTGAGGATGAGGCATTGTTATGGCATAGTAGATATGGCCATTTGAATTACAAAGGTTTGAGAACCTTGTATTATAAGAAAATGGTGAGGGGGCTGCCACTGATAACAGCCCCAAATAAACTGTGTGAGGGGTGTTTGTTGGGAAAACAACATAGGGATCCATTCCCAAAACAAAGTCAGTGGAGAGCCTCTAAGAGGCTGCAGCTAATCCATGCTGATATATGTGGGCCAATAACCCTAGTATCCCTCAACAATAGGAGATATCTGATCACCTTTATAGATGACTATTCGAGGAAAATATGGGTGCAATTTATTGCTGAGAAATCTGAAGCCTTAGTGACTTTTAAGAAGTTTAAGGTGCTGACCGAGAAAGAAGTGGGGGAGAATATTTGCTGTTTGAGAACAGATAAAGGTGAGTTTAATTCTGAAGAGTTTTAATAATTTTTGTGAGTTAAATGGAATTAGGAGACAACTCATGATTGCCTATACACCCCAGCAAAATGGGGTTGCCGAGAGGAAAAATAGGGCTATAATGAATATGGCTAGGAGTATGCTAGTTGAAAGAGGGGTGCCGAGAGAGTTGTGGCCTGAGGCAGTGAATTGGACAGTATATCTATTAAATAGAAGTCCAACCATGGCTTTAAAGGATAAAACACCTGAAGAAGCATGGAAAAATGAAACCCCTTCAGTAGAACATCTCAGAATTTTTGGTTGCATAGGATATGTGCATAATGTTGATCAGAAAAGGAAGAAATTAGATGACAAAAGCATTAAGTGTGTGCATTTGGGGATGAGTAAGGAAACCAAGGCTTACAGAATATATAATTCAGTAACAAAGAGGATTATTGTAAGTAGGGATGTAGTTTTTGATGAACAGGAGAGCTAAAAATGGGGAAATTACTCAGGAGCTGAACCAGGAAATAACACACTGAAATGGGGTGATAAAATAGAGGAAACTGGACCTAGCAGAGGGGAAGATGAGGTGGAAACTGAAGCTGATGACAGAGTCGATGAGGCTAAGTCAGTTCATGAGGCTGAGGCTGGTGACAACTTGGAAAATAATGAAGAAAGTCCAACTGTCACAGCAGGGGCACAAGAACACGTTGAAGAGGGTAATGAAGAGATATATGGCAGCTGTGTTGGCAGAACACAGGGAAGAGTGAGCAGAGCACCTAGGTGGATGAGGGACCATGTTTCAGGAGAGGGATTATCTGACAGTGAGGAGGATCGGAACCTAGTCATGTACATAAAAACTAGGGACCCTAAATCATATGAAGAACCACCTGGAAGCCCTATATGGAAGAAAGCTATGGTTGATGAGATACAGGCAATAGAGAAGAATAAAACAAAGGTTTTGTCAGAATTGCCAAGTCAAACCAAAGCTATAGGGGTGAAGTGGATATATAAAACCAAGCTGAATGAAAGAGGGGAAGTGGATAAACACAAAGCCAGATTGGTTGTGTTAGGGTATGCTCAAAAGTATGGCATCGACTACACGGAAGTGTTTGCTCCAGTTGCTAGATGAGATACAATCAGGTTGATCATGGTTTTGGCAGCTCACCACAATTGGGACATATACCAATTGGATGTAAAAAGTGTTTTCTTGCACGGTGAGTTGAAGGAGAATGTGTATATTGAACAACCAAAGAGATTTGTGAAGAAGGGGGAAGAAAAAAAGGTACTCAAACTCAAGAAAGCGCTGTATGGTCTGAAGCAGGCACCAAGAGCTTGGTATAGCCGAATAGAAGCTTATTTTCTTGAGTGTGGATTTGAGAAATGTCCTAGTGAACATACATTGTTCACTAAGATTGAAAGAAGGGAAAGCTTTGGTTGTCAGCATATATGTGGATGATCTGATATTCACGGGGAATGATGAGAAGTTGATCAACGAATTCAAAGTGTCAATGAAGAATGAATTTGACATGACAGATTTGGGGAAGATGAAGTTCTTCCTAGGAGTGGAAGTAGTCCAAAGCAGCAAAGGGATTTACATGAGTCAAAGGAAGTATGCACAAGAAATACTTCAGAGATTTGGTATGGAACACAGCAATCCTACCAAATCTCCTATAGTACCCGGCTGTAAGTTGACTAAAGATGAAGGAGGAGCTATGGTTGACCCGACCAAGTACAAACAGATGATTGGAAGTTTAATGTACTTGATAGTGTCCAGACCTGATCTCATGTATGTGATGGGTCTTGTAAGCAGGTATATGGAGAAGCCCACTGAACTACACATGATGGTGGTGAAAAGAGTTTTGAGATACTTGAGAGGCACTACTGAGCTGGGCATTTGTTACCAGAAGAAAGGATGGACGAATGGATTAATTGCTTATTCTGACAGTGACTATGCAGGTGACTTGGATGACAGACGAAGCACCTCAGGATATGTCTTCATGATGAGTTCTGGAGCAGTTGCATGGAGTTCAAAGAAGCAAGCTATAGTCACTCTTTCAACCACAGAAGCAAAGTTCATTTCAGCAGCAGCTTGTGCATGCCAAGCTATATGGATGCAAAGGGTTCTTAGACAGAAGAGTTGGAATCAAGAGAGTTGCGTGATATATTGTGATAATTCTTCTACAATCAAATTATCGAAGAATCCAGTGATGCATGGGAGAAGCAAGCACATAACAGTCAGATACCATTTCCTTTGTGACTTGTCAAAGGATGGAGATATAGAACTAAAGTATTGCAGCTCGCAGGAACAAGTGACAGACATTATGACCAAACCTTTGAAACTAGATACTTTTGTGAATCTGAGAAATCATTGGGAGTTTGTGACATAGCTAAAAATTAAACCGATTCAGTTTAAGGGAGGGTATGTTGAGATAACTAGATAGTTACAATTCAGTTAGTTAGTTGTAAATAAAGTTGTTGTATTTCTGTTTGATTAGTTGTAATCAGTTAGTTAGCATCTCAGATTGTTGAGGTACTAAACTGACTTAGTATAAAAGGGGAAAGGATGCAAATAGATCATTTGTGGGGATTCAATTGAATAAATCAGAACTTCAAGGATTTAACACACAATGTATAATAATCGACTATAATCTCTTTTAGTATATTAGATAATACCTCACCGTTTAACTTAAGATATTTTAGGATAATCCATCGTCAAACCATTTAGATTTATATTAAACCTTTCATAAATCATTAACAAAAGAGAGAGTTCGAATTGCACTCACTCACGTTGTTGGCTTCCAACATGGACACAGTGCTTCCACAGCTAATATCATCGAAGATGATGGGGTGACTTGTTCATTGTTGTCGGTTTGTGAAAGAGGCATCCAAGCCTCTCTTGCGAGGTATGTTCATATATTGGTCTTTTTCAACTAAACAGTATGGTTGTTGACATGTCTTTTTCTAATAAAGAATCTTCTGCTTTATATTTCTATTTTTGTTAGGTATAAGGTTTGAGAGAGATTTACCAATGCTGTTTCTACTTATGTATGTCTTTTTCAAACCCGTTCATCTTAATTTCTAACCATTAAAGTATAACCAATGCCTCATTCATTCATTTGTTCTTCATTTTACACAATTAGTTTAATTTGCTCGATATCATACTTTTTTTATTTCCTGTTTTTTTTATGATGTCTTCCACATACTCATAGCTTCTATGGTGTTTGTTGTTTCCCCCCCTCCTTTTTGATTAACCATTATAAGTCTGACGCTGAGCATGATAATAATAATAAAAAAAACAGATTAACTACCAAGCAGTAAACGCCTTTCCATGCCACTTGGCAATTAATACGGGTATGGAAGGTCTACCAAATCAACGCCGCTGTCACTTAATTGAGGGTACAATTTTGACCTAACAAATCCACCAAATCTCCTGTGGACATTGATTTTAATTCAAGGAACGCTGAGAGTGAGGCTAGCAGGTTAAGAGAAAAGCAGCTCACCATATTCTAGATGTTAGGTTTAAATGCTGTGGAAGTTGTGACATTCACTTACTGGACGGCATAATCAGGTGCGCTGCTAGTAATTAACCTGTAATCAATCTACTAGGAAACCAACGGCATTACTGGGTGGTGCGCTGCTAGTAATTAACCTGTAATCAATCTACTAGGACACCAACGGCATTACTGGGTGGTGCGCTGCTAGTAATTAACCTGTAATCAATCTACTAGATCGTAATGGAAATCTTACACGAGCAATTTTCGTGAGGTCGAGAAAGTTTGTCTTGACCTCCTCTGTGATAAATGTTGATTCTTTTTTCTCTCACATGTTATTTTTTTTAAAGAAACAACGGAGGGAAAGTTAAGCTGTAACAAAAGTAAAAATTATCAGGGGATTACTCATTTCATTTTGAAAAAAGCAAGAAAATAACCTGATGGAAACCAAGCTCTTTAGTTCGAGGAACCCCAATCTCACTTATGCAACCCCGAACTTTCTGATCAGAACCGTAAAACGATGCATATCGGTCAATGCAGCCATCCAAAACCCTAACGAGCTCTTTAGCTAGAGGATAACTAATAGAAAAGCCGCCGCCAGCGTAGGCCATGGCATCACATCCTGCTCAGCACTATCTGAATTGCCGCCAATGTGATACATCTGATTATGATCGTATTTTGCGAATACCATTACCAAATTCTCTATGAAAAAGACTGTATATATAATCATCACCCATGAACAACCATCTCACATTTTCCAGTCCTAATCCTTGACTATCCTCGCAGTTCATAGCGCTGACCGAGAGTCATACGACTTGAATCGCGACGTTTCGGTAGAGACTTTGTACGGTGAGATTAATGGCCACGTATCATTCCCCGGAGGCTTCTAACTGAGCCAGACATATATAGCCACGGATGATGTTAGGCATCTTACCTCAGTGTTGTGTCTGCGCTTATTCCACGTCATTGTAGATCCACCAATGCCGAATAAAATGTGGGAAATATTTGTTTTCTCAAAGATGCAACAAGAAACCTCACCATTTTTTATCTTCCGGTGATCAGAGATTAATATGTTATTGCATTCTGGGCAAGGTAGTCATTGAGATGGATTAAGCTTAGAGGTTTCCGACTTCAAATGCCTATTGGTTTGATTCTACCCCTAGTAACTACGTACTTGTGTCATTGAAGCTTGGGTGCATTAACAAACTTATATGAGTGAATTTTATCTTCTTAAATTTATTGGCTAACTTCAAGATATAATTTTGACATGTTAAGTTTGTCACTTCTCTGTTACTTGGCATATGATTAACAAATAATTCTAGAAGAACTTAAGTTTCTCAACTTTGAGTTCTAAAGTGGCTTTGAGAACAATGGTGTAGGCTTTATACTCGTTCCTGTTGTTGATGCATTCAAATTACAACTTTATTAAAATAGGGTACTGTTTTTTTTAGGGAAATTACAAGCGCTCCAACCTATTTCTTAATATATTCAAAGTATAGGATCCACCAATCATTCACTATACTTTCATCTTTTACTACTAGCACATCTTTATCTAGAAAATCACAGTTTAATTCATAGTTTTTCATAGCATGATTTGCAAGATGGTAAATAGTTACAATCCATTTTATAACTTTTCTTCTCATAAATATAATATCATATTCTGCCAACAACACGTGCCACCTTACTATTCTATTTGACAAGTAATGACTTTAATAGATGTACTTAAGTGGATCGAACTTTGAGATTAATTAGGTTATGTAATATAACACATACGGATCCAAACCTTTTCATGCTCCACACCAAAGCATAACATCTCCTTTCAATTGTCGTGTACCTAGACTCCCAATCATTGAACTTTTTACTGAAGTAATGGATGACTTATTCTTTCCTTAAGATGTTGACTCAACACACCCTATAACTATTTTTTTCAGTGGTAAATACAAAATCAAGGGCCTTTCTTTCTATGGTGGAGGCAACACAAATTGACTTTCTTATTTTAAAAAGCAACATACATTGGCTTCCATTTGTTATGGAAGCAACATAAACATTGGCTTCCTTTCTGTGGTGGAAGCAACATAACCATTGGATCTTTAGATATATTTACACTTATTGAATTGTCACCTTAAGGTTGCACTCTCCTCCATTTTCATTTTGAATAAGATTTTTAAAATTAAGGAAAAGAAAAAAAAAACTTAATTAAAAAATTAATATGTATGGACACCTTCCTAGTGTTTATGCTCTTGAACAGTACAATTCATACATCATTAGCAATTACTCTAACACTAAGAATTTCATTCCATTTCTCATTGAATCTAAATGTTAACTTATTAACTAGATCAATTTCTTAATCCTTCACAAATATACACATTCAAATTCTATATCAATAGTACTTTAGAACAAGGGTTTCAAATTAGTCAAATTTTCATCAAATCAGTTTAATCCCCTCGAAGCAATATTTGGTTTTACGATCATACCTAGAGTTGTAGAACTTAGTTTTGAGCATGGTTTGATTTTTTAGAAATATAAGAAAATAGAATACAAAAAGGGTGTTAAACCTAGTCCTTCCATTTAGGTATTGAAATCCCCCCATTATAGTAGCTCAAGTAACTATCCAGAAAATCTAGTTAGATCTTTCTTTGGTTTTATCCTCATAACTCGAGTTTTATAACTACAATTTAATCAAAATGAATTGGATTTGAAAGGTAACATCTAAACCTATAACCATTATAAAGGAACATTCTTCAAATTCTATCACTATTTTGCTAAGATTTTGCTGCAATTCGATATTGAAATTGTCCTATTTTTGGCTTAAGCACTCAACAATCGACTAAGTGTTTCATGTGCTTCCGTATCATTTCAAGATGACTATTTGTTTATTCATTACTCCACATAACACTATGTAGCATAAATCAACTAACCGAATCTATATTATGTAATCATTTCCCTTCATAAACAATATAATCAACATCATTTCATCATACAAAAATAAAAAGAGACAATCCAAATATCATAATCTTAACTTCACATAACGCTAATATATTCAATATTTCTCATAAAACATGCTAAGTAAATCTAATCCTTTAAGATACATTGCTTACCTTTAGTAGGTGATGAATCAAGAAAAAGATGTAAGAAGAAACTAAAATACATTGCTTATCTTTAGTAGGTGATTATCAAGAAATTTAGAATAAATTCATAAATTCTCCTCTCCTCTCACTCTCCCTAAGTTGGGCGACCATGTTCCTACCATTTTTTGAGAATTCTTCTCCATATATAACCATAATTTCCCTAATTTGTATATTGACCCTTCAAGTTTCTTTATTTATACTTTAGTCCTTCCTCTTTTCTTAATTCTCATACTAACTCCTCATTTTCCCTTTATTTTCACAT
This sequence comes from Salix viminalis, assembly GCA_029228465.1. Lineage (NCBI taxonomy): Eukaryota > Viridiplantae > Streptophyta > Magnoliopsida > Malpighiales > Salicaceae > Salix > Salix viminalis. The sequence continues at coordinate 8,683,251 of CM055441.1, forward strand.
TGACCCCACATGTTTATTTTATTTATATGATGACCCACTAATTTCTTTTCTCTCTAATGATTTAATACTATCCCATATTTTTGGTCATTTGATTTTACCCTTTTTCTTTTAATATAAGGTTTCACTCAATCTGAACCATTTATTTATGGGTGATTTCTTTTTCCTGACTCTATCATCAGTTTATGGTAAATCTTATGAAGTTATTTCCACTTTCATTGGATTTCATTATAAGCACATTTTTATTTCAAATTCTCAAATCTATCATCTTTCAAGCAATAATTACTTTTTCCATTCATCTAACATGATTTTGTTCATACTTCTCATGTAAATTTTATCAGGGTTTATAGTCCCACACTTTAGGATTCTTCTTTCTAAGAAAACAAAAGATTGGCTCACATGTTACTTTCATCTAAGATATGAATCAAGCTATATAGTTGAGACGCCTAAGGAACTTCTTACTTCTTCATCTTAGACGTCGACATTTCCTGGATGACTTTGGTTTTATTTGGACCAACTTTTAATCCTTGAATGCTTACTATAAAAAACAATAGTTTTTCCGTCCTTACCTCGAATGAGCATTTTATTTTCATTTGGAAAGTATGTCATCTATATAGACTTTCACTTCTAAGTGCATCATATTGTGAAATAGGGTAACCAATGCTTTTTGATAAGTAGACTCAACATTCTTAAACTCAAATGACATCACTTTATAGCAAAATGTTCCCTAAGATTGGACAAAAGTAGTCTTTTCTTTCTCTTATACCATTGTAATCTAATTATAGCTAGGAAATCCATCCATGAATGAATACATGATATTATTTATGGCATTATCAACCTAGTTGTTTGATTGATTGTTCTTTTAGTTTATTTTTAACACGTATTTTTACTGTTTTAACATGCATTTTTACTTCCAGTTTATGCATTAGCATCAATTAATGTTATCATGTCTTTAAATTTTGCAAATAAACCTAATTCTAGGTTAGGTGGGGAGTGACAGTTTGCCTCATGACTTTCAGTCGGGGTTCAGATTCTTGAAACATCCAAGTATTAACTATGTGTTTATTTGATAATGATGGTCATACAGTACCCTAACCATTTCTTATAAACCCCTACATCACCTTCACGTAAGGCGGCTACTAAGCAATTTATAAACATTTTGAGACCAGGTAGAAAGCTTATCCTTCATGTAATAACTTAGAACTTGCTATAGGAAACAAACTCTATAGTAATTAATTTCTCTTAAAAACTTTACAGAAATTATCAAACCAAGACCATGAATTCCATGACCGTTTTGGAATACAGGGAAAGATCTAAGATGTTGGAGTTAATTGAAGGAGATTGTCCAAAGGATAAGGTCAATGAATTGCCACACATGATCAAAGTCCACTACTCTATAGAAAATATGAAGAAGCTTACGCCTATCTTGGAGTATGTAGATGAGATGGTATTTGAAAGAAGATATAAGAGGATTGCACATCTGATTAAAATTCCAGTTCAGATATCAGTACTCAAGGCTCTTATGAACTTTTGGGATCCAAGCTATAGATGCTTCACCTTTGGGGATGTTAACATGACCCCTTCCATGGAAGAATATGCTCAAATCCTAAACTTCCCTCATAACCCTTATAGAGTTTATTCCAAGTAGAGGATTGAGAATACAACCCAAAAGGTTGCCAAAGCTTTTTATGCTTGGATTAAGTAAACCAATACAAGATAACTTCTGGAGGTTTCAAGTGGAAGATGATTGAGAGCAAGTTAAAAACAAACAAAAATAAAGGGAGGCTTAGGGAAGAAGTGTATCGATCAATGACTTTTTCTGTTTTTGGTTTAGTATTGTTCCTTTCGGAAGTCGCTGAAATTATTAATATGGAAGTAACCAATGCTTTTGTTGAGTATGAGCAAGCAATGATTAATCCTATTTCATCTCTATTAGCTGAAACTTTCCTCTCTTTGAATCATTTCAGGTTGCATGGGAAGGGAGCAATGCAGTGTTGCATCCCCTTATTATTTATGTGGATTGTTAGTCATTTAGATATTCCGAGAGAAGTTTTCAACATTTTTTTGGGGTTTAACATGAGGCCTTTCAGATTGGTTCTTTATGAAAAATGGAGAGTTAGATAAAAAGTTAGGGTGAAGAAATACTAGACACTCCCTGAAAGTAATTTCAAATGGATAACCCTTCGGTAAGTAGTTCAACCTACCTCATGAGCTATGGTAGTAAGTATAGGTCTCGCTGATTGGTTTAATCGGTTACATCAACTATTCACCCTCTTTAATAATAAGGAAGTTTAGGGGGGACGTAATACATTCCAAGAACTAGGGGGTTGGCCAAATACTCTAGTTCATCAGAGAAGTTAATTCATTGGTTTAGCTTGAAACCATTAGGAGTGATTGAGAGTGATCTGTCTTAGTTGGCAAGGAGCTCCACCCGAAAGAGTCCTCTGTTAGTCCAAATTATGAAACATGAAGGAGTTGTATAGCATCTCATAATGCAGTCAAGCAAATGCAGGTGTAAGACAAGCCACTTGTTATCACTAGGGCTAAAAGGAAAAGAGCGGGTGAAAGGGGCCTAAAAGAGGAGTTAGATAAATTAAAGATTGAACTAGCCACAACAAAAGCCATAAAAAATTCCTTGAAGAACAACTCTTGGGAGAAGAGCAAATGAAGGCCTTTTTGAATAGACAATTGAAAGGAAAAAAAGAGGAGATTGACAGGTTGATCCGGGGAAAGAGCCAATTAGAAAAAAAGAAGTTCCCGATACGATAACCTAGTGAATAAGCATATAATAATGGAAAGGGAATTGATCATTTTGAAGAAAGCCTTTAAAAGTAGAGAGCGCGTAGACTAAGACTTAGTGACCTCGATAAAATAGGAAAGGGATCACTATAAGATAAAATGGAAGCTGAGAAAGAGAAAGGAATGATGGCTAGTCTTGTCCTTTAAAAAGAAAAAAACTTGAATACCCAGTACCAAGTTCAGGCGGAAAATGAAATGGAAGTAAGAAGGGTAGTAGAATCAGATATGAAAGGGACTTAGCCCAAACCAATGCCTGAAAGAACGTGTTTCCCTATACAAGCTAAACTTGAAACTCATGAGGAGGAGCTAAAGAGAGTGCAAGAGCAATTCAACAAATGGCAAGCATACACTACCGAGTTAAAGCTCAATTGAACACCGTGATAACAGAGCTCGATGCAGGGAAAGAAGAGCTACAAAAGGCTAAGAATCAGACCTAGCAACTTGAGAAGATGGTTCAAATATTAGAGAAAAATAATGAATCATTGGCTGCTAGTAATGAAACATTACTCTAAGATAATGTTGTATTCCATTATAAGATAGAATAAACTGATAAGCTAATCGACATAGTAGCTTGGAAGGCAGATGAGCTACGTGTAAAAAGCTACTACAATTGGTGATAATGCCCACAAATATAAAGAGTACTTGAATGAACTCTCCTCTTTTATTAAGAGTGTAGGTAATAGAGGAGTAACATTCGAGTAAATATCTGTTGTATGATTTGTTTTGATGAATAAAATGGACAAGATCCACCTTTTTCTTTCTGGCAAATGTGTATAATTAATTGATTTGAATATTTATGTGAAACTTCTTTAGAGTTATTAAATTATGGATTCTACCTAACAAAGAAGTAATGGATTATTTTTTTCAAAACTAATCATGCATACATTCATTATAAATAACACCCATGTCATTGAAAAGTTGAAATATAGGTTCCCAAAATGCTTCACCTCCCAAAATTTACAACACTCAACTTTGTCAAAGGGATATGGAGAATGAAGAGCGTGCACACAAAGATGCTCATTTCTAAGAAGAGTTAAATGCCATGAAAGATAGTGTAGCTTGTCTTACCAATTTTCTCGAGGAAGCACTAAGAAATGCTTCAAGCGAGGGTCCTTCAACAAAACCTGCATAAGAATGTGAGAGAGGGTTCAAAATCCTCAACAACATCCCATTTTTGTACTGACAACCGCAATGGTATCGTTAGTTGAAATGCTTGCAAACAAATCCCATAAGACATAATCATCCGATGATGTGGATCAAGACAAAATGACATTGTTGGAAGCCAGAATAAGGGCCATTGAAGGAGCTAATTTATATGATCTAATGAATGTTATAGAAATGTGTTTAGTTCTGAATGTGGTTATACAAAAAAAATTGCGATCCGGAATTCATTTAAGTATATTGGGACACAATGCCCCGTCACTCATTTGAAATCATAATGTAACAAAATGATGGAGGTAGTGCATGATGAGAAGTTACTAATGCATTTTTTCAAGGATAATTTGAGCGGGATAACTTTTAGTTGGTATATGAGGTTTTACAACACTAGAATTTGCAGTTGGAAAGATCTGGTGGATGTACCTCTGACATCCTTACAACCACCTTACCTTAGTTGCTACATGATGAATCTCATTTGTGAATACCATGCAAGAATTGTAGGACATGACATCCATACATGTAATGCCTTCAAAAGCAAACTCCTACAATTGATATAGGCTGGTTGGATAACATTCAAAAAATCCCCCAATGTAAGCACCAATCCTTTCCCTAATGATACCCCGAGTAGTGGATCAGTGAACATGTTGGATGTTGAATATCCAAAAGGCTTGCAGGAATCTATGGAAGGGATTTATGAAATGCTAATAAAAGCAAGATATGATGGCATAGGATGATGTAAGTATCATAATCAAGAAGGACATTATGTTAGCCGATGTAGGGGTTTTCATAATGACATAAACAAATGATGAAACAGGACTACTCAAGGTGGAAACAATAGTAGAGGATGAGGTTTCTATGACAAACATGCCAGGTAAGGATGTATGTCGACTTTAGTTCACTTTGGAAGGACCACCCACACTGGTTTGTCCAAGCCCATAGTTACTCACAAAAAAGATTATAATTCAATACCATACAACTATGAGCACTCATTTCAAAGTATAGGGCAACCGCTGGTTCTATAAGAGGTTAGAAGCCTAACCCAAAGTGACAGATGTTTTACCCCGGAGGAGTTAAGGAAACTAAAAGGGGAGAAAGTGATTGACGTGAGTGAAGAAATGAATAAGCCTATTATGGAAAAAGAAGCCAATGAATTTTTAGAATTGATGAAGTACAGTGAATACAATGTAATGGAGCAACTCAAGAGAACTCATGCTAAGATATCGTTATTTCTTTAATAATGAGTTTTGAACCTCATCGAAAGCTTCGCAGAAAGTATTGAATGAGGCTTATGTGCCTCAAGGCATCAATCAAGAAACCATGGAGCATTTAGTGGGAGGATACAAGCTTTGAATTACATGTACTTTATCGAAGATAAATTGGGTGCTAATGGTACTAGGCATAACAAGCCCTTATACATCATGATATGTTTCGATCGAGTAAGTATTAGCTGATAATGGATATGCATTGAACGTGTTACTAAGGCATATATTGAAAGAAATGCCTATTGATGAATCACACATGAAGCCAAGTAAGTATAGTTTGATCCCTCAATTTGTAATTGTTCTAATTGCACCCCCAATTCAATTTAAGCTTATGATTATGTGCAATTATACCCCCGTTAGAATTTCAATATTAGCTTTGACTTTGCACGTCTTTTTTATTTTGGTCCTTGATTTTTGATTTGTGCGATTTAACCCTTAATCGACCATTAGACTCTCAATTTGTTTGATTTGGCCCCCGATTTCATATAATTAGCTTGGAAAAATTCAAATCAGTCTTTAAAAAATCCAATCTTATCAATTGAACCCGAATTAAGTTCAAGAACTTGATTTTTTATTGATTAAGCCCTTAATAAAATTAATTTGACCAATTTAAAGTATAATTAAATCCTTGCACTTAATTAAACCCCTCAATTGGATCCTAAATTAATTCTCAAACATAATTACATTTTTAAATTGGCCAACGATTAAATCAAATTGGCCCATAAAAATATAATTATATTTTTCGACTTAATTTTTACGTAGATTTATCCGACAATAAATTACTTTAGCCTTGAATATGCATTTTCCTTCATTTCTAGGCATGAAAGAGGTACAATCGAGCTCTTAAAAAACATTTAATAATTTCACCTTGATTTTCATACCGATACCGTCCCTTTTTATTATTTTTTTTGGGTAGATTTGGGGAATAACCCAAAATTGAGTTATGACAACACCAATGCTTGAAGTATATTGTAAATGAGATGTTGATTACTATGAAAGCTGAAGAAACCGTTTCAATGATTAAAAATGTGGTTGTACCCTTCATAGAAGCAGAGGACTGTTGAGAAGGGAACATTCATGCATTTGAAATAGTAAATGCAGATGGGTCTTTGAGGGTGCAACACTAAAGAAGTCAAGGATCCCATAAACAACAAAAATGGCCGCCAAATGTTTCTTATGGAACAAAATCCCTTTTTAGTTTGACCCCATTAGTGGAATAGAGCGAATCAACATAATGAAGTTGAAATGTGCAGATCAAAGTTCGGTCTTGGGTATAAGCTGAAGAAGAGGATTACAAGCGGATCAATCAAATTAGAAGAAGAGGATTACAAGCGGATCAATCAAATTAGAAGAGAGGCAAGGATGGAAAAAATTGAAGGAAGAGAGTCAAAGAAGAAGAACTCGTCATCCCGTCATTTCAAGAATCTTTTCGCAGTTCAGTTGAGGTAATAAAGGTAGGTATAAGAGATCTGCATATAAATGATGATATGTCATAAATGAAAATGAGCACTCTTTTTAATAAGATCATGTATTTTATTTATGACATATCATCATTTATTTGCAAATAAAACACTTACACAAACACGCGTTACACTTTTAGGAGTTTTGAAAGTTTCAACTACTCACAAAATTACCACACTAAGAATAATCTAAATTTCAATAATATCACTTCACTTGATGACAAGGGGTGGGTAGAAAAAGATACAAAAGAGTTTACTAGGTTGATGCAAAATTTTAAACAAGCTTGGAAACCTAATAGTGAGGAGCTTGAGATCATCAATATAGGAACCGAGCAAGATAAAAAGGAATTAAAGATTGGTACTCTTATTATGATTGAAGAAAGAGATAAATTGATTTCTCTTTTGCATGAATATGCAAATGTATTTGCCTGAACTTATGCAAAATGCCTAGCTTAGATACTGATATAGCCATGCATAAGATCCCTTTGATGGAAAGAAGTATGTCAATTAAGCAAAAAAACAGGAGAATACGCCCAAATATGCTCCTAAAGTTGAAAGCAGAGATACAAAAGTAATGGGATGCAAGGTTCTTAGATGTTATCCACTATGTTCAATAGGTAGCCAACATGGTTGTGGTCCCTAAAAAATATGGAAGGGTCCAAGTAGGTGTGGATTATAGAGACTTGAATAAGCAAGCATGAAAGATGATTTTCTAGTGCCTCATATAGATACCTTTATGATGGATAACAATAATTAAGTGAAATGACTTAATTATACTTTAAATGGGTCAAATTAATTTTATTAAGGGCTGAATTGATGAAAATGAAGTTTGAAAGCTTAATTCGATTTCAATTGAGAAGATTGAAATTTTCAGAGATCAAATTGAATTTTCCAAGTCAATTGGGTGAAATTAAAGGCAAAATCAAAGACAATTGAAAGTTTAATGGTCAATTAAAGGTCAAAGTGAAAGGGCATGCAACATTTAAGGCTGTTATTGAAATTTTAGCGAGGATAAAATTACATAAACTTAAAAGTTTAAAGTCAATTAGGAGCACAATTGGAACAATTATAAATTGAGGGATCAAAGTAAATTCATACCTTTTGTAAGTTCTATAGGCGTGATTGCATTGTTAAGTGATCTGAACAGTGCATGAACATTATTGTAGAACATGAGGAGGCAACCCATCACTACACGTAATGAGTAGTCCAAGGGTCACCTATCTTAGTTTATAAGTAATAGCTTGAGCGGAAAAGAAGTAGAACAAATGAAAAATGAACTAAGGAGAAGAATAAAACACAGAAGAACAAATGAACATAAACCAATGAAAATTACAAGTTTCTACCGCTAGTAGGACACCTTCACTTCCTTTCTCACCCCTATACCGTCACCCACAGTTCCATCTATTCCCCCCCAGCCAACAACCACAACCTCAAAAACGAGTAACAATCACCCTTATCTCCCTTAGTAGTTTCAATAGCTATGTCTGGCTCTCGCCATGGTTCTTCGGCACTCGCAACATCCCCTTAGTGTCCTTCAGGAGCAGCAAAAATTTCTATCGACTCCAGCGGCACAATGACAATTTCTCTCTCCTTTCTCCATTGCAACAACTTTTCGGTGCCTCTCCCAAACACCGCAAACCACCATTCTTAATGCCACCACCACCAATGAAACCAACGAAGCCTCCTCTACATAGCGACAATGATAGGCACGCCTTTCATCTCCCTCCTTCAACCTCCTCGGTACTGTTCACTCTAGGTGAACAGTGGGTGGTGGCTAGGCTGGACATGGTGGGCTGCCAACCCACATGGGCTGGAAGCCTAGTCCAAAATTAAAAAATATAAAGAATACAAAAATCTGCATGAAAATATCCAAAAATACAAAAATATATCTTTGTTTACTTTTAAAAAAATATTTTTCTTTCATGCATACGATTTTTCCAATCATATTTTTTCAAAAAAAATATCATCTTTCCCATGTTTTGAAATGAAATTGGGATATTGTAACCGATTTATGATCATCCTTTGGAATTTGGCTAAAATATCAATTTTTTTAACAATTACTTTGTTTGAGCTATCGAGGTGTATAATTACATTGTAAAGTACACCCACAGATTGTAAAAAAAAGGTTATTAAATGTAGTGTAATTTTTTTTGACTTTAGAACTTTTAGGTTTTCGACCCTTGTAAGGTAGAAACTCTCTCATGACGAGAGAGATCTCACGAAGAGATCTCTCACAAAGAAAGATCAAGAAATAGAAAATCTGACTTAGAAAAAGAAAAAAAGAAAAAATAATTAAATAACATTACATCTTACCTTAGACAGGGTGTACTGGGGGTGATTCACCTTTCCCTTGCCCAATAGGTCCCCTTACCCAGACTTGCGTAGACCTTTAGGTTTCCTAGTGACCTAAGCACTAGGTGACGACTTCTTAGAATTATAGTCATAATTTTATGATTATAAAACCTTTTTCCACACATCGTCTTCCCTCTAGAGATGGTAGAGCTCGAAGCGCAAAAACATCGCCATTGCGACATCATGGAATGTGATAAAGCCACTAAGGCAAGTGTTGGAGCTAGATCAAGTTGTGCTATAGATGAGCCCAAATCATCTAGTTGATGAAGTAGTCATAGATAAATTAGTTGTGTTTATATATTATGAGATTTTATTTATTTGACGGCTGTATTATTGAAGTATTTTAGATTCATTTTTCATGGATATATTATTTCTTATTTTTGCATTCCTAGGCTACATGTAATTACGAAATGTGAAATTTTTTTTTAGTGTAGTGAGAATTTATTAAGTTTAGTTATTGTGTTTTTTTGCAATTTTTTTAAGTAAGATGAAATTGTAGGTATAATTCCTACATGCAAAAATTTTGTTAATTTTTTTTAAAATTAATTCTATAACATTATTAATTAAGTTAAATGCCAAATTAACAAAGTAAATAATAAATTTCATAAAAAAAACCTTTTTTTTGTTAAATTTAGATTCTAGGGACATTTTTGCATAACAAAGTAGTTGCCTTACTACAAATCTTTGGGATCAACCGATTATCCAATTCATCTAGTTGTTTCAACCGGTCATCTAGTTATCATAAAAACCATGATTTTTTATGAACTTTTTCTTTCAAATAAGTTTTATGTGTTAATATATACATCTTTATCCAAATTGTAGACTAAAAAATAAGCTACAATTAAAATCTTTATAATTTACTATTCACACATAAGTTTTACCTTTGTTATTTAGTGTCAATCAATTTACTGATTTAACTAACTATTTTGAAATGATCAACTGGTTTGGAAGAGAATATGATTGAATGTCATGGTTGCAAACTGTAACAATATTGTAATATTTAATAAAATATCATGATTTTGAATAGTGATATATTGAAATTGTGTATTTTCTTTAAACTTTTGGTTGCTATCTTAATTCACAATTTATTTGTATTTTTATGCTAATTATCCATTTTATCCAACTATAAGTTGATAGGCGACAGAAACATAAAGATATATAACATGGTCATTAAGTCGCACATCTCATTTGAAATGTTGTCATTTCAATATCTTAGTCTCAAGTTCAACTTATCGAAATTTTTTTGTATGAGTTTGTGATCATGATCAATATTCACATCGCCAAAATTTGTATGAACGCCAAACATTAATTATCTCATCATCACTTTGAATAAAGAGATTTTTAACAGCATATTAATGGTCATCCTTAGGACAAAAAGCTATACGTACGCCCTATATATATTTTCTATCCACCCCTTGTCTGTGGTTCGAGTCTCTCGCTATCTTAAGCAACTAACATAAATCACAGCGTGGGTGGATGCTCCTCTGGAGAAACCTCCCGGAGATGAAGTTATCAGTTCGGCTGGATATTATATGAACTAGGGTTGTCCTTAATTTAGATTGGACATGAGAGGTGATTGCATGTCATCAACAATTGGAATATATATAAAAGGACGAATTTGTTCGTTAATAATAACTTCATGGAGGTCTCATTTCATTGTAGGGTTTACCTGGACCAAAACCCAAAGTCAGAAAAGAGGAATTTAAGGATTTTGATTTATCATATTAAATGTAAGAAGTTACCTATATTTGGCTTGCATTTGTTTCACAATCTCCCTATAATTCTAGAAAAATATATATGATTCTCCAATTCAATACTCGTTCAATGTATGAAATATTTGAAGACGAGAAAATTCATTGATCTTAATTTAATTTTCCTTATCTCTGGTATGAAACTACTAACTCAGATATGTGGGCGTAGAGGTAAAATTTATTAAAAGGAGAAATTAAGAGTAACGAGTTATTAAGGATAATAGATCCTGACAATGAAATAAGTCACCAAATAGGAAAATTACTACTAAGCTAAAGCCAGCACACAGATGCTAAGATGTCTTCTACGATTGACTCCAAATGCTTGTCTTTGTGGTGTTTTTTTTTTCTATTTCTTTTTCCTGAGATTTCGTAAACTAATTTAAATATTTTAGATATTCATTCGTATAGCACTAATAAGTTAGCTCAAGGTTTTTCTTCTTGTAGGATGACCTAACTAAATAATTTTTTTTCTAGAATAAATAATTAACTTTAATAAATTTTGTTTAGTAGAGAAAAACATTATTTAAATATAACAATTTCATAATTAATGAAGAACTAATAAGTTGAAAACCAACAATATATGTGTGTGTTTTAGCTCTGATATGTTTCAGGTTTCAGTCTGAATATCATAATCAAATCATAATCGTAAATATTATTTGCTAATTTTATCAAAAACCGAGGCAAAATCTTAGATTGTACCGAATATCAATCAGATTTGAATACCATTGCAATCCCTGCTTTCCCACTGTTTGTATGTGGTTATAGAATTTGTTTTATTAGGTTATTTTGCTTCCTCGGTGATGTATCTACAAAAATGGCCAGGCTTTTATATATATATATATATAGATATAGATAGATAGACAGACAGACAGACAGATATTCATAGAGAGAGAGAGAGAGACAGAGTTAAGACATGAAATCTCGTTTTGCTAATTTTATCCTTGGTTGATTCCACGATGAAACTGAATTGAATACACAAACAGCGCGCAGCAGCTGAGTGAGAGATGGGGGTTACAGTATGGCGCCAGTCTGAGGTGAGCTCGTGACTGAGAGAGGGGAACTACCTCCCATGCAAATATACCCTTAGTTGTCAAAAAATTAATAAACAATAAATGAAATTTATAAACAACTACTTCCAAACAACTAACCCAATTATTATAACAAATTCTCATTCTTTAAGCAATAATTTGGAATTACGAAATGCCCTTGACAGAGAAACTCACGCAAGCTGAGAATAACTTGTCATTCCCCCTCCCTTAATCCTATGATAACTCCTTAAAGTAAAAGAAAAAAGACATATCATGCATGCCCATGTGCACTTCCTGCCACTTCCAACTTGACTTCCCCTCTCTGTGCACTTCTTTAAACCTCGCTAGTTGCTACGTACCAAAATAAACCTATCCAACTCAGAACCTTAATGCAGACGAACTCCAACCATTTAACCTCAAGCCCTCTTTCACATAACTAGCATCTTAGCATCTCCATCGTTGAGAGCTAGGCAATCACTCTTTCTACTCTACAGCACCACTCTCTTGTATCATATGAAACCAAAACGCACATGAAAACAGACCTCAAATCACTAAAGCATCTCTTCATTTCTTTGCCTTTTGAGGAAAATATTAGTTTGGTGAATGTGTATGACCTGAATTCCTCCTTTATCATACGTACGTCTGATCTCTCGATCAGTATCCTCTGAAATGTCCTTAAAGTCAAAGGGATGTTCTATGGATTTCCCTGGCTATTTTCTGCAGTATAGAAGAAAAACAAAAGGCCCACTAGCTAATCCTGTATTGTGATTCCTGATATTAATTGCTTCGTTTTCCTCTTTGTACACAAACCTAGGGTTTGCTGGGGTTTTCAAGGTGGCTGTTTTCACTAATTTAATTACTTTACCCTCTAATTATTCTCGCAAAAACGCTTATACTAACGAAAAGATGCATGACTAGTTATCGATTATGCACATACAAAAGAAGAAACGAAAGAAGCGTACTTAGCTATAGGGGCTAAACATCATGACGTGATAATATTCTCCTTGTGATGAAGTAAAGGCATATTATATTATCATTTGCAATACTTAAATGCACTGATTCCCGTAGTAGGTAGAAACTTTTGGAGGGATTATAAACACGATATAGAGAGAGTGAACACAAACAAATGGACTTATGCGGGAGATGATATATTGAAACTGTAACAAATTAATCTGATGATTAAAATAATAGTACAAGAAAAAAGGGAATCGATGTTGTGATGTATCTGACTTATGTGTCCTTGGAAACCAATCTGTGTGTCTTATGGGGCTTAGTTTAATTCTCTGATAGAATGTCAGTGAGGTGCTGAATGGGAATAAGTGCTCACGTTATTCCATGCAGTTCTAGCCATTACTTTTAAACCTGATTCATGCCCTGATTAATCTCACCGCAAAAGCTCCAAATCAGCCATTATTGATCTCTCCGTTCCTCCTGTTTTCCTCTCTATGAAAAATAAAAATAAATATTGCATCCATCTTAATTTTAAGCACATCCCTGTTGTAGATCAATGCTAAAACTTCTACAGCTATTCCTAAACTTACGATCGAGTTTTTTAAACGATTTTTCTTCTTTGAAGTACGCCGAGAAATTTAAACAGCAGAAAGATTTTGCATAGAAAATTAACTGTCCTTCGTTGGGCATACGATTTAAGAATATTTGTAAATAAATGAAAGAGAAGATGTGAATATAATTATTAGTGAATCTGGAAATAAGAGTGCAGAGCAACAATGAGTTGAATTGGACAGGCATAGAAATTATCGTAATCCAATCATAATAACCATGGTCGAAGCAATTAAGAAATAATTGTATTATCAACAAGACATTACAGAAGATAGATGAACTCTTCATTTTTTTCTGTAATATTTTTCTTAATATTTTGTTGCTACATGATCCTTGCGAAAGCATAAACCATTGAGAGATAGCCAAAGTGATCAAGAATTAACAAAGAAAAGAGCCCATGATCTCAAGATCAAAGAAAGGAAAAGAAGAGAAAAATGCAAAGAGGAAATCAAGCAACATAATAAAGAAGGTGCCAGACGGCCAGTAATATGTTCTGTAGCCCTCGGGATTCTGCAACTACTTTACCATTGGCCGGTCACCAAGCCTGAGCTCAAGATCCAATTCATCTACAGTACTGCAAGGGCTAATTTCAAACACCTCAGACTGGACAAGATGTTTATCAACTGAGTTAGACTTTATAAAGAAAGGTAATGATGATTTATCGATCTTCCGTTTCTTGCAGATCATAGGCTCCTCTTCACTGTCTGATGTGCTTGGGCGAGTTCGTCGAACGACTAAGTTCAAACTGACAGACAAATCTGATTGGACATAATCTACTTTGGCTCTGCATCCTGATTCTATTTTCCTCGAATTCTTCTCTCCTTCAGTGCTTAGAGCAGATATATGACATCTTTCTTTAGAAAACTTAGTCTGTGGCGGGGGGGAAGACTTAGGAGATCTCTTTTGTTGTTCTTCAACAATAACAGAAGTGAAAGGAGGGCAAATTGCTTTTTCACAGATATTATGTTGAGTAGATGTAATTGAAACCCTAGAAGATGAAGTTGGGGATATAATAAATCCAGGATCACAATTAGGGTTAGGGCTATAGTCCAAGGTACAAAGCTGGGATGGATATTGAAAACCGAAAGATGTATAGGGATTTTGACGCTGATGATGAAAAATCTCATTGTGAGGACTAGGAGATTGCTTGAGTCTAGCTCTATCCCTCCTGTGGACATTCATATGACCTCCTAGAGCTTGAGCAGACCTAAATTCTCTTCTACAAAAGCTACAAGAATAAGATCTTGGAGGCCATATACATCCTCCAAGAGGACCAGCTGCATCTTCAGCGAAAGCTTGTTCTTCCCAAGAATCATCAAAAGAAGGATTGGTTGAAGCCTGAAAATGAGAATCCAGACCATGCTTGGGTTTAGTCAACATCCAATAACGAGCTTGCTCCATATGTTGGAAGAATATACAGGATAAATAATGGGACAAGTATTAAAACTTAAAGGTGATAGAAAATGGGAGGAGATGGGAGGCAAGAAGGACAGATAAAGAGCTTAACTGATTGCTAAGAGTAGTAGTCTGAAGATAAATTGGTGGGTACTCTACCTTTGTTGTCTTAGTGCAGCTACTTTTTTGGTTTTTGTGTTAGGTTCTCAACGCTGTCTACTGTATAAGGTCCTCAAATTTTTCTTGTTTCGTTGCATTTGAAGGGGGACGATGGTTTAGTATTCACGGGAGTGGGTCCAAGGAATCTTGCTTGCTTGTGCTGTTTATCTGTGCTTATAGACAAACTGAAATCATGTCTGACTCATATCTCCTTGGAAATACCCAGCGAAAGACGAAAACATGCTGTAAATGTGCACAGATTTGTGCTACACTATACTGTATGGATATTTTGTTTTGGACTAGAAATTACTGCTATGATATCTACTAAGTAAGTATTGTTTTCCGATCTGTGGACTGCCCTCCTTGAAGAATGCCGTAAAACATGAAGGATAATTATTGTACATATGTTTTTTATTATACTTCTAAGATGATAATTTTGCCTTGAAAAACTATAGATTATTGTCTTTTAGGAGTAAAATGATATTTTCTTATTGTTCATTTGTCATTTACGAGTTGTTCATGTCTTTTTTTTTCATTATATTTTTGCAGAATAAAATGACTTTATCATCCTATAGCAAAAAAACACTTTATTGATGGTCTTTTCTAGCATTTTCACTTTCTTAATATACATTAAAATTAAATATTTGAACTTGGGGTATTGGTGTCCTTTCATATGGATTTATTTTGAAATTGATGGTTTGGTTTGGTCGAGCGTGATAACATAATTTACTATTTAATTATTATTGTTTAGGCTATAAAAGTTTTTAGTGCTTGTAAGCCGTTGTACTTTTTAGATGACACATGCAATGCCTCTTAGTAGTTGAAAATAGGTTTCTACCATCTCATTATATTCTTCATTGTGTTTTCTTTCATGATGGGTTGCGCATGTCATCTACAAATAACTAGTTTTTCTCTAGTGACCCTTTCTCTCTCTTTCCCTTCATTTCACTTTCCTACTATAAAAAACTAAATTTGTTATTTATTGTTCTTGGTATTTCAAAATCTATACTTTTAATTTTTAATTTTATTTTTGTTTTCTTTTTAATTTTTTTTGTTTTCAATTTAATCCATCAATTCTAATTTGTATATATAATGTTTTTGATTTGTCCTTCTACTACTTTAATTTCATATGTTTTTTCCTTGGCTCCTTTGTAAGAGTTTTAATAATTTTTAATTTTATTCTTCAAATCAAGTTTATGATTTTTTTTTCAATAATAATATTAATTTTAGTTTGTTCATTCTTCTTTGATTTCTTATTTGGTCCTTTGTTTTTTCTCAAAGTTCTTATGGTTTTTAATTTTATTCTCAAAACATGTTTGAAGTTTTTTAATAATAAGAAGAAGACGAAGAAGAAGAAAAAGAGTTTATTATGATGGTAATAGTGATTATGATATTAATAATTGTAGTGATGATGGTCATAATAGTAATAAATATTATAATAATAATAATAATAATAATTTTAGTAGTGGTGGTGGTAATTTTATTAATAGTAATAGTGATAGAAATAGAAATAGTAAAATAATAACTATAATAAGAGTGATAATGGTAGTAGTTATAGTAGTATTAATAAGAATAGTACTAAAAACTGTGGTAATAATAAAAATAACAGTTTATTAGAATAATAGTAGTAGTTATAACAATAATAAGAAGAAGAAGAAGAAGAAGAATAAAAATAATAGTAATATTAGTAGTTGTAATAGTAATGATAACAACAACAACAACAACACCAGCAATAATAGTATTAACAATAATAGTAACAATGATAATAATAAACATGGTAATAATAATAATAATTGTAAAGATAGTAATAATAGTAATAGTGATAATGATGATAATGATAGTTCTCATTCAATGTTATATTTATTTGGGATTGAATTTTATCATTTTTTCATGTATGGTATTTTGAGTCTAATAACCCTGGTTATGGGTTTTCAAAGTTTATGTGTATCGATGTCCTCTTTATTTTTGCCTTATTGATTTTTTTTATATAATAATAAATTTTATCATTATTGATAATTGGTCATCTATGTTTCCTTTAACCTATTAAATAAATAAATTCACATCGAGTTAACTTTTATATAGTCTTATTGGAAACTCATGCTAGAAAAAGATCCAAGTGAAGGGATTTCAAGATTTAGCTTATTTCCTGAGTTTAATAGCATTGCACAAAAAATACTATCAAAATTAATTGTTTTTCTAATTGTCATAACCCCATGCTGGGTTATTCCCAAAATTTACTTAAATAAAAATAAAAATAAAAATAAAAATAAAAAAGGTTAACGTGGTGAAAAAAATCAAGTTGAAAATCTTGGACAAATTCGAGAGCCTGATCGCACCTCTATTGTTCCCAAAAGAAGAGGAAAATGCAAATTCAATGCTAAAATAAATTATAATTGAATAAATCTAAATAAAAATTAAGTTGAAAGATATAATTATATTTTTAATAAGCCAATTTGATTTCACCATGGGCAAAATTAAGGTTTAATTATGTTTAAGAATTAATTTAGGATCCAATTGAAGGATTTAATTAAGTACAATGACTTAATTATACTTTAAATTGGTCAAATTGATTCTATTAAGAGCTTAATTGGTGAAAAAAATATTTTTGAGAGACTGATTCGGGTTAAATTTAGAAGATTAAAAAAAATTTGAATACCAAATTTATTTTTTACCAAGTCAATTGGTTGAAATTGTGGATAAAATTAAAAGAAAATCAAAGTTTTTGGTCAATTAGGAACAACATTGAAGAAATCTAAGATTTAGAGGGTTTATTGAAGTTTGACTAGGGATAAAAGCAAAACAATCATAAGATAAATGATCGAATTGAACTTTGGTTGGTCACTATTTATTTTGTTCCCCAAAATTTTGTCGAAAATCCTGTTTTGGCACCAATTTTGCAGTGCATTTAATGTCTTTATCAGACACCAAATTTGACAACACATGCACGAAACTGCTCTTGTGATTGTCTCCTATACCAAGGTATGGTCTATTATGGATGATTAACAATACACATGGTGTGGTTCAACCGCAGAGTTGACAACTTAGGCAGCTTGCTACAGTTGTCAAATTTGATAATGCATGACACCTACTTTAAGTCAATGGTTGGGATGGTTCTGGTTTGACCAAATGGCTGAAATTTAACCCACATATAGACAAGATTACCCTCTTCCATAGAGTTGAAATTTATGGCCCAAGGGGGGATAAATGGGAAACCAAAATTTAGTTAAAATCACCCCTTCCCAAGTTTTTATTGTTTCGTTAGTGGTCATTTTGCTTTTTCTTGCAACTATTGCCACCATCTTCATCACCGACATATCCCATAGCCACTAGAAAAAGTGTCCTCTAAATTTTGGAGTTGGTCATCTTCTGTCTATTCTCCACTCTCTTCCTCCCCCGTGACTACAACTGCCACAGTTTCTTTGATTTTCCAGCCACCCTTATCACCAACGACGACATGAAAGCCACCAGTAGAGCTTCCCCTTCACATCGGACTACTCCACGACAAGTAATTGCCACCTTCATTTTCTTCACCTTTGTCCTTGTTCATGTGATACGTGAACAACGTAGAGTGAATTAAATCACTCTCCACTATTCACTTGGTTGCTTTTTTTTCAAAGAAAAAACAAAAAATAAATAAAATCCAAAAAAAAAAATTATATTTCATGATTTTTGTGATTTGATTGTATTTTTTTTTATCAATTTTTGTTCAATATTGCTCCATAGATCTAAGTTGAAGTATACGGACTTAGTATGAAAAATATGGGTTTTCTTTGAAATTTCCAAAACAATCCTTACTTGACAAATATATATATAAAAATGTGTTCTCTTATCAAGCATACAACCAAATTCTAAAAAGTTTCTAAGAATATTTTTACACAAAAAAAAATCCATCTTTTCTCATGATAATGAAAAATGGGATATCATAACCAATTAATGATTATTTGTTAGAGTTTAGCCAAACAATCAAAAATCTCTCAAAAATCATTTTGTTAATTTTTTAGTTATAAACTTTAATTATTGAGGTGTAAAATTATATTCTAATGTACATCATTAGATATTAAAGTACAATAAATATAGTGTTAAAAGTCAAACCTTAGAACGGTTAGGTTTTTGACCCAATGAGGTAGAGAACAAAGAGAGATCTACTTCGAAACTTAGAAAAGACCAACAAATAAAAATCTGACCTAGAAAAACAATCAAACAACAATGTATCTTACCTTAGGTTGGGTGCACTAGGGGTGATTCATCTTCTACTTGCACAAGAAGTCCCCTTACTCAGACTCTCGATGACCATTAGGTTTCTAGTGACCTTAATACTAGGTGACGATGTCTAAAAATTATAGTCATAATTTTATGATTATAAAAAAACCCTCGTTTTGCGCTCCTCCACCATCTCCAGGGATGGTCGCACGCGAAGCGGAAAAAAAACATTGTCATGCCATACGTCGACTCCACTGAGAATTTGTATAGTTGGACTATGCTTTGCTTGTCTTATTATTTTCCTGATTATTTTTGTTGGTCTATTCAACTCTAGCACGTGTTTTTACTACTTTAGCATGCATGTTTGCTTTCGTTTCATGCATAAACATCAGGTATGAATTAATGTCATCATGTATTTTAATTTCACAAATAAACCAAATTTAGGTTAGGTTGGGAGTAACAGTCTGCCTCATGACTTTCAGTCGAGGTTCAGATTCATAAAACGTCCAACTATGATTTGATTGTTTACTTGATAATGTCAGTCACATTGTGTGCCAACTATTTCATGTAAGCCTTTATACTACCTTCACGTAAGGCGATCATTGGAAGGTGCATAGACCTTTTAGGACCAAGTAGAAAGTTTATGCCTCATGTAATGATCTAGAACTTGTCCTTAAACTACTTGATAATTCACACTCGTTGTGTATATACATACATTTGCATCCACATGCATCTATCACTGTACATAACATAAATTCAACATATTGAAATATAGGTCCTCGAAGAGCTCCAACCCATATAGTCCATAACACTCGACTTCAAAAAAAATTATGGAAGACGAAAAACATGTTCACCCCAATGCTCACTTCCAAGAAGAGTTTGATGCTTTGAAAGATAATGTAGCCTGTCTTACGAGTTTAGTCGAGCAAGCACTGAGACATGCCTCTAGTGAGGGTCCTTTAACTATACTTGTAACAACTTCTCAAACATAAGCAATGAACCACCCTGAAGAGGTAATAGAAGAAAGGGTTCAAATCCTCATCAAAATCCATCTTTTATACAATCAACAACACTTGCACCAACCCTTGTGGTTATAGAAATAGTTGTCAATGAGTCCCAAAAGACCAAGTCATCAAAGGACATCGATCAAGATAAGATGGCAACGCTGGAAGCCAAGATAAGGGTCATTAAAGGGTTAAACTTATATGACCTAGTGTAAGTTGTAGAAATGTGTATAGTCCTAAATATTGTACTATAAAGGACTTTCGTGTTTCTGAATTTATCAAATAAACTAGGACACAATACCCCCTCACTAACCTAAAATCATATTGTAATAAAATGACAGAAGTAGTGCATGATGAGAAATTACTAATGCATTTTTCTAAGATAGTTTGAGTGGAGTAATAATAAATTGGTACATGAGACTAGATAGCACCAAGATCCGTAGCTAGAAAGATCTGTAAGATGCTTTCATCAAGCAATATAAGTATACATGGACATTGCTCCTGACAGAATAAGCTTGTCCAGCTTGGAGAAAAAGGACATAATGCATAAGGGAATATGCTCAAATATGGAGAGATCTAATTGCACAAGTGCATCCCACGCTCTTTGATAAAGAAATGGTGACCTTATTTGCTAACACCCTTAAGTCACCATAATTTGAGCATGTCATGGCGTTCAACACTAATTCATTGATGTTATGATTGTAGTTAAACGAATAGAACAAGGAGTGAAAAGTGGTAGAATTTTGCTCACCAATCGAGTAAAAAAGCTTGAAAGGCATAAGAAAAGAGGTTGACTAAGAGGAAGATGACTACAAGGGTAGGAAAAACCAATTTCAAAACTACCATAACTCTTATCTCAAATTAACAACATCAATCTTAAAGCGAAAGACCAAGCTGAAAATTTCCCAAAAAGAAATTACCAGAAAACCCAAGAACAACTACCTACGCTATCACTTCTCGAAATGAGATATATCAAAAACTGCTAAGCATGCAACAGGTAGCCCCCAAACCTCAAGAACCTTTGCAGCCACCTTACCCCAACTAGTACAAGCCTGACCTCATCTGCGAGTACCATGTTGATGTCGTAGGACATAACATTTATACTTGCAATGCCTTCAAGAAGAAGGTCATGCAACTGATTAAAGTTGGGTGGATAATATTTGATGAAAATCCAAACCATTTTCCCAATCATGCTCCGGGAAGTGGAACGAGTGCTTGATGGAAATGATGAATCAAGGGAACTAGTTAAGAGGTGTATCAAGTGTCCTTGTCATTCAAATGGCCCATGTAAGAGTTTTTAAAGGAGAGTGCACCAAAATCGAAAGATGAAGTCTACCTTGTATAATTGCTATTTTTCTAATCATGTCCACACATGTGCTTTGACTTTGTCCTGTTGTACTCTTGTTAGCAATTTAGCTCATAATACTTCAGTGATCCTTAGTTTTCAAAACCCTTAAATACTTTTTAATCCTATATTACACACCTAATCAAATCTCTTCCTAATCAAAAGCGAGCAATCTGGATGGATAAACAATGCTTTTTCATTCAAAATAAGCTTCAGAAATGCTTCAAAAGACTTGATTGAAACCCTTCTAATATGCAAGACATGAAACAAACATGTTTCACAATCCCTATCAAAAGCAACATAAAACCTAACAATGGGATCACTTGAATTCTTACAAAAAATAAATGGTTTTTTGGCTTGGAATGACTTTGAAATACTAAACAATCTTACATGAAAGCAATATTTGTAAATAATCAACCCTTGCATGCATATCATCTTCCTAAAAACACATGGAGCCTATAACACTTACAGGGCATGACCATATTAGGGGCAATCTAAAAATACAATGGAAATTAGCTCCACCGGACCTTCTATGAGAAGACAAGGGATTTCAGACAAAATTAAAAGTCATTAAGTGAGGGGGCATATGAATAGATTTTAAAGATTTATCATCCCTAAAAGCCAATATTACAAGTAGCGACTCGAGTAAGTAAAAGCAAGAAGCCATCCAAACTTTAAAAAACAAGAAAACCATAAACAAAAACATGAGGGAGTGCTTGTGAGGATTCTAACCTGGTTTTGTAGATTTAAAATATATCCAATAATCTAGAAGATACAACCAAAGAAGTTCGACAACCTGCAATTCTAAACCTCCAAATGCAAGCCTTGTTAGGGGAAATGAGGCATATGTTAAGGGATGAATTAGAACCTATTCATCATAGTTTGGATAGGGTATAAGCAGAGGCTCCTAGGGGACAACAAAAAGACATCCTCAACAGTCAGCAAGTTGGGCGTGTTCCATGGCAAAATGTTGAGGAAGAGGCAGAGTCGGAGGAGTTTGATGAGCCATATTTGAATCGAGGCAAGTTTGAGCGTGGGAATCGGAATTGAGAAGCTAGGGTGGGTAGGCCTAGGAGGGATAATGATTAATGAAATATAAAGATTAAAATCCCATCTTTTCAAGGTAAAAGTGATCCTGAAGTTTATTTGGAGTGAGAAACTAAAATGGGGATGGTGTTTGATTGTCACAACTACTAGGAGATAAAAAAGGTTAAGTTGGCTGCAATTGAATTCACTGATTATGCCATTGTTTGGTGGGATCAATTACTGATTAATAAGAGAAGGAATAAAGAGCCACCCGTGGACACTTGATAGGAGATGAAAATGCTTATGAGGAAGCATTTTGTACCCAACCGTAATTATAGGAGATTGTATCAAATGTTGAAGAGGTTAATCAAGATTCCAAGAGTGTGGAAGAATATTACAAGGAGATGGAGGTAGCTATGATTCAGGCTAATGTAGACGAGGACTACGAAGCCACTATGGCTAGGTTCTTCCACAGTTTAAATTGTGAGATTGCAGATATAGTTGAGATGCATCACTGTGTTGAGTTAACAGATATGGTGCATCAAGCCATAAAGGTGGAGGAACAATTCAAACAAAAAGGATTGGTTAGGAGGGGACATCCTATGGCTACCACAAGCTCGTGAAAGATAGCTCTAAAAAGGGATGAGCAATTACAAAATAAGCCAAAATTTGAACCCTCTAAGAATGTCAAACCAACAACCGCCGCTACTTTAGGTAATACTAAAACTTCAAGTTCTAAAACATAAGATATTCAGTGTTTTAAATGTCAAGGGCAAGGACACATAGCCATCTAGTATGTAAACAAAAGGGTGATGGTGATAAACGCTGAAGGAGAGCTTGAGTCAGAGAATGAGCAAGAAGTAGATGATGATGATGATGACTGATGCGACCATATTATTTGATAGTTTCATCCATATTTACCTAGTGTTTTGCATATATTTTGTGTATAAAATGCCTTGATATTCTTTTTTTTATGTTTTGAAGGTATTTTTGGATGAAAGATGCAAAAAGGAAGTAATTGGAGCTGATTGACAGATTTGACCTTCAGTCGGTGTTTTGTGCAGAGTGGAAGCTTTAGAGATCGAAATGAAGTGATTCCAGTGACATTCAAAAGCTAACATCCATATATTTATGGAAAGATAAGGAAAAATAAATAAAATATGGAATATCATGGAAATCACAGCGTTCAAAGTCAAATCTTGCAATCTGCCGATATTGACCTTTGTCCATTCCAACTTCCATATATCAAGCTACAGAAGTCCGATTGATGCAACCTCAATTTTCGTGGATTCAGGACTCAAAGACCTATAAAATAGCCAAATTTCACATCCAAACGATGTGATATGAAGGAGATATGAATTTTATAAGGGACAATTAAATTATGTCAACTTAAAGAAGGACTATTTTGTAAAATAGATACTAGGGTTTCTAAGAAAATATAAAAGAAGAGAGGAGCAAGGAAGTTGTGGCCAACACCAATGAAAACACAAATCTTCCTCCAAACCCAAAATCATGTTTTCTTCCATCTTTTTATTTATTTGTTCAATAAACATGCAAGACAAGACTCTTTTGCTTGGTTGCAAGGACACGGAAACCTTCAGATTTCAAGAACTGTGAGATCTATTTTTACCTCAATTTTTTTCAGTTTATATGATGAATATGTTTGTTCTCCTATGCTTATTTTCCTATGATTGTTTATTTAATTGCTAAGAGCAGACTCAAAGTTATTATTGTAGACAATCGATTGCTAAGTTTGATATCAAAACCAGAGTTGTGGTATATAAACAAGCAACTAAGTTAATAATTGTAGCGGATCTATGTTATTAATCTTAGGGAGAACATTCAATCGAACTAAACATATATTGCAGACAATTATGTTTCTTAATTGATCAATTTATCTAGATTTTAATGTTGTCATTGAATCAAATTACTAGTACGGACACTGTGGTTGTTTGATGGTTAGGGTAAGTTATACGGTGGATTCGTTAACGAACTAATTTTAAGAAGAGATAAATATTCAGAATATAAATTGATGTGTCATTTTCATGATCAGTTCTGATTTTTGTAGGTGGATGTTGATTTACGACCAAGGTTTGCTTTATTGAAAATTTCAATTTTATATAATTTTTGCTTAGTTTGCTTTAGCCTAGTTTAGACAATTCCAACCCCCACCCCAATTGCATAACATATAGCATGAAAATCTGAACTAAATCATCCTTGTGGGATCGACCTCTTGCTTGCTCTATACTATCTTGTTTGAATTGTTTTAAGCTAGGGTCATTAATTTGTGCGACCATGACATTGCAACAATGACATAAATGACCTTAGTTTGCATCACTATCTCTCTCTTTCATATTTAAGTGTGTTTTCTATCCCTCAACTATCAACTCAGATAGTGTCTGTTTTAACTCTATCTCCCCGATCCTTATTTTAGTGCACATTTTAAACCCTCAATTGACTTAGATAGTGTGATTTTCTGTCTTATCCTTCTCATTTGATTGCTCTTTCCAGCGTTCAGCTACCATAGCGCGCTTTCCATCCATATCTATCTCTTTTTTGTTTAAGTGTTTTTTCTAGCCCTTAACCATCATCTTAGGTAGTGTGCTTTCCAGCTCTATCTCTCTCATTTAAGTGTGCTTTCTATTCCTCAAACATAGAACCTATATAGTGCATTTTCTAGCTTTATCTCTCATTCCATGAAATCTTCACCATTTTGATTTGGGTAGGTCACCCATTACAATGAAACCATCTTTGAGATTCTTACCATCTTTACCACTTTTACTTGTTACCATCTTTATCACTTTAACTTGGGTAGGTCGCCCATTACAATAAGACCATCTTTATGTTTTTTACCACCTTCATCATTTTTGTTTGGGTAGGTCACCCATTACAATGACACTACCTTTATGTCTTTCACTATCAAATGACATTTCTTGAGTAGGTCACCCATTACAATGAAACTATCTTCTTTTCTTCACAAACATTATCTTTCCTTTCACAAATTCATATTTTTATCCTTTGAGTTTGTAGCCCTCAATTATTAGGTAGTGTGCTTTCTAGCCCTATCTTATCATTCCCTTTTGAGAGAGCTTTATAACCCTCAATTTAATTACTTTCAAATGGACAAACCATCTCTTGATTGGGTAAGTTCATTCTCCCATTCTTTTTCTTCTTCTTTACAATGCTTATTATATAGAGTCTCTCACGAGACTCTAGTCATAAACATTGTAAAGAGGGGGCAATTGTGATAACTCATTTCTAGGTTATTGCCAAAATTAACTTGAAATAAAAAGGTTGGCGTGGTGAAAAAAAATCAAGTTAGAAATTTTGGACAAATTCGAGAGTTTGATCATACCTCTATTGTGTCAAAAACAAAAGGAAAAGCAGATTCAGTGCTAAAATAAATTATTATAAGATAAATCTGCATAAAAATTAAGTCGAAAGGCATAATTATATTTTAAATAGGCCAATTTGATTTACTTATGGGACAAATTAAAGTTTAATTATGTTTTGGAAATAATTTAAGGTCCAATTAAAGGATGTAATTAAGTGCAATAACTTAATTATACTTTAAATTAGCCAGATTAATTTTATTAAGGGCTTTATTGGTGAAAAATTAAGTTTGAGAGCCTAATTTGGGTTAAATTGAAAAGATTGGAAATTTTGAATATTAAATTTATTTTTCACCAAGTCAATTGATTAAAATTGGGGGTAAAATTACAAGAAAATCAAAGTTTTTGGGTCAATTTATAACATTGAAGAAATCCGAGATTTATGGGGCTCTATTTAAGTTTTACTGGGGATTAAAGAGAAATAATCATAAGATAAAGGATCAAATTGAACTATGGTTGGTAATTATTCATTTTGTTCCCCAAAATTATGTTGAATATTCAACTTTGTTATCAACTTTGCAGTTGCATTTGATGCCTTTATCATTCACCAAATTTGACAAAACATGCATGAAACTACTCTTGTGATTCTCAACTATACTAGGGTATGGTTTGTTATGGATTATTAACACCATATATGTTGTAGGTTAGCCTGAAAGTTGACAAGATAGCTTGTTGCAACTATCAAATTTATAATTCATGACACGTACTTTGAGTCAATGGTTGGGATGGTTCTTGTTTGAACAAGTGGATGAAATTTAATCCACATATAGAAAAGATTACCCTGTTCCATCGGATATAAATAAAGGTGAAATCTATGGTCTAAGGGGAGATAAATGAAAAGCTAAAATTCAGAAGAAGAAAAAAAATCACCTCATTCCCTAGTTTTTATTGTTTTGTCAGTGGTCCCTTTGTTTTTTCTGGCCACTAATGCCACAATCTTTGTCACCAACATATCCCTTAACCACTAGAAAAGTGTCCTCTACATTTCAACAAATGGCCTAAATGGATGGAATTTGTATGTACATAAACCAAGATGCACATTCCTTGCTACCAATGCAAATTGAGGATGCACATCATTCAAATGTTTCTAGGCTTCATCATTAGAAGGGTGCACCATCACTTCATCAACTGCATCATATGAGTAGTGTCATGTCATATGCTCAACAATTTTTATTATATGAATAAGCCTAGGTGTAATTGGGAAGTATCTAAGCTTTTTGTGTGTAATAAGAGTGTATCACATGTCAGTCCAGTGTTTATAATAATGCTCACATGTTTTGTACTCGATCAACTTTTTAATTTCAAGGTAGTATAACATGCAGAAATTTGGACACATGTTTTCTGATATCCTAGCTCGAGGAGTTTCATCATGAATTCAGAAGCATAAAGGTTCTATTTCAACTTGTACCCTTTGGGTAAAATGCTTCTCGCCATTCAGAAATTCTATCATAACCGACCTTACTCAACCCATAATCTAACTTGATGGTGAACACCTATTCCACAAATGATAATTTATTTTGATTTATGCAACCATCATATAATAGTTCATCACAATCTTTTAGAAGATCAAAAAATCTGGTTATGCCTATATTACGTTCTTCATCAAACAATTGGGCATTCACCTGTAACACACTGATTTTTCTCATTGCATTCCTAACAATATTACACTATAAGAATTATTGTAGGTATATACAACTCCATGAATGTTGTTTAAACTATAAGTGAACCATATCCTTTTTACCATGATATCAAATTCTTCTTCATATGCATACCAACACAGATATTCCTTCATGAATCCTTTTTTGTAGAAATTTCATCATTACAACATTTGAATCAATAAACTTTTTGTTATTGTACTTTCTATATGGATATCTAATACCTCCTCCAATAATATTTCTCGACTTAAATATTGCATAGTTAATAAAACTCCGAACCTCATTGTAATAATCCATCCTATTTAACCTTCGGGGTGACTCACGATACATCCATAAATGATCTTCAATTACTTATATCAAACCTATATACAACAGTCACGTATTAATTAAATACATTAACTAAATAAATACAATTTTACATAATCTAAAATAACCCTAACAAGTACATATAATAAATCCATACAATAAATTTATATGATAAAAAGCTATAAAAGAAACAACAAACACCCAAATAAAATCAATATACTTAAAAAATATGCAAAACAAATTACTATACTAAAATTAAATTTCAAAAAATATATGGTAGATTTGCTTATTTATAGTGGAGAATCCTTAAAAATTTCAGAGTATAGTGCTCTTGTTGCTCGATTTGTTGTGAAAGGTTGAGTTGTGATGAAATTGTAGGCAGAGAGTGATTGGGGTTGTTGAGGCAAAAATAGAGAAAGAAAGAGGAGAAAGAGGGGAGGAGGGTCGAGCTATGAATTAAATAATCACTAACAGATTTACCGATGGAATATTCTCGATGGTAAATTTGGAGGTAGTTCTTTCAGTAACAATATCACGTCATTATACTTCATAGATTTAATCCCACTGTGATTTTGTCTACTAATTTGTCAATATTTACCAATAGAATTACCGACATAATATATTCGTTGGTAACTCTGTTAAAAACAATGTCATGCGTCGTCATATATCATAGGTTTTTGAATTTTACTGTAACTATCTTAGTGTTTACCAACTAAATTACTGATGGCATATATCTGTTGGTAGCCACATTGACATTTCTGTCGAAAACAATGGCATGTAATCGCACATCATAAGTTTTGAATCTCATTGTCATTCCTTAAGTGTTTACCATTAACAGTTATTGATGAAATCTTTATGTCAATAAAAGTGCCGGTAAAATACCAACGGCAATACCTGACATTAAATACCGATGGAAATTGCAATAATAACATTCTAGCGGTAAATTATTCAACTCTTAATGTTTCCATATGAATTAGCTAATTTTCTGGTAGTGAAATATCCAATACTTAATGTTATTTTTTAAATATGGAACAATAGAATATGAGTCGATAGACTAGTTAAAAGAAACTAAAACTCAACAATGGAGTGTGAGTCAATGGACTAGTTAAAAGAAACTAAAACGCATAGAGGTTCTATTGTAGCATTTTTACTATATCTATAGATTTATTAAGACTATGGATTAGAATAGTCAACAAAAACAATCAGCCTTGGCAACTAGGATAAAAGAATTATTATTAGTTTCTTCACAATAAAATGACTAATATACCTTTTCATGCCAAAAATAATGAACGAAAGGCATAAGTTTTTTGAATTTTTTTTATTTTTCAAGCATGATAAAAGGACTATTTTGCTCTTAAATCCAAATTGTCAAAGGTTTTTTTGTTCTTTTTCTTTTTTTTTTATTATCAAGTATTTTACTATTTAGAAACTTTATTTTATGTTTAAAGGTGGAGTGCACGTGCAAATCATGCGGGCGCACGTGGGTACACTTATGCTATTGAGGTGATGCATACAAATTCTTCCGACATCCAAACTCCAATGTTAGCCCTCCAATCCTGGCATATGTGAGCAAGAAGATCGTAGGTTTTCCCTCGACAATCATTTTGTTTGTTCCTTATATCTCCTTGATTTTAGCATTGGCCTCAGCACATTTTCAATGAATCCATTTATTTTTTTTCTTTCAGATTTGTTTTGTTGCTCTAGAATAATTCATTGAATTGAAATTTTCTTTCAATTTAATCTTCTAATATTTTTTTTACTTGTCAAATATGGTCCTTATTCATTTGAATGCATTTTTTAACCATTATTTTGATTTACTTGTTATTTTCTCATTATTTAATTGCTATTTGTTTTCTTTTGTTTTCTTTTTATTTTTTTTTCAATTTTGATATTTTATTATTCGAGATTTTGATTTCATGAATCTCTTGAGTTCTCCTTCTACGTGTGAATTCCTGCCTCATTACTTGGTTCGAACAATTAGATTCTATAATTTACACATATTAAACTCTAAATTTTCATTATAATATGTGTTAGTTTTTCATCAAAGAGTTTTAATATATTTGAATTATTAGATTTATAATATATATGCCAAAATAAAAATTATAATCATAATTACAATAGATTTAGATAAATTAAACAATTTGGTTTATCAACAATTTAATAATTTCTAATTTTATATATGAAGATTACGTGTAGTGTTTAGCAATATTTCTTCACATCCTAAATATTATGTAAGTCTAGCCTTCCAATGAAATTTTTTTAATGTAATTAGTGTTTTCTTATTAATCATATTATATTTAAATATTTGAGTATGAAGTGCATTTTCCCTGTAAAAGTGTTTTAATTATCAATATGGTAGTCATTGATTATTTTATTAAGATTGAAAACACTTTCAAATCTCATTTTACATTGAACAATGATTTGATAATCAATACAATTAGTGAATAAAATGAATTTTTTTTAATATTATTATGGTAACAAATCATTTCTTAATCAGTAAAATACCTTCATAAAGTTTATACAGTATCCAATATTTTTTCATTTATTACCCTTGACTAAAGCCGTGTAGTTATGATCAAAACATAATAGTTCCTATATAAGATATAAGATAACTTAATGATCTCAAGTTCAAGAATCACATACACAACTTTACAGAAGTCTTTTCATAAACTTATAGTAAATTTCATTTTTTTTTAAAACAATATACATAATATATATTGATCTTAACCTTTGATTAATGACAATCTTAATAGAGTATTGACCAAAAATATTTAAAGATAGCACATTGATAGAATAAAAATCCCTATAATTATAAAATATTTAAAATTTTATTTACATAGAATTTTTTTTCCAAAACAATTATCTTTGTTTTATAATCATTAATCGAATTAGAATGAATATTTAAGATAAATATCGTTATTAGTAAATTTAATATATATTGCTTGAATAGCATTAGTTTCATGTGCAACTAACTAATTGATTATAGGGCATATGCATTAACAATCATCTACTTACAACTAAAATAAATCTCTAAATATTTAATACTATATCGCTCCTTAAGAAGATCATGTTTCCATTAGAATAGTGCTTTGATGTGAGGATATGCAGTATTTTATTTTAATGAATACTCTTTCTATTCTTATATTTTTCTTTTGAAGTTGATTTTCAATGATATATGGGACAATTTCTATATGTTCTTTTGATGATCATATGTAGTAGTTATTTTTATAGATCAATATCTAAAGTTTTTAGTTTAGAAATTGAAAAAAAAAAATATCATAAATAAAATGTATCTCAATGTGATTCGAGCAATGAATTTTACTGTCTTATTTAGAAAAAATAAAAATTATTCATAGGATAATGTGCTCTTATATTCACAAGAAAAATGATTTAGATGGAAAGTAGCTTTGACTTAATTAGTTGCATGTGTACACATATTTTAAAATCTATTTTAAAAAATTGAATATCTTTTTGAAATAATTTAACTATAATTTTTTCAAGGGTGTAGGTGTAATTATTTCCATTCATGTGATACACTATAAACATAAGTCAAAGCCCAAATCATCAAGTTGCGAACATAGTTGATCATCCCCATACCCAACTCTTGTCATAGACATTACATATTTCACAAAACTTTAGTCCAGACATTGAACTAGTTTACAGACCAAAGTATAAAGTTTTTAACCGGGTTTGATCTTATCTATTTCTAATTTCTAATTAGATAAGTCAAGTGTTTATTAAAAGATTATTATATTATTGAATTTTGATTAAAATTACCCGAGATTCTCTCTTAAGAAAGTATATGGGCAGCTTTCACACTCTAATTTTAACTCCAAGCTTGATTGGGCTGTTTAAAAATAATAAAAGGGAGACCAAGAAAGCAGGCTGCTTAAGTTCTTCACCTTGCATTCAGGGCCCAATTTTTTTCTATCATTTTGTCTTATCTTTCGGAACATTCTGTAATTATTCCTTATCTCACGTTCAAGATCACCATGTTCATCCTGCCAGACAATCTAGAAAATTGCACCAACTTTTTTTAAAAACACTTCTTCTATTACCCAGTGTGTCCTGGTTCTGTAAGGTCAGAAATCAATGACCCTTTACTTTTCACCATTGACGGATCAAGGTTTTTTTCTCTTGTGAAAATTATAGCTCGTCACCATTTCTTGTGAGATTTTTTTATGTTGAAGGACTTGGGATCTATTGTATTATGCTGTGCTTTTTGTATTGTGTCCTTGTGCTGTAAGACAAAAGTAAGGTTTAGTGATTGATTATTGTTTTGCTTTTATTGATATTTAAATTAGGTTAATAGGATTTGATTACACTTTATGATTGTGTTTCTGAGATATAAAAATAAAAACTATCGCATAGTAAAAATATTTTAAGGAATATTTAATTTATATTAAATGATTTATAACTTCTTAATTTTCCATGTATATGCATTTTTTTATTACGTAATTCTTCAAAAACTGAAAAAATAAAATAGTATAATAACATATCCCCACATGATTTGAATAAAAACAAATCAATGCAATGAAAATATACTTTGAAATTACATTATGTAAAATACTAACATCATTTAATTAGTCATTGTTACAGATTAGTTAGGAAATATATATATATATATATATATATATATATATATATATATATATATGACCCCTATTCTAGAAAAGACGTCGGCCCAAAACCCTAAAATTCAAATTAGTTCCCAATATAATATCTATCCGAATTTTGGAATTTTAAGATATTTATCAATTAGGTCGTTTCATCCAAAAGTGTTGATTCCTCCTTGAGGAATTTCTTATATATTAGGGATCAAATTGTTAAATCTCTCTTAAATTTCTGTCATTTGGCATGCACGATTAGGACATCCTTCTTATCGCATTATTTCCTCTTAGAATAAGCATGGTGTAATCACATTTTCTAGATAAAAACTTTTTTGATTCAAAACCATGTTTTGGTTGTCAATTAGGAAAAAGTCATCGCTTGCCTTTTCCAAATTTGAATCAACGTTGCTCTTTTTTATTTGAACAGATTCACTGTGATTTATGGGGACCCTCACCAATTCCTTCTCCATCCGGTTATAGATATTATTGTGTTTTAATAGATGATTTTTCACGCTTTAATTGGTTCTTCCCTTTAAAGCTCAAATCTGATTTTTTTTGATATCTTTGTTCAATTTCACCAATATGTCATTAATCAATTTGATTGTCAAATCAAATCCTTTCAATGTGATAGAGGAACCGAATTCACCAATCACCGTCTTACTTCTTTTCTTCGTGAGAATGGTATTGTTCAACGCATAGCTTGTCCTTATACCCCTAATCAAAATGGTATTGCAGAGAGAAAACATCGTCACATCAAATAAACTGGTCTCACTATGATGTTTCATTCACATGTTCCTCTTCATCTCTAGGTTGAATCATTCTCCACAACATGCTATCTCATCAATTGACTCCCGCCACCAGTTCTTGATGGCAAAACTCCTCATGAAATTCTATATGGTAAAATCCCTTCCTACTCTTCACTTCGTACCTTTAGTTTTCTTTGTTTTCAGTTTTACATGATTATATGCCTCATAAATTATCACCTCGTTCTATTCCTTGTGTTTTTATTGGCTATAGTTCACTTCATAAGGGTTTCGTTGTTTAGATAAGAAAAACAACCGAGTTTATGTGTCTCGCCATGTTCAATTTTTTGAAGATCAATTTCCTTATGCTACTTCTATTATTCCTTCCTCGGTTGGTACTCACTATGTCACTTTTACTGAAACTTGTGACAATTCTCTTCATGGTGACAATTCCTTTCCTATAGGTGGGACTCCAGTTTGCAATCAGACCTCCACTCATTGTTTTCCTTATGCTGACTCAACTCCTATTATCATGCCTCCCCTCACAAACTCTCAGCCTTCTTCGCATGAAATAGCCTTGGAAGTCCCTTCCTCTGTTCCTTCTACTACTATCCAACCGTCTACTTCCACTCATCCCATGGTTACCCGTGCTCGGGATGGTATTGTCAAGCCTCGTATTATTCATTCATTGTGTGCTTTCATTGCTCCATTGTGGTTTCAGGTACATCTTATTGTCAAAGAGCCTCATGGTTTTAAGTCAGCTGTCAAAAATCCAGCATGGCTTCTAGCAATGGATGCTGAAATTGCTGCACTTCAGCACAATAACACATGGAGATTAGTTCCTCGTCCAGCTGATCATAATGTTATAGGTTGTCGATGGATTTTTAAGACCAAACTTCATGCTGATGGATCAATTGAGCATCATAAAGCTCGTCTAGTGGCGCAAGGTTTCTCTCAAAAGCCTAGGATTGATTTTGAAGAAACCTTTAGTCCTGTTATTTGACCTGCTTCTGTTCGCATCATTTTGTCTCTTGCTGCTATGAATCGTTGGCCTCTACGTCAACATGACGTCAAAAATGCCTTTCTTCACGGGTTTCTCTCCGAGGAAGTCTATATGGAACAACCCCCAGGCTATATTGATCCACAGTTCCCAACACATGTTTGTCGCTTACAACATGCTCTTTATGGTCTCAAACAGGCTCTTCGAGCATAGTTTCAGCGTTTTAGCCATTTCTTAATTCATCTTGGATTTATTGTCAGTCGTGTTGATTCCTCTCTTTTTGTCTATCATAGTTCTCATGGTCTTATTTATCTTCTTCTATATGTCGACGATATAGTTATCACAGGATACAATTCTTCTATGCTGTGTTCTCTAACTGATCGGTTGGCCAACGAATTCTCTATGAAGGATCTCGGTGATTTACACTATTTTTTAGGGATTGAAGTTGTTCAAAATGACAAGGGCCTCTTTCTTAGCCAAGCTAAATACACACTTGATCTGTTGACCCGAGCAGAAATGGCTGATTGCAAACCCATTTTAACTCCTCCTTTAGTGGGATCTCATCTAACCGATTCTGGTACTTCCTATTCAAATGCTACACAGTTTCATTCTCTAGCTAGTGCTTTACAATATTTGACACTTACACGTCTAGATTTATCCTACAGTGTTAACTTTATATGTCAATATATGTATGCTCCCACTATTGATCATTTTAAAGCCTTGAAGCATATCTTACGCTATGTCAAAGGTACCTATCATTTTGGTCTGCAACTCTCACAAGATTCCTCTCAAACATTGCTAGGGTATTTTGATTCAGATTGGGCTGGTTGCCCTGTCACTCGTCGTTCAACAAATGGATTTGTTGTTTATTTTGGTAGTAATCTAATCTCATGGGGCTCTAAAAAGCAGTCAATTGTTGCACGCTCTAGTGTTGAGGCCGAATATCGTGCTCTTGACTCTGTTGCTGCAGAACTGTCTTGGACTCTTCAACTTCTTTGGGAACTTCAGATCACCTCCCCTCTCCTCCAAAGCTCTTATGCGACAACAAAAGTGCCATATTCATTGCTTCTAATCCAATCACCAAATCTCGCTCTAAACATATTGATATTGATTATCATTTTGTACGGGAACTTGTTGCTAAAAGGGTTATTAATCACAGTTTTGTCCCCTCACACCTATAGCTGGCTGATATCTTCACCAAGGCAGTGTCTAAACTCCAGTTTTTATTTGATCGTGGCAAGTTGTGTGTTTCTCCTATTTCTCCCACTCCAACGTTGAGGGGGGATATTAGAGGAAACTCAGATTCCTCTTATCATGACCAAGATATCAGTGATTCTCCATAATTGTAGCAATTCGTTTTCATTACATATTTGTTGCTATATTTGTTATTGTATACTTTCTGTTACATATATGTTTCTATATTTGTAGAGCTACTATGTATCTTCTCTAGGGTCTATAAATAAAGATCTCCTCAAAGCATTTTAGCTTGAGGCATTTACTTTACATATAGAATAATAAATAAAACCCTTTCGACTTCTATCTCCTCTTCTCTTCTGTCCTTATTCTTTTATGGTTGATAGCAAATTTCTCATCAATTGGTATAGAGCTTGGTTATATCATGGACACCTGAGGAAAGTCTACGCCCAGTTATGCAGCGAGGTCAATGAGCGAATTCCTCATCGGAGATTTCAGCTCATTAAACTACCTTACACTAAGGAATATGAGCACGATGTCTTTTCGTTAGTCAGACTCTGAATAGCTAGGTGGCCCAAGTGCTTTATGCAACTCACTGCCTTTGGGAAAGCTTAAGGAAATTGTTTCGACCTACATGAGATGTATTATTGGAATCCTTGCCTCGAGATAGCTCCACCATATCTGCAACAGGATAAAGATTAACCATTCTATCTAAGGATTCTCCGAACCATTCCACGTTGTACTCATTACAGTCAGAATATGTTTCTAATTCTTTCATCAGACTTGACAGCTCAAAATGCTTACCCTCCTCCACCATCCCCAGTTGGCTGGCACTTACTGATTCACTTGGAGTTGATACTTCCGTAATTTCCTCAACTTTCATTTATGATGATCTACTTTTGTAGTGAGGTCCTGAGTGTTTTACGAGTGTTTACTTCCACTTAAAGTTGTTTCCTCATTGCTAATTCTTTTCCTCTTAGTCATATGTGCGACTTGTGACTCGAATCCAAGAGTTATAGGGAAAGTTACCAATGACAAGTTCATTTAAATGACAAGCATGAAAAAGATTAATGATACAGCTAGCTAATGAGTGGTTAAACATTTTACATTTAGTTCATAATATATGAAGACTGACCGAGCTGATGACTCCTCCCATTCATTTGACTTTTTTTTATTGTAGAAAATTATATAAATCTTGCTAAAATAGTTTTCTGTAGATTATAGTCTTGATAAAAAACAACCATGAAAAAAATAACATGCCGCAGTTACTTGTTATTCTGCAAGTTGCTTCTTCCGAAATTTACCATGCTTCCTCTTATTGGTTGAATTTATTTTTACTATTTCTCAAGTAAGAGGGAGCACAAGTGTTAATCGACCTATAAGGTCTTTGGCATAAAGTTTTAATAATTTGGCTCAGTTACACATGAATAGTAGGATTAGGCTTGGAGGGGCTGTTGAGATAAACTAGTCAATTACAAGTTAGTTTATCAGTTGTAATTAGCTTGTTGTTTTCTGTTGCAATTAGTTAGAAATCAGTTAAGTATATAATTAATTGATTTCTAATACACTGAATTGTTCATGTATATAAAGGGCATAATACACATGCCAAAAGTGTGGGGATTCATTTGACACTTTAAATATAAACTCAAGGATTGACAGGGGCCAGATTAGAAAAAAAAAACAATTAAGAGGATAAAAAATAAAGTTTACTAATTATATAAATAAAATTTATAATTAAAAATTTAAGGGAAGCATAGGAAAAAATATTAGGGGGCGGCCGAGCCACCCTTGCCTCCCCATACTGTTGAACAAATAAAACATTTATTTTCAACATAAATAATACTCTTTTCTTCCAATCTTGTTTTATTTTTTTTCAAATATATTAATGATTTCCCTTAATACTATGAATCCAAGCTAAAGGGTGATTCATCTCGGCACCAAGGAAAAGTCATGAACACTTACAATCTAGACTCTAAATTACAGTTGGAAGACAATCCAAATTAATTACATGTCCAATAATTTAGAAAAATGACTTAATAATATTGTCAGCAAATTGAGATGCAAACTTCTTATTAGACTAAACTGTAAATAAAAATTTAGAGATTTTATAAGTTTCAAAATGAAATTGATTGAAAGAAAAAGATTGGTCTACCAATAGTTATCCTTGTCCAGATCTTCATGTCCTTTCTTCTTGGTGGAAGTAGAGGTATATAGTAGTAAAAGAGCTAAATGAGATCGGTGGTTTCCTATTCATGGACTGTTCACTCACATCCAGATCCACTACGGACTGGGGTGTGTGATTTGTTGTGGTTGGTTTTTTTTTTTTTTTACAAGCTTCTCTTTTGTTTTTTTTAAACCTGGGTATCTGTGGCAGTTTACGCGTACCGCGACTAATCTCTAGATATATATATTTTTTACATTTTTTTCCACTTATACATTTGTTTTTTTTCTAACGACCGGGGTGCCTAAGTTAGTTTACATGCACAACGATTCTTTTTCTCATTGTTGTTTAAAAATGTACTTTCCCCTTTCACTTTTTTTTTATAACCGGGTTTCCTTTTTTTTGTTTCTAACAGTAATTTTCATTGTTCAGTTCTGTTTGAAAAGGTGTTTTCTGTTTTTTTTTAACTGAACTTTTTATTTGTATTTTTTAAACCGGGGTATCCGTGGCAGCTTATGCGCACTACAACTAATCTCTGGATCCACTATTTTTTTAACATTGTTTTCCCTTTTTTACTACTTATACTTTTTGCTTTCCCCTTACACTTTTTTTTCTTATAACCAGGCTTTTTTTTTTTAATAAACGGGGACCTTTTTTCTTTTTTTATAAACGGGGTGTCCAAGTCAGCTTTTTTTTTATTTTAACCACGCTTCTTTTTTTGTTTTTTTTTAACCGGGGTATCCGTAGCAGCTTACGTGCACCACGACTAATCTCCGAATCCACTTTTTTTAACATTTTTTTCCCTGTTTTTTTTTCGCTTATACATTTTTTTTTCATGATCGGGGTGTCCGGGTCAGTTTACGCGCACCACAATTTTTTTTTCATTACTGTTTGAAAACGTTATTTCTTTTTTTTATAAACCAGGCTTCTATTTTTTTTTCTAACGAGGTGTCTGGGCTAGCTTACGCGCACCACGATTAATCTCTTGACCCATTTTTTTTAAAAAAAAATCTTCCTGTTTTTTTTTCAATTATACATTTTTTTATTTTTTTTTTATAACCGGAGTGTTCAAGCTAGCTTACGGACACCACAATTTTTTCCCACGTATACCTATTTTAATCTTTGGACCCACATTTTTTTTTACATTTTTATCCTGTTTTTGCCCCACGTATACATTGTTTTTTGATAACCGGAGTGTCCAGGACAGCTTACGCGTGACATGAATAATCCCCGAAACCACTTTTTTTTTACTTTTTTTCTGTTTCTTTTTCCCACTTATAATTTTTTTTATAATCGAGGTGTCCGGGTCAGCTTACGGGCACCACGACTATTATTTTATAGAATGGCTAAAGGAGATCACAATTTCAACCAGTAATTAATAGTTATTTCAACTATGGTTTTTGTTTTTCATTACTATTTGAAAAAAAAAACCCTTTTTTATATATTTCTTACATAATTCTTATTTCTGTCTATGTTTATATATACATGCTCTTAGTTTTTGTTTCCAATTTTTTTTAATCCCACTGTTATTAAGATTTTTTTTAATGATTAAATTTTAATTTATATTGGTAATCATTTA
This sequence comes from Salix viminalis, assembly GCA_029228465.1. Taxonomy (NCBI): domain Eukaryota; kingdom Viridiplantae; phylum Streptophyta; class Magnoliopsida; order Malpighiales; family Salicaceae; genus Salix; species Salix viminalis. Next base: position 8,722,387 of record CM055441.1, read on the forward strand.
AAAAATAATGTTTGTTTGTGTTCATTTCAAAAATGATATTTTCTATTTTTTTTCTTTTTTTTATTCTTCCATTCAAATAATTTTTTTAAATCTAATAATATTTTTTTTTAATTTTTTCATTTATTTAGTTTTTTAGTTTCTTTTTTGTTAATATTGTTAGGTCTTAAAATTTCTTATTATTATAGATAAGACATTCAAAATAATGATAATGATTATTTGTAATATTTTTTTTCTTATCAATATGTGAGACTAATTATATATTTTGATATTTATTTAATATCAGCACCTTAATATATATATTTATTTATAGCTCATATTATTATATTAAAAATACTTTAGAATAATAATAAATAGGTCATTTATATATATAAATGACCTATTTATTATTATTCTAAAGTATTTTTAATATAATAATATGAGCTATAAATTTTACAATCAGTTTTTTACATAGAAAAAAAACCATTTGTAACAGATTTTATCAAAAGAGTTTTGGCAGTAGCAACATTCAATCACTTTTTGATAGGAAAAAAACCTTGTTTCTAACAGATTTTATCAGTTATAATTTTACTGATTAAATATTAAAATAATAAAATATAACACACAAAATCAATCAATTTTCTACATAGATAAAAAAAACACAGCGCATCACGCGGGCAAAATCGCTCGTATCATCTTTAATAAGGTTGTAAGAACAAAAAAACTAGAATACTCTTTGAATAGTTATTTTGAGAAAAAAATAGTGACTTGTTTTTTTAATTTATTAAAAGGGATATCAATATTTTTTTTCTAAAGTCAATATTTTTTTTTTTTATCTTTATTGGCTTATGATGTAACAGTAATTCTAGAGTTCTTCAAGACTCGTAGCATCATTTATAATGAAAAATAAAGAAATTGGTTGGAAGGGTGGGTGATTAGCAGTACTAAAATATACAAGGAAAGCTGACCCTTTTTTTTTATTTTCCAGGTTTTGCCAAATTTCAAAAGAAACAATGATGCAAGGCTAGACTGTGACACATGGAGCACCCAGGTTTCACTTTGGCTCCGGACAGACTGCGATCGATCTCATCTTTGAAGTTTGAAAAACCATTGGCTCAGGAAAAGGACAGCAGGTTTAAGAAAAGGGAGTAGGTATTCGGATAAGGCACGCAAAGAAATAAGAATTTGAGTCATCCATTAAGCAAACCCTATCTCTTAACGATGGCCATTTATCCGGAAACAGATTAGAGGTGGAGGTTGATTTTTATGACAAATTAATTACGAAATCATCCGAGTGTTTCATGCCATTGCTAGTGGAATATATGACGGAAGAAGTCAATATTGGAGTAAGATCCGGACTTGTATCCTTGCGAGTGTTTGCCATGACATTATACCGATAGGAAAATAAAGGGAGGTACAGAAACGACGACGCTCGACAAGGACACCCCTTTTCCTTCGATTTCTTAACCTTGTGAGATACATGGGGCGCCCGCCGGTGAAGCTCATTCAGCAGCTCACTCCAAAACCACCTGTACGCAAGCTGGCAATAAAAATCTAATAAAAAAAGAGGGCAGGATCAAAACGAATGTCCCTGTTCTATCATACAAATTAAATAATATTCACAAACCGACCAACCATATTAAAAGAGAAGAAGACGAATAACCAAAGGGAAAAAAAAACTATTATAGCTAGTGAGATTTTGGTGAGGTGTGATGAGGATATAGACTGCGAGTTGAGATAGAGCTTTCATGTATTTGTCAAGGTCTTCGTGCGGGTTTGTAATCCCTCTAAACATGCTTTTGGCTTGGCGTGAAGAGCTGGACTCCAATTCATTATTGCTCCACCTCAACCACCCTCCTGCCTGCTCTTTTAAACCCATCCCCGTAACCCTCCGCCAAACCAAACAAAGCTGACTGAACCCTGGAAAGTCTCCACTTCTTTCAAAAAATGGAGGGTCTAATCCCGTCTGTGTACAGGGCTATAATGCAAAACCATAATGGGAAAGAGGCCAGACCTCTAGGTTCATGGTTCAGTGAGTCACCTTCCGCCTCGTACATGCGACTTCCTGGTGATTCGGGTCGGTTTCAAAAGTCCGATACACAGGTTGTTGGATCCGACTATGGCTTCTCGAACTCTCCAACATCATCTAATAAGCATTCTTCGACCACTCACATTATTGTCTCCACCGGAGCTCAACCTCCTCTTAATCGTCGTCCGACTTGTTGAATTTCTGATTTGATTTAGTGAGTTTAGGTTTTGATTTGTGTTTGTGTTATTTTGCAGGTTTTTGGGTTTGTTGAATTTGGGAAGAAGAAGAAGATATTTGGGCAGAGAGAAAAGAAGGTAAGTCTGTTTTTTTCACTAACTTAACCATAACAGCTATGGTTCAAACTGGAATCAAAGAACTGGAGCAAGTTCTAATAATTCCTTCATTTCACAGAATAGACAAGGAAGTAGTAGTCAAAATTCTGTGAAGCCAAAGTGTAGTGTGTGTCAGAAAAATCACTTTGGAATCTGCAGGTATAAAGGAAAGCAGAGATGCAGTAGATGCAATCAATTTGGACACAACACAAATGATTGCAATGATTACAAGCAATTGGCAAATTGTGCACAAGAGGAGGAAGAAGTGTTCATTGCAAATTCATTTTATGCTTGTCATGTAGCAAGTGTAAAGGACAAGGTTTATAATCTGACCAAGAAGGAGGCAGTAGCTGTAAAAAATGGCTCCCATGCTGCTGCTGCTGCTAAGAAGGGAAAGGATGACAGCAGCAGTTATGACTCTTCAGAGGATGAATCTTCTGATGATGAGGAAATTCCCGCAAAGGTTTCTGCTCCCAAGAATGTTCCTGCACAACCAGTTACCATTAAAAAAACTGAAGTTAGTGAGGACTCAGAAAGTGATTCTGACGAAGATGAGACTCCTGCACCAAAGGCAGCCTCTGCAGCTGAAACAAAGGCAAAGGAAAATGCTCAGAAGGAAAGTAGTAGTGAAGAGGAGAGCTCTAGTGCTAGCTCAGATGATGAGGAAAGAAAAACTCTTGACCGGGAATTGGCCCGTGCAAAGGGAGAAATGCAGCAACTTCGTGACAGGCTTGCTATAACTGAGCGGACTGCGAAGTCTGAAGCACAGTTGAAAGAGAAATATCAATTGCGTCTGAAAGTGCTTGAAGAGAGCCTAAGAGGGTCTTCAAGTAGTAATCGCAGTGCACTAGAGGGAAGGTGTATAAGCAATGGGCCACCTCGTCGTCAATCCTTAGTGCTGAAGAATGCTAAAGGAACATCAAAATCATTTGATGGGGGCACGAGATCATTGGACAGGAGTAGTAAATTGCTCTTAAATGGAGCTGGACAAAATCATTCATTCAATCAACCTTGTGATGGAACCAAGGGAGACTGAGACACCTAATTCGTGGAAAGGGAACTTGGAAGGAAAGCCCAATGAGTTCCCACCAGCAGATACAGAGGACAGTGTTCCTGGGATACTGTATGATATGTTGCAAAAAGAGGTTGTAGCTTTGAGGAAAGCTGGCCATGAAAAAGATCAAAGCCTAAAGGATAAGGATGATGCAATTGAGATGTTAGCTAAGAAAGTGGATACATTAACTAAGGCAAAGTGGAAGACCATTACTGCAGAGGAGAAGAAACCTTATGAGGAGAAGTACAAGGTTGAAAAAGAAGCCTATCTGAAGTTGATGACAAAGGAGAAGTGCAAGACCAAAGCAATGAAGTTTTTCGATGAGGAATCACAAACAGAAACAACACTTCTATTGTGTGATAATATGTCAGAAATCTCAATGGCTAGAAATCCAGATTGAAGGTTGAATCTTGGAGTCAAACCGGTAAGCAACTTAGAGAGGTTGTTGAAGTTAAGTTGATACCAGTTTATTAATGCTCATGCAGAAGAAGAAGATTATGTAGCATAGTAAAGTGTTATATGATGATGTCAGATGTATAGATTAGCATAGGTAAGATGATAGGGTTGTAGCTATGTTCATGTATAGCAGAGTAGCTAAAGTCAAACACTTTGTATTGAATTGAATTGCTTACAAAGTGTTTGACTTCTTTGCCTCTTATATATGATTGAGACAGAGCACACACAGCACACACATTATGCATGCTTTACAACTATGAGAACACACACACACACCTTATGCATGCTTACTTGTTAGTTAGTTACATCATAACAGAATGCAACACACACTTTACATGCTACATAATTCTTCTTCTTCTGCACGTGAGCATTAAGCAAACTGGTATGCAACTTAACTTCCAACACGACTTCTCGTCGAGTTGTTACATCATCATGACCAAGACCCTTGGAAAAATACATGTACTGTACGAGTGTGACATGCTTGAAGAAAGCTGATCAGGGCATGGAGCTAGAGCATGTCAAAAAGGATGCATGTAATTTATATAGAGAGTTTGTGTGCGCGCGCGCGAGTAGGCGCAGCAATTGTATTTGATGCATGTACTGGTTTCTCAGTTTGGATGGTAATGACAAGCTAGCGTGTGGAAAACCGAAGGAGCCGCACAGCTTAGCTCTGTATTATCAGCTGGTGTGGACAAGAAGGTGGTGGCATGTGTGAGACCAAAGGAGCACACATGCTTTGTATTGATCAGTTACTACAAAGCTTAGATTTGTGTAATAATTTTTGGAAAAGGTTGTAATGTCAATCAGTTTATGCCAACAACTTCAATCAGTGTTCTGGTTTCGGCTTCGGTCCTTGCTGGGTTTTGTTAACGATAAGCTTTAGCGATTATTTGGTTTTTTGTTTCCTTATTTAATATTTATTAGCCTTAACAATTTATCTAAAATTAACTTTTTTAAAAAAAAAATAACATACTTTTGCACAATAAAAACAAATGGTGCCTTGCAAAACACTATTTATTTTTTATTTTTACTTTTTTTGTTTGGATTTTTTTAGGTTTCTTTTTACAATTCCAACCACCAACAGCCCAATCTTTTTTTTAGTGTTTTTTTTCCAATTTATTCATTCAATATTAATTGTTTTCATAATTGCACTTAGTAAAAAAAAATCTTGTTGTTACGTTATATACCCTCTTATAGATTTAATTTTTGTTTTTTTTTTATTTCAACTTTCAATATACAACTCTGGTCTCATGGTTATTAAGTTCAACTATCATTTTTTGTTGTTAGTTTTTCTATTTGATTTTTTTTAATTTAATCCTTTAACATTGGGATGGTGAAAAGGTGAGCTTTATTTTTATTTTATTTATTATTTATTTTCTATAGGGTTATATCAATCTCATGACTCGAGTTGTTGTTTGGCAAATTAACACCCAAGTCAATTGTATATATCTTTTGGTTTATTTTTTAATTGAATATTGTATCAATTGGGTATCGTAATTTTTTAAAATTTATTTTGTATAAGATAATCTCAATCTTATGACTTAGGTAACGGGTTCATTAGGATGACCTTTTCTTAATTGAATATATATATATATATATTTTAATTTTACCTTAAAAAACTCATCTTTTTTTCATATGAACCAAGTTAGGTCTGAATTTGATCTTAAAATATCTACTAACTATTTTTGCAAGATCATATGTATCTCTCAAAATATTTATGAGGAACTACAAGATACATTGGACTATATTGTATTAAAGTTTTAGGTCAAATAAAGTTCGGAAAAAATATTATTGTAGGGTCAAAGCTATTTCATAAATCTTGTCAAACCTATCAAATTAGACCTTTGTATTTTTGGACATATCTTGAGTTATATTTTGACTTTTATTGCGATTCAAGTTGGGTTGAAAACTATAAATCTTAAGTTTTCAACCATATATGATAGACTCAGTAATTCATACAAACAAAAGAGAAAAACATGTTTAAAGTTAGGATTGAAATTTGACAAAAATTTGCAAAACACAAATTGAAGATTTAGGCTATATGGGAGAATTTTAGTATGAAAACTTTGTTTTTATTATCATATTGTATTTCTTTAATTAATAATAAATTATTATTTTTAATTTAGGTTTCTTCTAGTCTATTAGACATTGCTTAAGGGTTCATTTTATTATGGACCTTTTTTTAGTTGATTATAAGTTGAGGCATATTAGCTTGCAACCCAAAACAAGTCCATTACAGCTAGTTATAGAAGAATATATTATGTTTTTTTAGCTTCAAATTTCAGCAACAAGTTCAAGAATAAATGTGAGTTTTTCTAATTTGTCAAGTTTGACATAATTTGTATAGTAACTTCAACCCTATAAAATAATATTTTTAAAATCCATTTGACCTAAAATTTACTACAACATGATTTCACATCCCAGGTAGTTCCTTATAATATATTTGCTCAATCCAATATACAATTTGATATATATGCATAATATAGAAAAGTGGTCAACATACATTTTAATTCAAATTTAAAGATCAGGTGAATCGTCTTGTGACATGTCATGATTCCCAAAATATTAGAAAGGTTATCACTGATTTGACTTAACCTTTGAATGATTGATTTCTTAGTGTAATTAATATTCTTTCATCAATAATATTTTGATTTAACATTAAGCATGAAATATGTATATCATGTTAAATTATGTTTTTTCTCTATATAATAGTTATTAATTGTTTGAATAAGATTTAAAACTTCTTTTCCAAATCACATTCCATATTGGACAAGGATTTCTCAAATAATTCCTCGGACATTACTATTTGAGAGAATATAAAATATTTTTGCATATTTCATTTAGGATGATGAATCCTCTTAATTATTTAAGTACTTTTATATAGTTCATATTATACCTAATATTTACTCTTTCATTATCTCAATTAATATAACATGTAACATGATCAAGACATAACATTCTACATATAAAATAACTTAGTAATTTCAAATAAGGATCACAATATAGATGATCTCTTGATATAAAAGTTTAAATACGAGCTAGTTCAATATACATGTTTTATGACAAACAATTACAAATTTCTAAAATAATTTATCCCTCAATTTATAAAAACTACTTTCTTTCATTAAAAAACATAACATATATAAACATTTATTAGAACTCTAAAGATTTATATATATATAGTTCTAATAAATGTTTAATATCTAAGAAAGTATCAACCTAAAACATTTTAGAAATGATGTTTTGATTTAATAAAAAATCACATAATTATAGCATCTTTAATATTTTCTTTGCAAAACATTTTTATCTCATGAACATTATATTTATTCTGAATTCATTAATATAAAATTATATAAATATTAAAGATAAATTATATCTTTTTTAATAATAAATATAATAATATTATATATAATCAACTGATTGACTATAAAACATATTAAACTAACACAATGATACTTAATTATTTTGTTAGGAAATAATTTATATAAAATGCTATCTTCAGCCATGAAAGGGAATATATCCATTAATTTTTTTTTATTAAGAATAGGCATGATAATAATAATAAAAAATATCATTTTCTGCACAAATCAGCAAACTTTGTATCACTGAGTCTCATCGTGTCAACCACCCGTTGTCCATCCATTAGACTTCATGATTTATATAAATTATTTTAGCTGAACAATTTATAATGAAGAGTTAGGACTTCGAGGCAGGCTGGGTTGTTGGATCACCCTTGTTCATCCTTATTTGATGGCCTTGTTTTATCTCAATGACATTTTTTTCCCAGGCAACTCACTTCGCTCTTGTATGGTAGCATGAATGGTAATTGGCCCAAGTAAAATGAGCACAAAAAGAAAAGAAAAAAAGCATTCTTTTGATCATTCTTTCGTTATTATCCTTTTACATTTGCTTTATCTGACCAAAGATAAATAAAAAGAAAATGAAAATCGGAGCCTGATAATTTTTGTATACTAATTACCAGTACAGGTTAGCTTGAAGGCAAGACAACAGGACATCTGAGGGAACAGAGCATACATAGATGCTAAGAAGTTCAAATTTGCGAACTTTAGGACAAGGTTTGCAAGCATGCAAGCGAGTGGTCATGGAGAGATTAAATGAACACATGAATACATGGTCAGACACCAAACATTAAAGTACCTCAGGAAAACCCATAATAAATAGCAAACGAACATAAAAATTCTAAAAATTGCCCCAAATTAAGGCATGTTAGAACAGGGGAAAATTTACATGTGAAGTACAAGATATTATCGTTGGAGTATATAGCGGCCCAAGAGAACAGGTACTCATATCATCTACACCGAGGCTAGAATCCAGAACATCACATGAGATGATATACTGACGTGAAGCCAGGTAATGAATGCAAGAAGTACAGAAATCTCATACCTTGTACATGGGAGATCTGGATGGATCTTGCATAAGTCCATGTCCCTTGCATAAAGAGCAACAACACCTGCTGATGAGCATGCAGCAGCAAGTGACAACATAGCTGTTACCTGCAGATTCAAGCTATTATTTGTTATTGTAACTATTACCCAAGCTCACACTTAAATGAGGTATGCAGAAAACATGAATTCTGTCATATCATTCACTCTCAGAACTCGCTTGCTAGCTCTACACAGCATTATTTCCAAACAAGACAAAGTCCTCAAGTTAACAGTTAGAAGCTGGTCTATGTTTACCAAAAAGAAAAGAAAAAAAAAACACGGCTCAAAGGTGGTAAAAAGAAAAGAAAAAAGACCCGGATTTTAAAACTGATCAAAAAATAACTGCACCTATGTCTCAGCAGAAATACCAAATAAGAGCCAAGAATACGAGGAAAACCTCAGCACAACATCTTACCAGCAACAAATAGAGGCATTAGTAGCAACCAAGAAATCTGTTTTTATGTGCAAGCCTAAATTTGTAGAATAACCTTTCTGCTAAGTACGATAATCCCAGTCATGCAAAAGTCATCTTCAAAAATATTCTATTAAATCATCAAAACCCTCAAACAGCCACCTTGGCTCCAGGAGTTTTGCACTTTCAGTTTTATTTGCTCAAAATTACTTGTAGAGCTTCAACATCAATTTTCATGACATCATTAAATGTGGAAGCAGTCAGAGACATAATTACTATAAAAAATTCAAAAGGACAGTATACCAGTAATCAATGTGGTCATCCTTAAAACCAAGTGCAGCAATTGATAAAAACAAGGAAAACATTGCTTCAATTTCTTTTGCATATGGCTACTCAATGATTACAAAAAAAGATTTATGACTGACTCCTTACTTTACCATTCCAAACATATGAAGCTGAATGGCATACACGATTCCTATACCTCATACTTATGTTGTGTTCTTACTCAAATATACAACATCCTTGACAAGCATTTTTTACAGCCTTGTTGAAATGACAGAATCATTTTACCATGCTCTGAACAGAATAAATAGCTAAAGCCTGGCTGTGTCTGTGTTTGTACGGTAAAACTTGAAGGTGTCACTACGATTTTCCTCTACTTAGCTTGCTTCAATGAACCATAATTATTTACTAGTGAGAGGAAAGAAGAAAACAATATAAACAGAAAAATAATTGGAACAAAATGGTAATAGCTCGCATGTGAAATTGGTAAGGGCTGATCAGCACATTCTCATTATTGGCATCATATGAGAGAGAATTAAACAAAAAAGAAAATTAAAGGGCAAGAAAATTTGGCTAAGGGCTGATCAGCACATTAAAGTGTTCTGGCTAAAATTAAACCAACTAGAAAAATTTCCAGCACATGAGAGAAAATTAATCAAACTGAGCAATGTAAAGGACAAAAGCAGTACCCAGTCACCAACAACGAACAGACTCAATAAGACAGGATTTTGGAGGTTTCTTTCTCTCTTCAATGCATAAATGTCAAGACATGCAAGTCCAAAGCTCCACAGAATTTGAAACCCCATTGATGCAATCAAATAGCTGAACCAGAGAACATATCACCATCAAAAGGATGAACAACAATTACTGCAAACATGAATTCAACAATGAACAAAAGTAAAAACGTGCATGAATATATCATAGTTACATGTACAGGAAGAAGGGGACTAGCAGGCAGCATGTTCTTAGTTCAATTAACTCTACTAACCTAACCTAACAGCATTATAAGGATCGAAGACTATGTAACCGCTAAACCTGTGAGAAGGTGGAACCCCTTTAGTCTAATTCCCCTAAACATACAATCAACTACTGGAAAAGGAAATGGGACATTCATGTGCCAATAAAGAACCAAAACTAACAACGAAACAACAAAATCTCATTATTCAACATTTGGCAAGACATTACACAGAATCCAGTCTCAATTTTCACCTTATTCATGCTAATTATAATTAGCCAACACAGAATCCACAATTGAAAAATAATCGGAAAGTTGAAATCCCAAATAAATTACCTATGATAATAACGTTCCAAAAAAGGAGGTAAAACGGGGGGGCATTCCTATTCCTTACACACATGATGAGACATTAAAAAAAATAAAAAATAATTAGACTTAACAACGTTGAAGAAAATATAAAATAAAGAAGGTACCAGAAAGAAGTGTAGGTAGAGAAGCCAATGGCAGATGCCATGGTTGAAATAGAAGCAGAAGCAAAAACGAATTGTCCTATTCTCAGTAATAACCCACTCACTGTCCCTGGACTTCCTATTATCTGCTTCATTTTTCAAGTAAACCCTAGTTAGGTTTCCATCAGTAGAGAATCAAATTTAGTTTTGAAGAGAAATGAAACGAGTGAGACACTGCATTTATGATTTTCAATTCAAAATCAGAAACTCATCCTGTCTCTCTCCACGACGGAACGGACTCTCGCCTCATCATAGAAGCGGCTGCTGCTGCTTAAAACTGACACGGTCCTTGTGTAGAACGACCACTCGATGAATGGCCCGCAAAATGCTGCAGGTTAATTATTTACAAATGTTAAAGTAGACGGGTGATATCAATATTTTATAAAAAATAAAATAAATTATAAAACTATCTAAAAGAGCTCAGACTTCTACTGTAGCACCATAGACAATTCACTGTGGACTCGTCATTTATCAGCCCTGCACCGCGCGAGTTCGTCCGCCTGTTTTCTTTTTTTTTTCCTCTGATGAACAGTGTATCGATGAATTTAGCCCCGGTAATGCTACAAAATAGGGCTCGGTCTGGCGGTAAAAAGGGCTGGGTGTGAGGGCTATTCACGTCATTGCACACGTACAGACCTGACCGGTCCGGTCCGGTCCCGTCCGCAGACTTTTTTTATTTTTTTTTAATATATTTAAAATGGCTAATTACGGTTCTAGCTCCTAATAAGACAAAACAATTGATTTCGGTCCAGGGGCAGTACGGTAATTGACCCTTTTTTTTAATTTATGTCGGTTTGTCAGTGCGTGTGTCGCACGCGCCAGCCTGTTTCACGCCCCACGCCCTCTTTAGGTGGCGCGTGCGGTGGCATCCGGTGCCGGAGTCAAGATTCCGCCGTGTATATCGATGCGTCTCCGCGTGTTCTTCCTCCCGCGGTGGCGCCTGTAGCCTAAAAATATCCGTGGACGCTCCGGAGGCTGGTTGAAGCGCCGGCCACGTTTCTCTCTCTCTCTCCTGCACGTTAAAGTGCAGGAGAGTCCCCCATTTTGTGATACTTTTCATTTCGGTCCCTTGACTTTCGATTTTGTTTTTTGTCCTGATTTTAGTTGGATAAGTTTTGATTTAGTTCGATTGGGTCCTCCAATTGGAATTGATTTAATGTCAATGTTGCAGTTCGGTCCTCCTTCTTTTAATTTTCGGATTGGGTTTAAATTATTCAATAAATACAATACAGAAGTTTTGATTTCTTCAATTGGATCATTTTATTGAAATTGATAATATATTGAATTTTCATTTTGGCCCTTATAGTTTTAATTTTTTATTTTCATCCCTTGATAAATTCATATTTGTGTTTTATTTTCCATTACAATAATAATAATAATAATAATAATAATAATAATAATAATAATAATAATAATGGCAATGATAATAATAATGATAATAATAATAATAACAATAATAATAATAATAATAATAATAATAATATATAATTACAATAATAATAATAATAATAATAGTTTTAATTTTTGATTTTCAAATCTTCTGTTGAGGTTTTTAGGATTTTTTTGACAATAATAATAATGATAATTTTAGAAGTTGAGACTTCGATATTATTGTTATTATAATAGAAAATATTGATACCTTTTAGTATACCAAATTTTTATATGAAAATATTATATTTTAATCTTAACAACTGTAAAAATTATTTTTTTCACCCGCACTACACCCGCAACGTAGTGCGGGCAGTTGACTAGTTAGCAACTAAAAAATCATAAAAGTTGTCAGAGCAGCAACTAAAAAAAGCATCATGAATTATATATAAGAAAATTTGGTAATTAAAATTGAAAATAATTAAGTAAAAAAACCAAAGAAGTTTAGTTGAATTTTATAAATTCAGGTTAATCTCTTAAGACTATAAATTATTAAATTGTAGACTTGAACTAAATTCAATAGCTCAACATATGTCAAATTAGATTTTAGATGATAAAATTAATAAATATAACTTAATTTAAATAAAATCCATCTAAAAGAAGTTAAATTTTACAGAGATCAAAAACCAAAACTTGAGGCAAACCTTTAAAAAAAAGACAAATTTCATAGAAAAAAAAATTATAATATAAGAATGCTAGAAAATGAAATTTGGAGAGAAAAACAACTTAAAAAAGAAAATAAAATCAAACAAGCATGAGCGAATATTATAAATTCAGGGTTAAAATCTTAAACTTGCAATCTATTAAATCTTTTACTCAGGTTAAACCCATAAACTCAATACTTGAAAAGTTAAATATTGGAGGATAAAATCAACTAATTTAATTCAATTGAAAACAAAATTCCTTAAAAAGAGCTAAACTTAAAAAAGATAAAAAATAAAAAAAAACACCCAAGACAACCCGTATAATTTTCAAAATGACTAAAAATATCATTGAAAGTGAATTGAAAAATAACAAAATGTTGGAATAGTCATGTTTTTATTCCTTTCACACTATATTTTTAATGTGATTATAACTTATTTGAGCTTATTGAAAGTTATGGTGTATAAGTTTGGCATATCCAATAGACTTGTGAATCAATTGCTAAAATATAAGAATTTATGCATTTTATGTTTTAGATATTGCTTTTTGTGATGGGTTTTTTCAATGAATTATAATTTAGAATGTGAATGTGAGCTAAATCAAAGTTAAGGTATACATGTCAAGCTTTCCAATAAGGTATTATAGGAAGAAATTCAACTTTGTTTGGACTTCTAATCAGACTTGCAAAATCAGGTTAAAATCTTACTCACAATAGGATTTTCAACTTTAACACTACATATTCAAACTAGAATATCTTGAACTTCAACTACCGTAATCATATGACTCAAAGTCCAAATTTATCTACACGTATAACTAAAACTTTTATGAAGGATTCCTTGCCAAGATTAAATCGTTTTGAATACAAAATTAGAATGCATGCAGGGGGATGAGATTGATATTGATCTAATAAGAAAACTAACAATTCTAAGTATCCTACTAAATATGAGAGCCTCGCATAAAAATAGTGGAATTTAGGATCCAAGAAAGGTAAATATAAATTCTACAACATTCCTTGAATTAAAGAATATAGATGTAATGGTTGGATAATAAACAAGAAACCAAGTCACTAACAAAATCTAAATTACAACAGAGTAGTGACAACAACAAAATTAGTCTTTATAACTATTTTTTAGTGTTTAATTAACCTTAAATAACTAGTATACATAAGAATTGTCCCCCCTCTCCATGAAACAATTCATTGGAAACATTACACACAGGATTGCCAACGAAGTAATTTTATCAAAAATTTATTGTTGATACTAGAATTGTTTCTCATCTCCCTCTCCAACGAAGTAATTTTATCATAAATTTTATCAAAAATTTATTGTTGATACACACCTGGTATTGTCGACATATTTTGTTTATTTTTATCAATGGTATTCACAACAAAATGAAATGTCTTTGGTGATATTTAGAAGGTTTTTTCATTATTATTTTGGTAAAAGTGAAAAAAATTAAATTTAAACCACCAACAAAATAATGAAAAATATTATTATTCTATTGTTCATTGAAACTTCTATTGGTAAATATAGTTGAAAAAACCACAACCTACATGCATTAACATCTCATCATCATCTTCATCATCTTTCTCCTTCTTTTTCTTTCTCTGTAAAATACACACACACCTTCAAACCTTTGTTTCTCTTCATGTTTAATCTTTTTTGTGTCCATTTGTCCTAAGTATTTCTTCCTTCCTTTTCTCTATCTTCTTTTCTCTTCTTATTTGTTTTTGGTAATTAACATTTTATTTCTAATTTTTACTTGTTATTTTTTTTTCTTTTCTCAATTTCACTTACAATGAATTTAAGGTAAAACTCTTTTTTCTTCTCTTTTGTTATGTGTATTTTTCATTTTCTTTCTTTCTTAATAGTATTGAGATTATTGCCTTTTTTTAACATAATTGTTTTGTTATTAATGTTTTTGGTGTGGAGTTATTGCATTATTTTTAATTAAATTTTATGTTAATGAATTATTAATTGATATATTTTAGGTTAATTATTTTTTCTTGTGTTAATTGATTATTGACTAATAATTTTTATGTATTAAATGCATTTTTTGTGCTATTTGCAATATTTGTTAATTTAATTTCCTGCTAATGATGAATCATTCAATGATAATTTTATATTATTATGTGTTGTGGTATTATTTGAATTATTTTTTCTTCTATTATCAATTGCTATATTTTTTTCAATTAATGATTAAATAGAGAAATTAAGGTGTATAGTTAAATTATTATTGTCATTATTTTTTATTTTATTTTTTGTTTTTAGAATATTTTTTCCAAATTTAGGATAAATTTAAAAAATATTATAACATATAAATAAAAATATTCAATGAAAATGAATTATGTAAAATTGTTTGAAGAAAATGAATAAAATCAACTCGTTTAAGGCATATATGATGTGCATTTGTAGGTTTGTAAATTTTGAGTGGTCTCTCTTATAGAGGAGGAGCTTCCAAAAAACAATTCCATGCAAGAACCATTTAATTTTTAATACCCGTTAATTTGTGTAGATTACTAAATGAAAATTCATTCCGCGTCATCAGGATAAGATCATAGCTAAGTGATTTCGAGGACGAGTTTTTAGTTGCCGATGATGAACATACATTTGATGCGGTGTAGTCGAGTGTGGTGTAACAAAGTCAAAAGGATGTCCCTTCACAATGGAATCAAATTACCCGCATGTACTAGACCCAATGGAAAGATGCCCTTTCAATGTAGTTTTTTTTTACAATAAAGTTAGTTCAATAAGTTTATAAAAGATAATTTTGTTTAACGAATATAATTTCAAGTTTACAGATATTGAAGTTGCGAGAATAATAACGACTTTAAATCATCAATGGAGATATGTTGTTTCAATGGAGCTAAATCTCTGAAAATCTTGAATGAAGATTGTTGATCAATGCATGGCTTACAAGGTTTAAGGTTAGTATGAACTGGATTTTTTTGTCATTGTTTTTGTATCGGTATATTCAATTCCAAGAGAATCATTGAAGAGAAATAAATTACCAACGAGAGTTTTACCAAGAGACGGTTTTCGTCCTTGTGGTTATTTGTAAAAAAATTACCGACAAAGAGTATGTGACAATACTAACAGATATTTTAGTCGGTAAAATAGTTAATTCTAATTTCTTATAGTTTGTCAAGTAGTTTCAAAACTATTTAATGGAGTGACATGCATATTATGTATAGTCAACGCAAGAAACCATGTTCTAGTTTTTATTTGGCTGTGCAATCCAACCTGCTTTTGGTCGAAATTTGAATTTTTTTTTTGCATTTTAAATTAATATATTTTGGTGTTTTTAGATAATTTTGTTATGCTGATGTCAAAAATAATTTTTACAAAATAAAAAAAACATCAATTTGATACATTTCAGCACGAAAAGCACTTTCAAAAACTACCGGAACTGCACTTCCAAAAAGGCAGTCTTGTATGATATGTCCCTGGGACTGCCATGAGAACTATTCACCCGGGCACAAACTAGTGAAGTGAATGTGTAGTCTGAGAAGACAGCTGCAGCATTATATCAAATACTAATACATTTTTTCCCTTTCTTTTGGTGTTCCAGCAAGCGACATCTTCATGGCCATTCATCACTGCAATGTGTCAAGGATATGATTTATGAGCAGGATATGATTTATGAGCAGGATATAATTGATGGATTATTTTCAGTATCAAGGCATCTTCATGGATAATAGGCGACATCTTCATGGATTTTTTGATCGAGTGAAAATCCAGTATCAAGGCATGGGATTATTTTCATTCTAATTTGCCTACAATAATTGGAACAATCAGTCTTCTGTACGTGATGCGAACCGGCCCAAAAACACTAGCAAGGACCCATTACAAGTTTAGGGACTTGATTCATGATTTTGAAGGTTTCACCCAAGTCATAATTGCAAGGACCATTGAAGTATCTATGTGTAAGAAGGGTCCAGCCCCGCTTTATTTGAGCCATGAAGTGAAGACATCAAAGGAGCCAAAAGAATCCTACTACAACTTGGAAACATGGGATTGATGGGCTGGATGGAAGAGAATAAATAAACCTTATAGGCTTTATTTAAGTTAGTTAGCTACAACCCAAGGCTTGTTTGGGCTTAATCAAGATTTTGTTTTCGGCTAGGATCCAAGGCTTGCTTGGATTAAGTCATGGGCTTTTCAATTTAGGATTTTGGGTTAATTTTGAGTGGACCTCTTTTAAGTCCACATAAGAGGTCCATTAGGGTTAGTTTTTAAAAGACTATTTAAACTCATGTTAGCTAAATTTCGGCAGCCATTGATTAATTTTAATTCTGAACTTTTCAGTTTATGTGTGAGAGTGA
Organism: Salix viminalis; assembly: GCA_029228465.1. Classification (NCBI taxonomy): domain Eukaryota; kingdom Viridiplantae; phylum Streptophyta; class Magnoliopsida; order Malpighiales; family Salicaceae; genus Salix; species Salix viminalis. The sequence continues at coordinate 8,739,231 of CM055441.1, forward strand.
TTCTTGCATTTTTTTTAGTTCTTGAACGAACTGAATCCGACTTATCGAAGATTAACTGACTTCGTGGCGTCATTCTACTCATTCCAATAGTGTTGGTGCCTTGGGACAGATTTTCATTGTGTCACACTCCTATCAGATCTATTTCGGCTTTTTGAGATTAGATCTCATTCTTGATTGTGGATTGCGTGACCACGTGATCACGATGTTCACATCAGTACATGTAGTATTGATTTCACTCGATGGATAATGATGCGGCCCCATCTGCTACTCAAATTTCTACGTCGAAACACTGCATTTGCATTTGAAAGGTGTTGAGATTGATAAGAATCTAGTACAGCCAAATATGAAAATTGTCTTGATATAGTGGACAAAACAAATTGGGATCAAGTAAGCCATATTCAGCTTCATTTATTACTGCACCGCGTGGCCTCTCCAAATTCGAGAGGTAGGATTCAGCATGTGGGATTGGTTTACTGAAGAGATATCAAACATGTAAATAAAGATCACCAGTGGATATATCATCTCATATTTCATCATCCCACAATTCTTCAAGACTTTTGTACGGACTATTCGTTTCGTGGACGGCAAAATCCCCTCGGAGGAGCCTTTGCTGCTTGACACACCCACCAGATAGTTAGCAGATAGATTTGTAAATATTCCTCACAGCGGCTTACAAGTTATATAATCTTACCTGGTGGATATGTGTGAATTTTGAGAAGAGATCTGGAGGGATGTGCCAGTCAAATAAGCTTAAGTTTTCCTTGATCCTTGAATCATTTACACTCTTTGGAAGAACACTGTGACCACTCTGAATCCCCCAGCGAAGAGCTACTTGTGCAGGCGATTTGTTAAGTTTTGTAGCAATTTCAATCAGCACCGGTTCCTTTAAGATATCTCCTTTGATCCAGGATCCTGGAGAACCAAGAGGAGCATACGCCTGCAAGAGAGATTTTACTCACACAATTCGAATACGTAAGCTTACGAAATAAAATGATTCTTACGATAAAAAGCAGTGCTAAAAGACTAGTGTCTAGAGTATTACCGAGATATGGATTCCAGTAGATTTGCAAAAATAGTGAAGTGCAGGCTGCTGCCACACTATGTGGCACTCGACCTGATTAACTGCAGGTGGCACTTTAGCATGCGTAACGAGGTCTTGTAGCTTTTTGGTCGAGAAGTTGCTGACACCAATCGCTCGTGCCTGACCTGATGCATACAAACCCTCCATTGCAGCCCACGTCTCTTGAAGGCATAAAGGTTCCATGACTTCAGGGTCCCATCCACTTGAGCCTCGCTTTGTCCGAAATGGCCAGTGAATCTGGAAAGAAATTGAGGCCATATTTTAGAATTTACTGTCAACATTGTGCCTGTCAGTTGTTAACACTCAACATTGTGCGATTTCTAATTTCAGGATTCATTCTAGACATGCAGTAGTCCTCGTTGTCAATCATGTCGTCCCTATTTGCGAATATAAATGAATGCATAATAGACGCTTACAAGATATAAATCAATATAATCAAGCTGCAGATCTTCTAAACTCTTGCTCAGTGCGCTTGATACATCTTCAGGAGCTTGGTCACTGCACCTGAAAATTTCATAATAGTAATCATAACATGATTGTACACGGCTTTCGGTCAAGATCAGGGTCGTAAACTAAAGATCATGCAAGCTCTTAACTCCATAATTTGATAATAATAAGAAAGCAAGAACAGTAAGTAGCAGAAAAATAATAAAGTACCAGAGCTTAGATGTGATGAACAACTCTCTGCGTTCCACTACCCCAGTGCAAAACAGTTCCTTCAACGCTTTCCCTATCTGCATCACATTAACACAAGACAGGAAATATCTCCATTTTCTTACAGAGGCTCAAAAACAGGAATGACAGCAAACATATTGTAGGTGTCTTTCAAACTGGTGTTACAGAAGGTAATTCATTGGCCCCGTGCTACATGAAAGCAAAAAATGGCTACCTCCTTTTCGTTTCCGTAGACTTTAGCACAATCAATATGCCTGTAGCCGGCCTGAACAAAGTTGGAACCACAATGAGTAAATATTCAGCACTAATATTGAATAGTTTGGAAACAAGGTATGGAATTGACTGTAAGAAAAAGAGAACCTTGACAGAAGATTTGACAGCTTCAGCAACGACATCAGGGGGGGCTTTCCATGTCCCTAGTCCAACAGATGGGATCTTGGCACCTGTATTCAGATCAAAATATAGAGGTCCGTGTATCTTTTCTTTATCCATTTTCCTTACACGAATATAACTCTAGAATTACTTTGAAACAAAGTATCAAAGATGGATTTGTTCCTTTTGGAGTGGCGTTTGTAAGATGGAAAGGAGACGTTCTTGGAGGCAATTAACTGAATACGATTTATCAGGGGAGGAGAGATTAAGTTTTTAGTGGTCTGTAAATGACCAAAACATAAGGAGAAAAGTAAATTTCTTGATGCATTTAGTGAATGGATGATCCCATTCCTAGATCGTCACGGCAAGAAAATTGGATCTCTACGTGATGACAAATATGGAAATGTTTCGACATTTTCCTTTTCTAAGAAACAAACCCGTGTAGTTGTAATTAAGCTCTAAATTATAGCATTAAGGAGTTAAATAGATTCATAAAATATTTTCCTTACTGCCTTAAAACCACCAAACGTAATTTCGGGACCGTTTATCGAAGTAGAAGATGCTAATATTAAGCAAATCTAATATGGTATTTGATTATAACCGTGAAAATCAAGGAGATCAAAACCGTAAGCATCAGGACTAGCTCTCTAACGTGGGGAAGGCTAAGATTGCCTGTATGCTTGATGATTAGCTTATGTTAGGGGATAAGCATTAGGCTTTGTTTGGAGTTAATTAGCTTTCTGTTAGTGAGATGCATGGATAAACATTAGGCTTTGTAGTCCTTTAATTTCAGTATTGAAGTCACAGACTGAGTTTGTATATAACTCATTATCTAGCATACATATGGTTCTCAAGGAGTGTGGCAAGGAGTGTGGCGTGATAACAAAAGATTTGAAATCTGCATAATAAGTCTCGAGTTCGAGTCAGGACGTGCATCTCTTCTAAAACACTGGGACAACTAGGATTTTACCCGTTCACCTGTGTTCACAAAATATGCTTTCTAGAGGTTGGATTTCCTCGATCCAAAAGTAACGTGTGGTTTGTTCTCACCCTGATAGATATCTTTTCTATCAAAATTCCATAGCTTTGACTGGGACCTATCACTACCAGAAATTCCTACAGTACCCACCACCTTTTCAAAATTGGGCTCCGAATGAACAGGAAATCACTTCTACAAAACAAACGCAAAGCCGAAAAGAAGAGCATGTATATGATTATAGGATCAGTTCAAAAAAAAAAAAAGTATATGATTATAGGAGTCAAAGTTGCTGACAGATTCCGAGTTTTAACGGAAAACAGAGATGTCACGCAAGCAATGAAATCCTTTCCAAGAAAGCCAGAATCTAGACAACGTCTCTCCGATCCTCTACGCCAATCATCCACAATTAGCAATATATTCTGCATTTACTAAATGCCAAAATCTAGATAACATATCGTGAGAAAGAATCCATAAAGACAATAGACCACTTCCCTTTCTCTTTGACAGAACAAGTAAAAACAATACTTCCTCGCCAACCATTAAAATAAAGAGCAATGCTACTCTTACTAGATATTCTTTTCCCTAAATAACTCACGCATTGGATAAATGTATCTCACTAGTGAAATTGGATTGAAAAATTCCAGAAGTGAACGATATAAAACATGTAGATTGGGTCCAAAGTTTTTGCAGAACCAAATCAGTATGCAATAAGATTGTTGTGTATCAAGACTTTGGCGCCAATCACCCAAAAAAAGAAGAAGAGATAAACAGACCCGACTGAAAGAATTATCCGATCACCGAATCATGAATCACAATTGAATCTCACATCTATTACTTGATAACAGTTTATGGAATAGAACTTCCACCCTATCTATCAATCATTCTTTTCCTCAGCAGGTCCAGAAAGAAACGCCTAACTAATATTCCAGACATGAGTTTCAATAATATTTCCTTCATCAACATGATCCAAGTCCAGAAGTAAAAACATTTCAAAACGAAAAACTAAACCACTGCAGCGGATATCACCATTAGCCGCATACACAGGTCAACCAAGAAATGGTCGTGTCTTGTTCAAAGAGTTACTTCTCCACGAAATTCTTAACATTCTTAAGCCATAGAAAATATTCTTTGGTGTCCTTGTTTGCCATGTAATCAAACAAAATATTTGTTATGCTAGGTTTGATCCCTCTAATCTCGAGATACTTCTGGAAAGCATTCTGCAAATTCTCATCCAAATCACTGCCAAAGGAAAACAAAGTCAGAAATTAACAAAAAGAGAATCCACTAAAGGATTGAAGTCCACCAAACGTCCCACATTCTCAACATAATAAACTTACTTGAAATCAGGTCCTTCGTATGCAAGTTCATCAGAATTTTCCACGTTTTTTATTGATATGCTATCAATTGAAATCTCATCAAGGAAAGCAGTGATACAGAACTCCATATACTGACCGCTTCCCTTAGCAATACTCACAACCAGCGGAATGCTAGAGACATCTTCGTCCTTGGCATCATCATCATCCTCATCTTCATCAGTTGAAATACTAGGCATGTCGACTTCAATTTTGATAGTTTCATCTAAGAACTTTCTACTTAGCAAAATAGTCCTCTCTCCTGGATTATCTTTAATTTTGAAGGGAAACTCATTCGAGATATCCTCTACCTGTTTATGCATTTCATTAAAATATGTTCGTCACTAAAAACACAAGTTTTAATTAAAAAAAAAATGTTTTTTTCTCTCATCAAGATTTCAAAATTTATTCTCCGCCAGCACAAAGCTTCAAAATTCAAGACATAAAGAAAAGTACTGCAGCCAATTCTAAACCACAATTTCTTTTTCTTAAAAAAAAAGAGACAGTATTTTACGCTCAGCATAACTAACCAATAGTCACACCATCAAAAAAGAATCTACCTTAAAATAGGCAAATAAGAAAATAAAATAAATTGGTGAATAAAGTTCAAAACTCGGGGAAAGAAACTGACATCGTGGGGAATCTCGACGCATTCGATCTCAGATTCGAGGACTCGAATCAGATTCTCATCGCCGGTTGATTTCAGTTCGGTAACTGCTGTTGAAAAATGCGAAGATGGAAGAAAGTTTCGGAGGTTTTCAACGGTGGGGATGGCTCTGGGAAAAGTTCTGGGAGATCCGACGGCGCGGATAGCGAGAGGCAAGAGGGATTTCGAGGCTCGGCGAAGTACAGAGTTGAAGGCCATTAATAGATGTTGTGATTGAAGAAAGAAGTGGCTAATGGCTCTGGCTGAGTGAGAGAGATGCTGGCTGGGGTTTAAGTTTACATGTTTGTTAGGGCTTTGGATAACTCCTTTTTATACAGAGGGTTTTGGGGTTAGTTTGGTTGTCAATTCCTTTCTTCTTCTTATTTTCTTAATTGAAACATTAAGTTTTGATTCCACAGCATTCCAGCGTGTTATTTTAGGTTATACTAAGTTCTTATTTCTTCTATATATACATTAATTTAATAAATATAATTTAAATTTATATTCAGAAATAAATTAATTTTCTAAAAATAACATGATAGCTCGTAAAAATATAGTTTAACTTCAAAAAATTCAAGATAACATATTTTTTCTAAAAATAAATGAGACACCAATATATTGGGTTGACTCAAGTCAACTTTTTAAATCCATAACTCGAGTCATAAAACTATAATAACTCTAAATAAAATAAATATAAATAAATTATGAGGCTCAATTCTTAATAAACATATTACTAAATCATAAAATTGAGCAAAGTTCAATTAGAAAAAAGACACCAAAATATAACAATTCAAAACAAAATTATAAGAATATCATTGGTGGTATCGCAAGACTTTTCTAAACTCTGATTGTCTTGAAAGTTTAACTTGAGATATAACAATTTTTTCTTAAAGAAGTAAGAAAAAATCCTACAAAATGACCATAATGGAACTAGAATATTCTAGATAGAATTTACAAAACAGACTATAATTCTAACTAAAATACAATTTATTTTGCTTGTTTTATTTTTTAAACTGGAATGAGATATATAGATCATTATAGATGAAAGTGAGACAAAATTCAAACCTTGATCTCTCATTTGTTTAGGATTTCCTAAGATATGATTCACTTCACTTCAAGGCATTTTTATTGCTTAAAGTTTATATTCTCTTATTGTTACGATCCAAACATGGTCAATTTCAGAATTTGATGTAAAGTTTTATACTATCCAATTCTACTCTATTGAGCATATCTCTACATTTAATCATTATTTGGGTTATATCAAAGCTAGACTCTAAAATCAGGTTATTTCCTTCTTATTTTATGTATCTTATTTATTTCGTGTTAGTTTCTTTTCATTAGACTTTTTTTTGGGTCAATGTTTGTTTATTTCATGTGTTTTTTATTGTGTTCTATTTAGAGTAAAAAAAACAGGTAGCAATAAAAAAACATTATTTGGGTGAAGACAAGTCTACAACATATATGTTTTATGTTGGCATATCATAATTAACTCCAAGTTGATAATCTGGTTTTTTGTGTGAAATCACACTAAATATAAAGTTTCATATCACTTTGACATCGTTTGGTATAGGCTCCAAATTCAGGTTTTAAAGGGGTTGTTTCAAGTCAGTTTTGTGTCCATATATCAAATCAACTTAGAATCCACTCAAAATTCATAATTTGATTATTAGGGTCCCAATAAAAACATATATTAAACTTGATGGAATTTGGATATCATTTCTTTAGGTTCCAAAATCGGGTTTTGCCTTGTTGTAACGGGTTTTTGTAGTTTTTAAAACTTGTGTTTGTTTCATTTTGATTTTGTTTTTTGCCATTATATTATCATCATATTTGAGATATTTGACTGTTGTTTGAGTCATCTTTCATCACTTTCATATCCTTTTGTTCTCTATCAATTTCGGTCATAACAAAAGTCAAATTTATAATTTCGAGTCTACATCAGTGTTCTTCTTACCGTAAACTCTATTCTTATGTCTTCGTCTTCTTTTTCCTATTTGAGTCATGTATTAAGCAATGATGAGGGAATGCAAGAGGATTCAAACTCAAGAATGCAAAAAACTAAGTCATGGTTTAAGGTTTTTAAAACAAGAAGTTGACAAGAGTAAAAGAATATTCTAGGAACTTCAAGATTAATGGAAAAAGGAAGTACAACGCCAAGAGACTGAAAGACAAAGAAGAGTCATTGTGGTTATCATTAAAAAATATAAATGGTAGTGGTTAGCATGACATTCTTATTTGAAACTTTTATCAATCGCTAATGATCCTATTAAAGATTCAAGTGCAAGTCTTCTTGAAGAGGGAGGGAATGATATGATCAAAACATGGTCAATTTCAAAATTTGACGTAAAGTTTTATACTATCCAGTTATACTCTTTTGAGCATATCTTCATTTTAACCGTTGGATTGTGCGGAAACTTTACCAAACAATTCTAGAGTTATAGTTTTATGTGGGCAGTTCATTCTAGATCAATCGAAGTCCGAGAAGACCTTGCGATATAGATCATAACAGTCTCTACAAGTTTTGTTATTCAATTCATTTTGGGCAACAAAGAAAGCTTATTTGGAGTGTATGTTGGGTCTTATTTGATTCATATTAATGAACATGAGGTTTAGCAACATTGATTCCAAAGTTAGCTTGGATTAATTAAGATGTTAGAACCAGATCAGGTTAGTCTATTTGGAACTTCTTAGGGATGACAAATTTGATACTAGCATATCTAAGATATTAATTTTAGATTTTTTTATTAGTTTTTAGATTATTATTATTATTATTATTATTATTATTATTATTATTATTATTATTATTTGGGTCATTTTTATAACTAGACTCAAATCAGCCCACATATGGGGATCCATTAAGACTATTTGAAACATCATATAAGTTAATTGTATGTTGCAAACCTAACAACCATAGATTAATAAAATAAACTTGTGTTTTGTATGATGCAACATGTTTTCTTTGCTGGGACAAAGAGCAAATCTGACTTATCAAGGTATAACTGACCTTGTGGTTTTTATTGTGTCACACTTCAATAACAATAGTGTTGGTGTCTTGAGACATGTTTTCATTGTGTCACACTTCTCAAACTTGATTTTTGGTTTTATTGGGAAGTATCATCTTTGTTGGGTGTTGCTTGACCGCGTGATTAAGAGGTTCATTTCCAAAAATGATCTAGGTTATCTAAGATTTTTTTATTTATCATTGTTTTTTAAAATTAGCTTTTTCTAAAAAAATGTTTTTCAACTAAATTAAACCAAGTGATTACCTATAAGCATGATATGCTCACTTGATGATATTTTTGTTTACTTAAATATAGTTTTTTTTTTGTTTTTCTCTTAATTAAATGTGTTTTTGTTTTATTTTTGGCTTTAAATCTTTGGTTGATTATAATTGGGTTCCCTATTTTGTTTTGATTTAGATTCCATGGAGTTATCATGGTCTCATCCCTCAAATTGCGGGTTTTACTTCTTAACCATGTTTGATCCAGGATAACCAATATATCATGAATCATGACCCTTCATATCTCTTCCATAAACCAGAAGCAACAATCCCTTCATATCTCTTCCATAAACCAGAAGCAACAATCCTCACGTATGTCATAAAATTCAACATTTGGGTCTCGGGATTCCGTAAGAGGTTTTAATTCCTATTATTTTATTTTTACGTGTCCATGTTCAAAGAATGTTGATTTCATGTATAAATAGGGGTGAATCCAAGCTTAGGAAAGCGTGTTAGCTTTTGTTAGAAATGGCCAAAGCAATTCAGTTTTTTGAGCTTAACACTGGAGCTAAAATCCCTTCAGTTGGTCTGGGCACATGGGGGGCTGCCCCTGGTGCTGTTGCTGATGCTGTCACTACTGCCATTAAGGTTTTTATTTTCTTTTTTTATTGTCCTTTCAATTCAAGAAGTTCTTTTGAGGACTTGTTCTTAGATGCCTCCGATTAATTTTGCTAGAAAGCATCTGGGATTTTAGGATTCTAAATTTCAAGGAAGATTGAAAATTAATCAAAAATATAATCAATAGAGATGTTGAACTTTGTGTGGTGCAGGCTGGATATAGACACATTGACTGCGCTCGCCTTTACTGCAATGAGAAAGAGGTTCTAACGCATGGTTTTCTTACAATAAGTTCTGGTTTGAGCAGCAAAAGGAGCATTTCATTTTTGGTATATAGAAAGAAGATCATTTGTTGATTTCATGAATATTTGACTGCTGTTTTCTGCAGGTTGGTTGTGCATTGAAAAAGTTATTTGACAATGGGGTAGTAAAGCGTGGCGAGCTGTGGATCACTGCAAAACTCTGGTATGTGTTTGGGGATTTATTTGATCTCTTCATATGTCCATGAAAACATATATAATATCCTTGAGCAGTTCAGTTTCCTAGATTGTAAAAGAAAGCACGATGATCTGTAGGTGTAACGATCATGCACCGGAAGATGTACCCAAGTCATTGGAGACGAGTTTGCAGGATTTGCAACTTGACTATGTGGATCTGTATCTAGTATGTGTTACTATCGATATTCATACCAGCGTTTATCTTTTGGTTTCCGAAAATATTAGGAAAAAGAAATTGTGAAATCAAATTCTGTCACTAAAATGAGGTGAAATGAATGTTTGAAGATTCATTGGCCCGTCAGCATGAAGAAGGGTTCAGAGGGGTTTAAACCTGAATACCAGCAACATGAAGAAGGGTTCAGAGGGGTTTAAACCTGAAAACCTTACGGAAACCAATATACCAGCAACATGGAGAGCCATGGAGGCACTTTATGATTCTGGAAAGGCTCGAGCTATTGGAGTTAGTAATTTCTCATCGAAGAAACTCGGGGATTTGCTAGCCGTGGCTCGTGTACCTCCAGCTGTTAACCAGGTCGAATGTCACCCTGTGTGGCAGCAGCCAAAGCTTCATGAATTTTGTAAATCCAAGGGTGTCCATTTATCTGTGAGTATGATCAATAAATGAAGATCTTCTTGGTTTATTCGAATTTCCAAATAACAATTATGATAGAATCTGTTTTTCCCTTTTTTAGGGTTATTCACCGCTAGGTTCCCCAGGTAAAGGAATGATCAAGACCCAGGTTCTCAAGAATTCAATTCTTAATACGATTGCTGAGAAATTAGGGAAATCTCCTGCACAAGTAGCTCTCAGGTGGGGACTGCAGATGGGACACAGTGTGCTTCCTAAGAGCACAAGTGAGTCAAGGATCAAGGAAAACTTTGACATTTTTTATTGGTCCATTCCTGAAGATTTGTTTGCCAAGCTCTCTGAAATTGAACAGGCAAGTCAGAGGTTAGGATGAAAATAATTAGCAAGCTTTCCGGATCATGAAACTAAATTAGTTATGAGCTATATATACAAAGGCAGTGATTTAGATGATTGAAGTTGTGATTCTACCATGCATGCAGGAGAGGATGGTGAGAGGTACTGTGTTTGTGCACCAGACTTACGGTTCATACAGGACAGTCGGAGAGCTGTGGGATGGTGAAACATCAGATGCCTGATTTTCCGATGACCGGAACGTGGTGCACGCTAGCTCTCATGTTAAGTCTGCTTTATTTATTGATTGATTAATTATAGTAGAGATGGAGGAAAGGCACCTCTGGCTAAGCAGGATACCATGAAACTCCTTCACCTACCACTACCACTACCACCCCACCTTTCTTAGTGGACTTTTCTTGATTAAGCCAAGTCAACGCTTGGATTCAAGTCCGGCTGCCAGGTCTCGCTTTCGATGCCTCTGACAAATTGTTATTTTTTAAGGAGACACTCCCCTGGATTACCGTCCTGCGAGCATTTTTATTTTTTATTTTTTATTTTTTAATCAAGCTTCAGAATTTTATATGATTAATACTGTCCTCTGTAGATGATCAATTTGCTGTCGAGGCCACTCGAAGCATACTCGACAGATCATCACCCACCGCTCGCTTTTTTATGGTTCAGTTTTCATCCCTTAAAACATGCTTTTGCACCTGTTTGGGAGGCCGGTGCGTCTGGCGTTTGGCGTTTGGGATGGAGTTTTGATGTTTGGTAACATCCAAACACCATTTCAAATGAGTGGGTCCCACCCCTTTTTTAGTCCCAAACGGCGTTTTTTGAAAAGCACCTGGGAGGTGCTTTTCAAACGCCGTTTCAAGCCGAGTTTCACCATCTGCCTACAATAATATATCCGTTGAAAATCTTTACTCTTCTGACCTTTCTTTCTTCTCCGTCTGCACAAACCACATCCAAACATGCACACACATAAACAAATGACAGATATAGAAGAAACAAAATCATGTTTAGTTGAAGAGACAAGGATGAAGACATAAATCGGACATTTCCATAACAAATAAGAAAGTACATGGAAATATATTTTCCTTGTCCCTGTTGTCTTCGTTAGTAAAGAAACGGTAAAAATCATGGGTGATGGCAAGCCGAACTCGAGGACCATGGGTCTATAGCAGAGTGCATGGCCGAGGAGGACGGGGAAGAGTTTGAGTGGTGGTGGTGGTGGTGGTGGGGGAAGAAGAGGGAAGAGGGAAGAGGACGGTGGGGGAGAGGGAAGTAGAAAATGGGGTCTGGTCTCTGGTGTATTTGGCTTTGGGAGGGTGGGCGGCGCAGGTAATAGAATTGGGAAGATGGGAATGGGAATGGGAATGGGAATGGGTAGGGATTCGGGTGGGTAGGGTTAAAAAAAATATATTTATATTCTATAATTATGTAATTATTTTAAATTTTTTTTAATATAATTAAAATAATAATAATTAAACACAATTATTTTTCGTGCTTTTAAATTTGCTTTTAAAAAAATCAAAAAAATAAATCTTTAAATTAATTATTTTGATATATCAATGTCAAAATATATTTTAAAAAATAAAAAAAAAATTAAAAATCAGCCATTACTATAAATAATAATATATATATATATATATATATATATATATATATATATACCCTTTAAAGTAATTTCACAAGTTAAAAGCAGTTTGTAAAGTTTGGTAACCAAACACCAAAACTCTTTTTTCTTCAACCTTCAACTCAACCACAGTTTTAATCAAACACTTTCTATTTTTAAAAACTCCATTTTAAAAACTCCATTTTTAAAACTCCATTTTTTCAACCACAACCGCAACCGCTACCGCTCTCCCAAACAGGCCCTTTTATCAACTGCGCATCATTTCTTTTTTCTTTTTTTTCAACCCAACCCACGACAAAGCCCGAGTTACATAGCTAGTGAGATTATTATTATTATCCTATCCTGTATACTAAAAGACATCAGCCCGTTCCTGTAGCTTCTGAGTGAATTCACTGTTTATCCTATATACTAAAAGACATCAGCCCGTTCCTGTAGCTTCTGAGTGAATTCACTGTTCACTGGCCATTTTTTATCCGTGCTTCGCAAGCGTTCATCCACCTTTTTTGTTTCTGCTTCGGCATGCATTTAATTGTGATTGTGAATGCAAAGAAAAAATGGTTCACGCTGCTGCCGTGGCTTACAATTCCAACAAAAGCTGCGTGGCTCACTTTTAAAAAATTCAAAACTTCACACTGGGCGACACGAACGGCTACCCAAATCAAAAAGTCAAAGCAAAGTTGCACTGCAAGGCTGCCTTTTGTGCACGGGGATCAAAAATCTGAAACAAAACTTATACATCATGAAGCTTCATCGCCCGATTTAAAAAATAAATAGAGAGCCAAGCCTGCGCGAATTACATTCACAAATTGCACTGCTGCCTTTCTTATTATCTAAAAGTCATGTCAAAGTTGAATGATTAAAAAATATAATGTAAAATATTTGTCTATAGTTAATTAAAATTAAAAATATTAAAAAATAAGCCTAGGCATCTAACCCACCATAAAAAAAGCATCACGTCAAAAAAAATTGCACTGCTGCCTTTCTTATAATCTAAAAGTCATGTCAAAGTTGAATGATTAAAAAATATAATGTAAAATATTTGTCTATTAACATATACTAAAGGAGGATATGACGTCAGCACTGGTTATTGATCCCGCCCCGGGTGCCGTTCCGGTTTTGTGTTTGGAACGGAACGTTCGGGTTTCGATACCGTTCGAATGCAGTTCCGGTTTTGTACTTGTTTCATTTTTATTTAATTATATATATGAAAAAAAATAAAATATTAATTTAACAAGTATAATTTAAATTCAAGATAAATGAAATTTAAATTATACAATACAAACATAATCTCAAAATTAGAAATATCTCTAAAATTCCAAAATATCATGAAAGTAAAATGTTCTAAAATAAAAAAAATATACATCAAACATCCTCTACATTATATATATATATATATATATATGAAATATATATATCTTAAAATATATTTATTTATATATATATATAATTATATATAGGGGGAGGCAGGGATAATAGCCCACATTGACAGTGTTCTTTCACCATTAATTTCTGTCACAATCTACCAGGGGGTCTGCTCAGTGCTCACACTGAGCCTCAATCCTAGATCTCGGATACACCATGTTACGGACATGCGCACCATGGGCGCACATTAGAAAAGAATCCTCAGAAAATTCAAGAATAACATGAAGAAAAGCCTAATCACCTTGTCTTCCTTTTCTACTTTGGCCTTCCCTTCGGCAGCTATTATCCCACAAATGGGCTTCATATCTACCAAGCTATCTCTCCTCTCGACCTTATCCCTTCATCACCGAAGGAAAACCCATCCACCCCATCAAGTCTTTCACTTAAGTCCTCGACCAGTTTTCTCCCTCTTCGAGAACTTCTCCTTCTCTCACCATCTCCTTCAAGAAAATCTAGAACACGTCTCGCAGACCGGGATGAGATGACAGAGGAGGGTGGTTGTGAGCAAAATGGGTCTAGAAGGAGATGCAAAAGTAGAGGATCTCAGACGGGCTCTATAGGTTGTGCTTCGCCGAGGAGTAATAGAAGGGAGAACAAGTGTATTTTATTTTGCATCGTCAAAATGAATCCGGAACGGAACGCCCGCATCGGAATCGGGCGTTCCCGGCCGAATCCACGGATTTGCGTGCATCGACCGGATTCTACCCGGGACAAAAACATCGCCGTTTTGTCCCGGATTAGGCATTGGAACGGGCCGTTCCGGCCGTTCCGGCCGGAACGGGACGGGATCAATAACCCTGCTGTAGACTGGCCGTTTTTCCTCCATGCTTCGCAGGCGTTCGTCTGCCTTTTGTTTTTTTTCTTTTTTTTTACTCAGGCCTTCTTTTTGTATTTTTTATGGTGGAAAAGACAAAGCAAAGGCTATGGCCGAGCGGTTGTCCGCGCGCTGCCAGCATTGGCGCGCGCGAGTTCGAACCGCTCCGACCGCAAAACTGATTTGAATTTGTTTTTTTTTGTTTTTTATTATAAAGAACTGTTTTTTTTCTCAAAAAAAAAAGGTCTTTTGTTTTTTAATAATTGGTTGTTGTTTCTGATTTGGTTTGTTTTTTTTTTTTCTTTCAAGAACCATTTTCTTTTAAAAAAAATGAATGGTTTTTTTTTTTTCAAATAACTGGTTGTTGTTTTTTTTTACAAAAAAAATAATTAATAACTGAAGTGTCCGGGTCAACTTACGCGCACCACTACTAATCTCCGGATCCATTTTTTTTTACATTTTTTTCCCTATTTTGTTTTGCCACTTATATTTTTTTTTCTTAACCGAGGTGTCCGGGTCAGTTTACGCACACCACGATTTTTTCTTCCCAAGTATATTTTGTTTTCAATCAATAATTTTTGTTGTATTTATCATTTATTTTATTTTTTTATTTGCTCTTTTTTTAATGTTTTTGGACTTCTTTTCAGCCTTTGATTTAATTTCATTTTTTTCACGTTATTAAAGCAATAATAATATTAATATCAAGAATAATAATAATAATTTTAGTTTTTATTCTTACATGTTTTTTTATTGATTTTTTTTCTCAGATTTGTTTAATAATGTTTATTGTTTTGACAGTAATAGTGATGATAATTTTAGAAGTTAAGGGTCTTTTGGTTTTTTAATAACTGGTTGTTTTTTCTAATTTGGTTTTTTTTTCAAGAACTGTTTTGTTTAAAAAAAATGAATATTTTTTTTAAATAACTGGTTGTCGTTTTTTTTTACAAAAAAAAATTAATAACTGAGGTGTTCAGGCCATCTTATGCGCACCACGACTAATCTCCGGATCCATTTTTTTTTTACATTTTTTTCCCTATTTTGTTTTGCCACTTATATTTTTTTTTCTTAACCGAGGTATCCGGGTTAGTTTACACGCACCATGATTTTTTCTTCCCAGGTATATTTTTTTTGTCAATCAATAATTTTTATTGTATTTATCATTTTTTTTTATTTGCTCTTTTGTTAATGTTTTTAGGCTTCTTTTAAGCCTTTGATTTAATTTTGTTTTTTCACGTTATTAAAGCAATAATAATATTGATATTAAGAATAATAATAATAATAATAATTTTTGTTTTTGTTCTTACATGTTTTTTTATTCATTTTTTTTCTCAGGTTTGTTTAATAATGTTTATTATTTTGACAGTAATAGTGATGATAATTTTAGAAGTTAAGACTTCGATGTTACTGTTGTTATGATAGAGTATGTTGATCTTTTTTATTATATCAAATTTTACATGTTTAAATATTATATTTTAATTTCAATAATGGTAAAAATTATTAGTTCCGTCCGCACTACGCCCGCAACGTAGTGCGGGCATTTGACTAGTCTAAAAGCTAAAACGTATTAAGATTCAGTTCCTATTCATTGTGACACAGAACATTGTGGACAGTCCTAGTAAAATTTAATTTTCGGTTCGGTTCGGGTCAATTTATTCAGTTCAGACGATCTATTTTATTTTTTTTATTTTTACATCATGTAATAACGAATTTGTCCCTCGAAAAAGACAAAAAGAGACACCCAAGTTGAGGGGTTCCATGTAATTGCACATTTTCAATCCGGTTTGTCTAGCCAGTTTATTGTTTTCTTAATATTTCTTTGCACAATGAAATAATCTTTTTGTCTCTCGAATTATTATGGAGGAAAAGGTATTAAACCATGTTTTTCTATAATCCCAGTATGAATGAGAACAGACAATGGAATTACCATGTTTGATATGCTAGCAGATTGGAAACTTGATTGTTTGGTGAAAGGGTTGTTTCCAATCAAAAGGATGAAGGGTAGTTTGGATAATGCATCTCGAGTAGGGGTATTGAAAATGGTTTTTTTGTAGTTTGAAATATTTAAATTTGGTATAAACTCTTATTTCAAGTATTTTCATATAATAAGAATGGGGTTTGGATAAGTCCAAAGGTTTGAAATACCAAAAAAAATTATAATGATATAAAAATTCATTTTCTAAGTTAAATTATTTTGATAATTTATTTTTTCAATATGATTAAAAAAATTGAAACTTTTTGAGATAGTTCAAATAGAAAATTTGAATTAAAAAGAGGTAGGTATTTTTTAGAGGAAGAACCTGCTTCTATTTTGGGAATTAGTTTGGAGGGTTTACCTATCTAAGAAGATATCTCTTTCTAAAAGGACTTTTGGTTAATAACTTGTAAAGCCATAAGTAATTTTGGTGAATTGGATAAAGATTCTATCTAATTGTAATTGTGAAGAGCATTATACTTCTTCACTTTTAATTATTGTTTCATACCAGGATTTGATTTTGGAGAGTCAAGATTTATTTGTGGGGTTTTTCCTTTTCTATGGATTTGGATTTAGGAGGCATCAAGACCTATTTTAGAGGAATTATCTAGTTAGGAAATCATGAATATAATTTATATCTCCTTTTTATATATCAAAATAAAATATACTTAATACAATTTGCTATCGAGAAAATATATGTTTTAAAGCAATATTTTAAATTTTCTTTTGTAAATATTCTTTAGCGGATTTGCATTTAATACGTAAAAAGACTTTTGATTAAATGAATCATTGAAATTTTGTAATGCATAATACAATGGAAAGGATTTTTTTATAGTAGAGTAATTCTTTTCGACAATCATTTCAATGTGCAAATCTGAATTGAAGAAAGAGTATTAGAATTTGTTTAAAAATACCTTTTTACCGCAATTCAGAAGCATTTGTCTCAACTATTTTGAGAGATAAGAGACTTGCAATATATAGGCAAGGAATCTCTTAGACCTATTTTTTAATTTGTCGAATGACTCTAATATGCTCATCATACCAAAGAACAATGTTCTTCATTAATCTATTATGTAAAGATTTTGTTATTATGCTCACAACAACAACAAAAAATAACTAATTGAAAGAGGAGAGGATTTCATTTGACCCTCTCACAAAATACTATTTACTTGAATAGTACTTTTCTTTTCCCTTTGTTTTTTTTCATAATTTATGTTTTTTTTAGTTTTAACTTCATCCTTGAAAATTAAGTTTATTAAGGATTGAATTTTATATTTTGTTTTCTAATTTATTTTTTATGAGGTTATTCTAGTCTCATAACCTGGATTGTAAGTTTGACGTGTTGACTAGTTTTACTCAAGCTTTTAACTTTTTCTAATTGATTTTTTTTTCTCAATTTTTATAGGTTATCAAAATCTCATGATCTATATAACAAATTTAATAAGTTAATCCAAGTTAATATAAGCTAATTTAATATATTGTAGTTTTAATATTTTTTTTAAAAAAAAATAATGTATCGCAGACATTTGACTTGTTTCCGTTTTAGACAAGTGCCTTCTCAGCCGTGAACATTACGGAAGGAATCAAAATTCCCCACTTGCATATTTAAATATGAGAATTACGAATTTAATATTATGTGTTTATAATAATAATAAGATTCAGCCAATACATAATCGAAATGATAGCCCTTTCAATCTGTATAAAAAAAAATGCATTCAAGAGATTGATTTGCTCCGCTTAAGAGGTGTATAAATAATAATTGTCCTCACCAAACAACATACAAGTTGCAAGCCAATCCCTGGCTCCATGGGGAGTTCTCAAACTTCAATCCCTCCAAAAACAATTTCTTTCTTCACTGTTTTGTTCTTGTTTCTTTCAACCTCAAGTGCCCAGAAACGTTTTGTTAAGAGGTTCATATCTATCAGTAGAAGATGATTCAGACATCCTTACCTCACCAGATAAAACATTCTCTTGTGGATTCTATGGGATGGGACAAAATGCTTATTGGTTCTCTATTTGGTTCACCAATTCCAAGGACAGGACTGTGGTTTGGATGGCCAACAGAGACAGACCTGCTAATGGCCGAGGTTCAAGAGTTTCTCTACGACGAGGCGGTGCTATGGTCCTGACCGACGTTGATGGATCCATCATATGGGAGACTAACACCACCTCCACTGATGTTGAAAGAGCAGAGCTTCTGGACACTGGTAACCTTGTTCTTATAGGCCCTGGTAGTAAAATTCTATGGCAAAGCTTTGATTTCCCTACCGATACACTTCTTCCAAACCAGTTATTTATAAAGAGGACAAAGCTGATTGCTAGATTGCATAGTGGGTCTTATGCTTCTGGATATTTTAGTTTCTTTTTTGATAATGATAATGTGCTTAGGTTGATCTATGATGGTCCTGATATTTCAAGCATATACTGGCCTAGTCCTGATTTTGATGTGTTCGGAAATGGTAGAACAAATTATAATAGCAGCAGAACTGCTGTTTATGATGAAATGGGCCATTTTATATCTAGTGATCAGCTCCAGTTCAGTGCTTCTGACACGGGTTTATCAAGGATCGAAAGGAGGCTAACAATTGACCATGATGGGAATCTCAGGCTTTATAGCCTGAAAAACGACACTGGATTGTGGGTGATATCATGGCAAGCTCTTTCTCAGCTGTGTAATGTTCATGGAATTTGTGGGATAAATTCGATTTGTGCATATACACCAGACCCCGAGTGTTCATGCCCACCAGGCTATGAGATCACTGAGCCCGGCAATTGGAATAAAGGCTGCAAGCCTATGTTCAACCAAACTCTTTCACAGTCTCAGCAAGTGAAGTTTGTGCAGTTGCCCCATGTAGATTACTGGGGATTTGATCTTAATTTCAGTGCATCCACTACACTGGACTCCTGCATGGAGCTCTGCTTGGGGGATTATCGGTGTAAAGCATTTAGCTATAGGCTAGATGGGGGAGGACGTTGCTTCACAAAAGGCGTGCTTTTCAATGGTTACCGATCTCCAAGTTTTCCAGGCAATGTATATCTGAGATTGCCAGTGAGTTTTGAGACATCTCAACTACGTATTCTTAATGGAACTGACCCCATTTGCCAGTCTTCTGAATCAGAAACAACGATCGGTTCTCCTTCTATGTATAGCATCAACACCAAGAGGACGAGATGGGTTTATTTCTACTCATTTGCTTCTGCCATCGGATTTATTGAACTTTTATTTATAGTCTCAGGTTGGTGGTTTCTTTTCAGAAATCGTGGTTCGCCAAATCTGATGGAAGACGGGTATCATGCGGTACTGAGTCCATTTAGGAGGTTTACCTACACTGAGCTCAAGAAAGCGACGAATAATTTCAAGGAAGAGCTGGGAAGGGGAGGTTCTGGAGCTGTGTATAAGGGCATTTTGACAGATGAAAGGGTTGTGGCAGTGAAGAGACTGGAAAACATGTACCAAGGGGAGGATGTATTTTGGGCAGAAGTTAGCACAATTGGAAAAATCAATCACATGAACCTGGTGAGAATGTGGGGATTCTGCTCGGAGGGAAAACACAGACTCCTTGTGTACGAGTACATGGAATATCAATCACTGGACAAGCATCTATTCTCCCCAACGTTTCTTCAATGGAAAGACAGGTTTAAAGCTGCCTTAGGGATAGCTAAGGGTTTGGCATATCTTCACCACGAGTGTTTAGAGTGGGTCATCCACTGTGATGTGAAACCAGGAAATATTCTCTTAGACAGCGGATTTGAACCCAAGATTGCAGATTTTGGGCTTGCCAAGTTGTCTCAAAGGGGTGGTAACAGCTCAGACTTCTCTCAGATTCGAGGAACCAAGGGTTACATGGCTCCAGAGTGGGCTACAAATCTTCCTGTCACTGCAAAAGTTGACGTTTATAGTTATGGGGTTGTGATTCTCGAGATAGTGAAAGGAATCCCACTCTCAAATTGGGTTATAGAGGGCAGGGAAGAGCATGAATCAGATCTAGCAAGGTTTGGCAGAGTGGTGAAAAGGAAAATTCAGTGCGGAGAGGTCTCGTGGATAGAAGAAATAGTGGATCCAAGATTGAATGGCAAGTTCAGCAGGAAGCAGGCAACAACGATGGTTGAGCTTGGCATATCTTGTGTGGAAGAAGATAGAAACAAGAGACCCACCATGGATGCAGTAGTCCAAGCTCTCTTAGAATGCCAAGATGTCGACGCTCGGTGTTCGTGATCTGTGATGTTGTTTGCTTTTCTGCTCTCATCGGATAACACTCGTCATGTTAAAATTCTACACTGCAAAATAATATTAATATAGATATGCTATATTACATGAAGTAAGAGCTTCAATAAGCTACTATGAATGAAATTAAACTTGCCACCAAATTTTCATTGCCTACATACAGGTTTATTTTGCATGAAGTAAAAGCTTCGATAAGCTACTTAGATATGCTATTCTAAGAAGCCAAATTGATATAATAATATTTTAAATAGTATAAATATGATTTTTCTTACGATGTATATTCCAATAAAATGACTTTACTCTTCTAAAAAAATATTTTTTTTATTTTTTCCTTTAAGGAGAGGAGTTTAATGTTATTTTTTCCACATGGTTGTATTTAATTGGTTTATTTTTATGTTGACCCTACTTTGTTGGTTATGGCTTTCTTTAAAAAGATATGTATCAATAGCATTTTTAGAAGAGTTTCAGCATTTTATTTAGTACTCCCTTTGAGCTTGTAAAACAAGCATTGAATAGTCAAAATAATATTTTTTATTTTTCATATAGCGCATCTTTGGGTTTTTAGAAGTGTGATAATAATAACTTTTGAGAAAACAAATGCTCAAAAATGCATTATAATAGTATTTTTATATTTATGTTTTTATATTAGTACATCAAAACAATCCAAAAACTTAAAAAGAAATATTTTTAAAAACATAGTTTTGTTATAAATCTATAATTATGTGTATTAAACATCAACTACAATCTATAATTATGTGTATAGAATGTTCATTACTCTTAAGTGTAGTCTCTTGAATTTCCATTCAAACATGAAGTATTTGAACTTGTAGTTCATATATCTAAAAGTGATATACTCATTTAATACAAATGGGTTTTTGTTAGAAAACAATGAAATTGTACAATATAGAAACGACTTGTGGCACAAGGTTTCTCTTAGAAACTTAACATTAATTATGAGGAAACTTATTCTCTAGTTACAGACAGAATTATTTTCAGATTTTAATTGGTTTAGTAGCCTTAGAAACTCTATATTTGCATTTAATTGATTAGTTGCAACATATTTATATGGATCATTAGATAAAGACATTCATATGAAAATCATTGAAGAATTTACAATGTCTGAAGCCTTATTTAATTAACCTAGAAGTGTTTATATCATTAAACTACAAAAGTTTGTATATGTATTAAAACAATCTGATTGGATGTGGTATAATTATCTTAATAAAAACCTCCTAAAATAGAGAGAATGATGAGATTTGTCTGTGCATTTTTATTAAGAAAACAATAACCGAATTTGTTATAATTGTAGTATATATTGATGATTTAAATATTATTGATACTCTTGAAGAGCTCACAAAAATTGCTACCTATTTGAAAAATAAATTTGAGTTGATAGATCTCGAAAAGATAAAATTTTATCTTGCTTTCCAGATCAAACATTTTTCTAAATAGAATATTTGTACATCAATCAATGTATACAAAACAAATCCTAAAACATTTTTATATGGACAATGCTCATCTTTTGAGTACACCGATATTGTTTGATCAATTGATGTAAAAAGACTCTTTTTCAACCTACAGAAGAGGATGAAGAAATTCTTGATCCTGAAGTATCATATCTTAGTGTTATTAGAGCACTTATGTATCATATTGTACAAGATCAGATATAGCTTTCGCAATAAATTTAATGGCAAAATATAGTTTCACTTCCATAAAAAAACATTGGAATAGAGTCAAAAATATATTTTGCTATCTCCGCAAAACAACCAAAATGAGGTTATTTTATTGTAG
Source organism: Salix viminalis (assembly GCA_029228465.1). Taxonomy (NCBI): domain Eukaryota; kingdom Viridiplantae; phylum Streptophyta; class Magnoliopsida; order Malpighiales; family Salicaceae; genus Salix; species Salix viminalis. The sequence goes on from CM055441.1 coordinate 8,761,453, forward strand.
ATCAAGTTCACAATTGATTGCATATACGGATGTAACTTATCTTTTTTATCCCCAAAAAAAAATCACAAACAGGTTATCTATTTATCTATGACGGTATTGAAATTTCTCAGAGATCTGTCATGCAAATATTTATGGTTACTTCATCAAATCATTCAAAAATTATCGTGACACATGAAGCAAGTCGAGAATATATATGGCTAAGGTCAATTATCTAGCATATTAAAAAAAAAAATGAATTGTCAACCATTGAAAATAGTCCCGCAATATTGAATGATAATGTTGTCTGCATCGCTCAACTAGGAGGAGATTATATTAAAAGAGATAAAACAAGACATCTCACCAAAATTCTTTTTTACTCACTAGCTCCAATTAAAAGGAAAAATTGATATCAAACAAATCAGATCAAGTGGTAATTTAGCAAACTTATTTAAAAAATCTTTATCAGCATTAACATTCAATAAATTCGTCATCTTAAATATTTTATCATAAGACATGTAGTTTTAAAAGAAAATCAATGCAAATTGTATTTTTTTTTTCCTTCGCTTAGGTTTTTCCCCATTAAATTTTTCTTTGCAAGGTTTTAATGAGATAATTTGACATTGTTTTAATGAAATTTGAAGTATATCTATATAAAGCTCTCTATTGAATTCTAAAATATTCAGAAACCACAGAAGAATGTTGTATTCTTTTTCCCATTGGATTTTTTTTTTTTTGCAAGATTTTTAATAAGACATTTTAAGTACATGATTATTGAGGAAAAGTGTTATAAATCTAAAATTATATGTATTGAATATTCATGACAATCCATAATCATTTATATTGAAAGGATGTTTAGCACTACATTTCAAAAGTATTTTTGAAAAAAAATAAAAAAAAATATTTTTATTCAATTTAAATTTAAAAAAAATGGTATTTTCTAATCATTTTCATGTGCTGAATTTTCATATACTGATGTCAAAAATATTTTTTTTTTAAATATCATTTTGATATATTTCTAAACAAAAATCACTTTCAAAAGCAACCGCAATCACACTCTCAAACAGGCATTAAATGTCCATGACTATTGAGTTTAGTCTCTTAAATTTTCATGACCCTTGAGTTCATTTTCTTCTCCTATAAATAGATTCACTTATCTTGTATTCTTGGAACTTGAAAAAATAAAAAAATATTTTTGTCTTATCTTTTTTAATTATATTTTGAATATCTATGTTTTTATATGTTAGTTGTTTCTTTTACAACAAGTTTCCAAATAGCTTCTTCTTAACCTTCACAATTCCAAGAAACCCACGAGAGTAATTTTTTAGAAGTCTCACACCTCTCAATTTTAATAGTTACATCAAATAACTATTTGAGATACATGTTTATTATATAAGCATTCATATTTCCACATTCCCATGTTGATGTTTGAAATTCAAGTGACATGTTAGCTATCATGTGTGATGTATCCTGCTCATAGTCTTCAATACTATTATTAATTTACACCATTTCGCTCTGCATCGAACCAGAAAGAAAGAAAAAACAGTGCAATTATGGCTACCATGGTAAGGAAAATATTCGTATAGTTCTCACCTCCCACAAGATGAGTGAACAAACAAAATGGTATTTATCGTCCTTGCCACAGTAACCTCTAGCCTAAATGATCTGGCAAAGGTTTCTCCAATGAAAAGGAAGCAATTACAAACATTCAAGGGTCAACGTTACCTGCAATGTTCTGATAAACTTACTTCACTTTTTTCCATCCACAGCATCAGCAAGCGTATCTGAAGCAGATTCATTTTTTGGCTTCCCTGAATCATGTCAAAATCAAGAGTCAAAAGAATTTTAATTTTTCTATCATCTGCATAAAAAGATCACTCATCGAAGCAGATGAATTTGCAGACATGAAAATCAACAGATTCGGTGTCCTACCAAACACAGTTCAGGCTCAGTTCTAGATTTGAAACATGTACACACCAGGATAACATTGCTTACACAGATACAAACATGCCATATGATCAGGCTCATTTCTAGGAACATATGGACATGTACATATAGATATGGCATGTCTTCTCATATTGGACCTATTTAGTATTTTACATGGAATAATCCAATACATGTTTTGAAAGTAAATAAATAATATATTTGCATCTGAACGACCATTGAACCCCACACCTACCAGTTACTTGACTAATGAACCTTCGAGGCCCTTGGCCAGGTCAAGGTTGAGCTGGGTTTGATAATCCAACCCACCGAAAGGACCAAAACAGGCAAAACCATATTTTCATGCCTTGAAATATCAAACTCGATAGTCTATTTAGTCCCAATCCATTAATTTATGGTCTTCAATTCAGTCCTCAAACTTTCAAAACATGCAATCACAAAATTTAAGGGATGGTCAATTGCAAAGATTTTGTACATGTTAGAACCATCAGTATATTCAATTTTCCATGATTGGAAGTGAGTTAAGAGGTTTGAAGACTGAATTGAAATATGTGTGTGCATGTGTATAGAAACTAAATGACGTTATTTGCTCCAGCAACAGATGGCAAAGACATCAGTGATCATATACACTCTAATTGAAAAACAGACAGTCACAGTCTGTTTAATTTATGGTCTTCAATTCAGTCCTCAAACTTTCAAAACATGCAATCACAAAATTTAAGGGATGGTCAATTGCAAAGATTTTGTACATGTTAGAACCATCAGTGTATTCAATTTTCCATTATTGGAAGTGAGTTAAGAGGTTTGAAGACTGAATTGAAATATGTGTGTGTATGTGTATAGAAGCTAAATGACGTTATTTGCTCTAGCAACAGATGGCAAAGACATCAGTGATCATATACACTCTAATTGAAAAATAGACAATCACAGTCTAAAGAAATATTGTTTTCAGAGCATTCATTTCAACAATTTACAGCACATCATTTTGTTGCCATCAGAAAGTGACACTAATATAGAAAGTGACTTCAAAGTGCTTTACCTGATTTCTTATTTTTCTTGGATGAGGCATTCCTATGCTTCTTGTTCTGTCCTTTCCCTGCCTCAATGAAGAGATGATTGTACTTCTCTAATACCCTTTCCTTTTCTTCAAGTAAACCTAGCATCTCATATGAATCTGCCACTTTTTGCACGATGGATTTTTCTGGAGGTAGACGATCAAAATGCTTCCAGCCCTTTGAAAAGCTTTGCATCCAATTACAACAACAAAGCCAGGTAAATCCAACGATTATAAGAAGTGGTCAATTTAAACTACTTATGAAAAAATAAAAATGCTAATAGAACAGCAGCCTATAACCAACTAAAAAAGACAACACATGACAAATCTAAGGAATGAGTAAATATAGTGATTTAATAGCATTGGAAAGCAAGACTGATATTCCTTTCTCAAAGATAAACAACAAGATCAGGTGAATTTTATAGATTTTTTTCTCCTCCTTCCACTTACTTTTAAACCAATTCATTGAAATCTTCCACATCCCCCAATTCATTAAACCTTTATGTCTAACAAAGTCAGTTCAATTACAAATCAGTAAGGTTTTGCTAATTCTTGGGATAGAATAGAAGAAATATAATATTCTAGACTGACCTACTAAAAATAATGCGAAATTCACATGCAATTATTGCAAGAAAAAAAGTCAAGCCATGGGTTTATGGAGAAAGCTCCATTACCAGTGTCATATCCTTCAGCAAAATTGAGAAAGACCTCTCACTTCACTGACTTCAAAACAACATGATAGCATCTTCAAGTTATGTTATATTTCCTTCCTCAAGTTTAGTTACACATACAAGGAGTTGGAAAGTAAAAACATAATGGTTTAGTGTATGAACAACTTTCTACTGTTTTCATTAATGTTCCAATGCAGCTACCTCTGCAATGATGGAGGTTTTCTGTGTCATTAGCTGGAAAATAATGCGTACAGAGAATATTCAAATTGTTTTTCTTGCATTAGATTATGAATTTCAGGAAAACCGCAATTTCCTACGTGACAGAAACATGGTCTGCAGATTGTGAAGGATAATTGCCCAGTAAACATAACAAGTTCATTACACAACTGATTTTCCATATCAAGAAGCATGTGACATGCTGCAAACCAAACCTTTATGAGATTCTCTAGCATGTTGTTTCTGTAGTATATAGATATCATGCGATTGCATAGCTTCCATGGCACAGAATGAAGATCTCTACCAATTTTCTTCAACCAAAACTCGTGTGCTTCGTTTGCTCTGTGGTCCATATCTAATGCTTGTATTAACTGCGCATAGGTTCCCATTGTAGTTCCCTGCCCCTTGCTTAGCATCCATTTGATAACCTTTTGAGATTAATAAAATATGAACAGATCAAATAATACATAATGATAAAGAAATAACATTAATAAGTAGCATAACAAAGAGTATTAAAAACATAGTAGCATAACAAAGGATATTTTAAAATATTTTTAAAAGAATATAACATCACTCAAGAATAATGTGAAAACCAAGTTGACAAAATTAGTTTACACTTAAATGTCATCAAGCTAAAATATATAAGGTACGTAGTCACTATAATTCATGGGTCGCTAAGGCAGGTCCTGGCAGTGTGCTTAAGACTAAAATTACCAACATAATAAAGAAAATAAACCAACTGTATCCAACATTCTCTAATGACACTAAATGACAACTACTCACTAGGAGCTGGAAGCAGACTTTTGCAAAACTATATTAGGAGTTTCCCGCAATGTATTCACAAATTTCTTCAGAAAAGTAAGCACAAAGCAGCTGATTAATTAGCAAAACAACAATGTAGTTGTCGCCATGACCTAAATGCGAGGAAAGTCTCCAATATCTCATGATTATCTTCTAATTCTTTGGCCTATTCCTCTTCTCAATGTCTCCTCATAAAACCTCTTCTTTGGCCTATTCCTCTTCTCCATGTCTCCTCATAAAACCTCTATATTATCCCTTACAGACCCTAAATGTTTCAGTGTAACCTTAGAAATGTATCCATAAAGCCAAGGTGGCCCAATGTCAAGACCTTTATCGAAGAGTTGTAATACTCAAAGAAAAAAATACTCGTAAACCCGGGTTAATCTCTTAAACCAACAATCTATTAAATTTTATACCCGAATTCAACCAAGAATCCACACTCACCAAATTGGAGACAATTAGACTACACACACCACCTTGGCGTGGAGGGATCGTCAAGATGCTTTGATTGCTACCCTGAAAATATGCCTTTAGCCACTAGACAGCACTGCTCGCACTGTCAAACCGTTGTAGTCAACTAGTCATCCAGCTTTTTTAAAATATTTTTTTTTATTTAGCAAATGGCCCTATGGCCCAAATGAAACCCAAAATTATAAAATAGCCAAATTTAAAAGACTAAAGCACCCTTAAACAGAAGGGCAAATTGTTTTAATTGAAATGGCAATAAAGTAATTTAATTTTGTTTAAATTAAGAGAAAAGGCCCCTAAATGCTAATTCCTATTTTTTTGCAGCTAAGGTTAAATTATTTTTTACTGTGAAAAAAACAGTGAGACCGATTTGCCCACTTCGGTAATGATTAATACTACAGGGAGGGAAAAGTAAAGAAAAAGTCCACACAAGCCAAACTAGATAAATTTAGACTACACCACGTAACCTAGGTGTGGAGGGGCCACCGAGACACTTCCATTGCTTCCTCAAAATAGGCCTTCCGTCACCAGACAACACTGTACATGCCGTCAAAACTCTGCAATCACTATTCACGCACATCCAGCTTTATTTTTACAATTTCCTTATTTAGCAAATGACATTATGGCCCCTAATAAAACCCAAGAATTAAAAATTAAACTTTAAAAGACAAAAGTACCCCTGAACTAAATGGTAATTTTTATTTTATTTAATTTTTAGAAGCCAGGATAAATTAGTATTTTTAATGTGAAAAAAGTCATACTGAGAGACTACTAATTTGCCCCAATAAATTAGGTAATGATTATTGTGTTGCATGGAAATGATAATAATACCCCCACCAACCAATCCAATGACTTTTGGAATTGGGAGCAAAGTAAGAACATTATTCCAATTGTTTTGTGTCTTGTACTTCACTAACCCCTTTAAAGTTTTTGATAAAGTGCAGCATTTCTATCATTTGGATTATGTGGTTGGAGTACAATTTGAAAAAATATAACCAATCTTCACCAAGGTAACTCCTTCAGAATATAGTAGTAGTCTTTCTCGTCTCTCGACTACTTATGAAGCTCTACATCTAGGGCTTCTCAAGGACTTTCATTAGATGAACTGTGAAACCTACTTGTCTTTTTGAAAGAAAAAAAATATTATCTAGAAGCAACTGCAGCTGTCATTGTAACAATGTTTATCTGACATTCCCTTGAATCCTTTTTTCTAGACAGCTGCCAAGAGAGAGAGAGGAAGAGAGTGAAACAACAAGCTTCTCAAAATCTATCCAGGTTAATGCTTTTTAAATGACAGTCTTCCTCAAGTCTAATTTCTCTGACCTACATTGCCTATTAACCTAAGAGCACGGGTTGTTTACAGGGAAACATATTCCACTAGATCAATTGATATGCCAGGAAAAAAAATTGCTCATTGATTCAAGTGCATCACTCCAAAATCTTCTATTTTGGATTTCCCATATGAAATAGGTAACTGTTTATACAGCAGTGAGGCATAAAAGAACCAGTTTCACAATTAAAGATATGTACATTTTCAGAATTGTGGTATATAAAAAGTTTTATATGTAGCCAGGTACCAATTTTTGGTCACATATTTCAGAGGAAACATGGTATCGGTTGCACATTCAAATCTCACTAAGTCATGATCTTATATCTCATTAGGGTAGCAAAAAGAACCAGGATACAGTTAATATCACATCATACAACTGCCGTTACTAGAGGCCATCTTGATCAGCCAAAACTCACTCAAATAGGAAAACCTCTTGTATCACATAACCTAGCCATCAGTTCTCACTAAAATAGGAAAACCTGCTGTATCACATATCCTAGTCATCAGCTCTTAAGAACTGACCTTGTTGATTTCAATTTGTTATGGTTTCATTTTTACTACAATTTTACTGGTCACTTGTAGTAAGATTCAGAAGTAAACACTGATGTCTTTAAAGCTTATTATCTAGATAGCATGCCAGCAAAGAATTGCAAATCAGTAAAAAATAAAATATGAAAATTCTTCCTTTGCTTCTTCAGTTTTGTCTCTAATAGTTGATAGTGATTTTTAATTGTATATGCAATTTGTTTATTATTCTTTCATTCTGCTTCACTGGGAGTGAATAGAAAAAACAAGACCATAGTTTGAAAAGCTTGTGGACCTCCAATATCGCCTTTAGGAGCAATATAATTAGCCTAACAAATTTAAATTGTTAAATATGAAAGATAAAAATTGCTCCCAGAAACAAACATCAGCTTGTGACATATAATAGAAAAGGTTTCCAATTATGTTACCCAATTGGTAGATAAAGAAAGATATTAGAAAGGAAAAAATCGATCAAAATGAGGATCTTGTATTTACAGCTTTACTAGATAATTTAGCTTTATTCTAGAATGGAAAGCACTAGGTAATCAGAATTGATAAAGTGGAAATTGTATGGCTATGATAGCACAAACTCTAATCAACAACTTTATCACAAGGTTTTTTTTTAAAAGAGGAAAAAGAAAAAAGAGTGTCATAGCAAAAGGCTTTAACCCCTTATTTCGGGATAGGATAGCTTACTATAGAATGCAAGACAGATAGTCAGATTTGATAAAATAGGGCACTTTCAGCAATTGTATCACTGGGTTTCTCGAAAAGAGGAAGAAGAAAAGGGAGTGCTATACCAAAAGGCTTTAGCACCTTATTGGAAGAACATCTCAATCAGTTGCCAAATGAGTAATCAATCACTTGCAATAAATCACATAAGTTTTTCCACTTAACTCAAAATATCAGATATGTATGGCTTTTGAGAAACTTTTTAGTAAATATTTCAGAAAAAGAAAAGTAGATATACAAGCTAGGAGAGGAGCGCTAAAAACATTGAATTTTTAAGTAGAAGAAATGACAGATTTATCCTGACATCTGGCAGACGTCTTGTGGTCTTTACATGAGTTCCGTTTCTGTTTCACACCTAATCCTCCAAAAGCCAATTGTTTTTCTTGATGTGCATGTAGTGCATAAACACCATCAAATTCAGAAAAGCATGCATGCGTGTTAAGGTTGCATAGGGGGGAGAGAGAGAGAGTATCAAACCTGAACAATTCTATGCCACTGCTGTTCCTTCTCAAGAGCAATCAATACTTGTTTAATTGATGCAATAGGAAAGTTCTGCTCCCATGCAACCCAGGCATCAAGAGCACCATAAACAGAATCCTTGCTGTCATTTAGATCTAGAAGCTGCATATATAAGATTGTGTCATCATACTCTAACCACATGGTACAAGCTATGTGAAACAAGATGAATGTTTTGGGACATATATATAGAAACTCTCAAAATTCACACCAAAATCAAGCAGTAAATGTCTCATAACTGTGAAAACTACCATGCAAATGAATGGGTCATTGAGTGAAGGAATTCGGAAATGGCTAAAAAAATCCCCAAAGCATTATCCTAGTCGCTAATTCAAAAATAAAATCTTGCGACGGTATTACTGACATTTTTAGAATGTGTTTGGTATTGCTTTTGCTTTTGTGGTTGAGGTTTTAAAAAACAGTTTCATGAAAAGCACTTTAGCTGCGGTTGAAAATAATTTTTAAAGTGTTTGGTTAAAACTGTGGTTGAGTTTGAGGTTAATGAAAAGCAGTTTCAAGTGTTTGGTTACCAATTAAAGTTGACCCAAATATCTAATTAAAAAAAAGGCTGGATTTCAGACAAAGAAGGAAGAAACAATATGGGACATAGCTACAGCCTACAAGAACCAGATAGAGAAAAATTCTAATATATTTCCAGCCCCTATCTCCTCACCACATGCACGGAAAGCAGCAATTTGCAGGTTTCCGTGCATCACAGGTTTAGCCAATTTTTTAGGTGGGTCCCACCTGCTTTTTTCAAATCTCTATACTAACCAAACATCCAAAACACCCACTTTTTTTACACCACCAGTCACACCTCACTCCCAAACACCCTCTTACTAAATTCAGAAATGACTTGATCAAATTCCCAAGGATTCAATAAATAGCATTTAGTAATTTGAATTTTGTGTACTCACTGTGGTAATGAGAAATTTGATCTTATCCCTCTTGGAGACATTGTAACCAATTTGGTTTCTCCCCGGATTCTGCCTTGAATTCCCATCATCATGAACCGACTGAAATATTATTGCATATATTTCGGGAGATTAACATCAATCAAAATGAAACAAGAAGCAAGTAAACTAACAAGAATAGAAATTATTTTGCATACCTGTAACAAAGGCGAAGCTGCTATAGCAGCAGAGTGTGTGTTAGATATTAGAATTTGAGCTTCAATTGTAGCTTTGAAGCTAAAATTCAGCAAGGTTTGCACCCTACCCACTCCTATTCTCCTTATATGCCCAATCTGAATCATCAATAGCAGATCAAAACGAAGTTTAATTAAAACAATAGCAGCAGCAGAAGCAGCAGAGGTTTCATGGATAACAAGTGAAACAGCAGCAAATTAAGTGGCCATAACAATAAAAGAGAGAGAAGACCGGACCTTGGTGAAGAGAGAAGGAAACATTGTGCAGGATTGAGAGTTAAAATTGCCAATAAAATAAAATTGAGTGAAGACGAACCCTAAACTATCATGCTTCCTGTTTTCTTCAGCATTTTTTTAAAAAAGTTGGAAAAATCTTGCCCTGTTTATACAGAGTTCGAACATGAATTTTAGGTCATAAAAAGATTCACATAATAAGTACAAGTTCAAGTGGAAACTCTGCCTTCAAAGAAAGAAAAAAAAAAAGAGGCTTTACCATTGCGGGTTTTGGCTGATTTAAACCCTGAACCCTGCAATTTTAACAACTCTCCACTACTAAGTTTCTCCAAATGTTTCTTCTGCCAATCCTGGTTGTCGTGGACTCGTCGTACTGAAGCTTGAAAGATGGTGGTAGAGGCGCGGCTCCTCTTGTTTTCATGTGGGTCGCGGTGGAGGATGGAGGAGCCCTGGCAGGCGCAGTTGTCTTCGAGGATTTGAATTTGTTTATTGTTATTTTTTTCTGTAAAATTACCTGACATTTTTATTCCTTTTTTCATTTTATTTATATTTAATTTATATAACACTTTGATGCAAATAAGAAAAATTAATATATTTACAAGATTATAATTAGGGGTGAGCATTTTTGGTTCGGTTCGGTTTTTATCAAAAAAAGTAACAAAACCAAAAAAAAATTAAAAAAAAAAATTGAAACCAAACCGCACCTATTAAAAACCGACCACTTTCGTTCGGTTCGGTTTGGTTTTTGGGTCATCTGATGGGCTTTCTAATAGGCTTTCTAATGAATTTTCTGATGGGCTTACAATTAATATAAAGAAAAACTGATTTTCTTATATGAACCCAAAATATTTTTAATTTTTTGGCAACTACTAAAAAATATTAATGTATTAAATTGTTAATATAATGTTTATTAAGTTTTTTTAACATTTTCTAATACTTTTGTTTTGTTTAATTTAGCATGAGACGAAATAATTAAAACTACACAAGTGAACAAATTTAAATTTAAATTACAAGAAATGCCTTCAAAGGGCTTCAAAATAAAAAAAAATTGAAACATTAACATAAAAAACTTCAATAAATGCATCTGGTTTTGAACTAATTATCATTCGTTGCTAGATTTAGTTGTCCACCAAATTCTACAAAAAAAAATAGAAATGTTAGACACAAGTGAACTAATCCTAGTTAACAACGTTGCTCCAAGCCACAATCAGGACAACAAATAACAAAATGCAGGCATCACCCCCTCGTATAATTACTGAAAAAGTAGCTACAAGATGATAGTCATGCTGACTGTTGAGATGAAACTGGACCATGGTATCAATTAATTAAAGATTTGTGAAGGCAGTTGTTATGATAAATTGATAACAGTAAAAATGAATGGACATTAAAAAGAAAAAAAACATATGACAAAAGAGTAACACTGACATTTTTTCTAAACACATTATAATAACACAAACATTTTTTTCTAAAGTCCACACGAACCCCAGAATCATCTATCAACGACCAGAATGAAACAAGAATAGCAAAAGAAACAGAAACTCATACCAACGGCATGATATGAAGATATAATCTCAAATACCAGCAACATCAATTAATTACTACTTAAACACATCAACATATAATCATAAACAGAAGCAAATACGAACTATTAAAAACCATTAGCAATTAAATTTTCACAGAGCTCAAGTAACCATGAATTACCCATGGTGAATTTCAACACTATCCCGTGCTTTGTGCCCAGAAACAGAAACTCAAGGTCCAATTTAATATATGATTCAATTAGAAAAGGAAGCATAGATGATCTATAAGAGATAACAAGAAATAAAACAGAGGTTAATTTTAATTACCTTTTGTAAGCTGCAACCGTGTTGGATGGGGACGATGAACCTTGCCGAGAGGCGAGAGGGAGATTTTAGTTGCAGAGGGAGGGAGATTTAAGTTGCAGAGGGAGGCGAGAGGCTGCTACCACTAAAGTGTTAGTTGCAGTCTTGCAGAGGGAGGCAAGAGGCTGCTGCTGCTAAAGTGTTACGTGCAGTCTTGCAGTGGGAGGGGAGAGGCGAGAGGGAAGGAGATTGTTTTTGGCTTTTGCAGAGGAGGCGAGCGAGAGGCTTAGATGCAGGAGAGGGGAGGCGAGAGGCGGACGATTAAAATCCTAGGGTTTCTTAAGTTTATATTTATACTAACATTTTCAACAGAACCGAACCGGTTCGGTTCGGTTTACTCGGTTCTGCCCGTACAAAACCGAACTGAACCGGATTTTTTTCAGAATTTTATACTTGGTTTAATCGGGTTTTTTTCGGTTTGGTTTTTTTTTCTCGATTTTCTCGGTTTAATCGGTTGTTCGATTTTTTTGCTCACCCCTAATTATAACTATATTTCCATTAAGCCCCTTGAAATGATAGAATTGTAAAAACAATTATAATTCTTAGTTTTTTTTATATAATTTCATATTTTCCACTCATATTTCTCTTCACTTTATTCTTATTTTCATTTATTGTTGAGATAAATGATCTTATTTTTACTTATTCATGTGCAAAACAAGTTATGTAAATGATCTTCACTAAAATAAAAAAGATTAAGGGCACATACATTATGATATTACCGTACGTGATCCTTTAACAATGGATATCATATCAGATGTCCCTTGTAATATTTAAGAAGATGCATGAGTTAGCATCTTATTTATTTTTATCTATTATCATAATTACTGTCATTTTTGGCTTATAATTATCTATTCCATTCAATCAAACATTTTATATGCAATTTAATCTACCTTATTTAGGAATTTCATATTCGCAACCTCTCTAAACTCATTAATAATGAGTTGCACCTCATAACTCAAGTTTAAAAACAGCATATTCTCAACCCAAAACATTTAAAATCATCATCATGACATACAATACCAACTCAACCACATCATTAACATCTACATATGTTTAAATTTAAAACTTTTTAAACTAACTGCACCATTTAAAAACACAAATTTCATAGAATTTCATCAAACTAATAATCCTATAATTAACTTCACTACTCTATCTCATCATCTACTTTACTACTTCAACTTGTTTTCACCTTGTTAACATTATTTCTAATATAACATTCATAAGGATACAATCGATTCACATTTTCATAATCAAAACTCACTAACCCTATAAACTCCTATTTAGGGTGTTTCATTCCCTCTTTAATTTACCAAGAAAAATATGAAATCAATTGAAAATACATCTCTTACCACTTGTAATCAACTCAATTAAATGAGATTTGGTGATAAATCTCACCCTTCTTTTTATAAAGTCAATCCTCTCTCAATAACTTCCCAAAGTCCCCCCTTTCCCTCTCTAAAAACTTGAAATCTCTTACTTCTCACTAATTTAAAAGTCTTTTGATTTGATCTTTGGTCTAAAAACATACCCCTTAACTTTCTCCTTGTAATTCTTTTTTGAAAGAGCAACAAACAAACAAAAAAAAATGAAAACTTATGTCCTTCTTTCTCTCTCTAGTCGATGGTTTAAAGGTTCTGATTTTTTTATTAAATTATCATTTTACCCTTGTTCTAATGCAATTACAACTTGTTATTTTTTCAATAGATATGTTGTTACTCTTTTTTAGACTCCCATAAAAACAAAAAAAAATGAAAAAAATTGGAAGAAAATTAAAAAAAATAAGTGATAAAAATATATTAGAATGGCAAAAAATTGGTTTAAGAAGATCAATATATTTCCAATTGTTAAAGGTCGTCTTTTCAAGAAAAAATCAATTTAAAGAGGAAAACTTAAAATTAGATGTTTAAGGAATTCATTAGATTTTTTCAAGGTCTAACATATTTTATCTATTATAATTTTACTAATTAAATATTAAATTAACTAATTACAGAACATAAAAAATCAATTAGTTTTCTACAAAGAAAAAAGCTATGTGCAACGCGCGGGCCAATCAACTCGTTACAAAAAAACTAAAGTAGATCGGTCAATCACTGTTCGCCACTGTTCATCAACACTCATGTTTACTGTGGACTGGATGTTTAATTGTTGTTTCTACATGCATTCAATTGTAATTATAAATGACACTTGCAATGCAAAGAAGACAGGTTCTGAGCGATGTGCTGGCTGCTTAAAAGTCAAAAATTCACGTTGTGTTAATTTAAATTCAATTTATTTGTACAAAACAAAGGGGTCCAGCTGAAGGGTATAGACTACAGACTAGGAATGACATGTTGTTTTGTGAGTTCAAAAAATAAACAGCCTACCACCTTGCGCTTTCGTCCCTTTTTCTGATCGTTAAATGGAAGATTCAATTTTGAGATTTATATACAAAGTCTAATACAGTGAAGTAAATGCAAGAACTGGATACATGTAATTCATTCTGCAATGCCATGTCCATATGCATTTTCTCCAGTTGGTTTCCTCGGTTCTTCCGTGTAACAACCCGGTTTTTTTTTCATATATACTCAACACACATGGTGCCGATACTCAACGAACCGGATCACCTCACATCATTAAAATACCATCCATACAATGAACATTTCATTTACAAGTGAATCTTACATAAACACGTAATATTATGGTTGCATGATTAGAGATTCATATTAAAAATATACATACATAGACATGGGTTTACATCCTATTGTAAACACCCAAGAAAAAAAAAAATATATATATATATATATTAAAGGCTGACTTAGTTTGTCGCTGCCTATTTCGTGAAGGGATAGAAAATTGTAAAGGGATACGACCAACGTTAATATTCCGTAATAAATTTGCAACGAGATGAACTTACAAAAAACTCAAGGAATGAATTAAAAGATGAATAAAACAAGTTGGGAGAGGGGTGAAATTGAATAAATGAAATGATTATGATTTAAATTATAAGAAGAGAAGGGGTGGGGGTAAAAAGAAAACATTTAAAGGAAATGGGGGACCTTAGTGCAATAAGAGAAATTGAGGAGTATAAATACCCCTCTTTTCTCTCATTTCCAGCAATATGTGAGGGAGAAAGAGTAGGAGATTGTGATATTTTCTTGCTCAATTAAAGAAGAATTTTGAAATAAAAGTGAGATGAAGGGTTACTAAAACCTATAAACATCAAAAACCCAAGGATTGAGAGCATTATTGGAAGGAGAAAATGGAAGAAAAGAAGTGTTTGGCTGACACTTGTAGGAAGAAAGAGAGGAGAGGAGGATATTTTGATTTCACAAGCTATTAGGATCTTGAATCCCTCTTGGTATGGTGTTTCTTATATGCATTTAAAAGATTCTTTACCTTATTACTTTATGGTTAAATTGCATGACTTTTCTTTATGAATTTTGGGTTAGGGTTCTTGAATAAAAATTTGGGGGACATGTGGAATTGTGTAAAATTGATGAATGTGGCATGAAATAGGATGTGAATGTTGTGTAATGAATGGTTGAGCATGAAAAAAATGAGGGAAGTCCTGTTTCCCAAGGCCAATTTTCTGCCAAATGCATGTGTTGCAGAAATTAACAACTTGACAGATTCATGTCGTGACTTTGAGAGAGAATTTGAGTGGTAAAACAAAGGAATTAGGGTCGGGTTCCTTCATAAGAGTTGTATTTATGGATGTCTACTATACAAGGAAACTTGTTTCACTTAATTTGGAATTTTATAACTCTAGTTAAGGGTCATTTAACGTGACTGTGGAGGGCAGATTCTGCAGAACAACAGGTCTGTCACATTTGAGATGCATTTCGTAAATTTTGGGGACATAACTGGGTTCTATTCCCTTCATAAGAGTTGTATCCCTATATGTTAGCTTTCTAAAAAGATAAATTTTGTACAAAACGGAGTTCTACAACTCCAGTTATGGGGAAACATCTGGGTAGAGGTCGAAATCCGACCTCTGCTGACAGTTTTGAGAAAAAGGGGAAAAGAGGTGAGAGGTCGCGAAACGATGTAGTGAGATGCATTAAAGGAAAAGAAACAAGTTATGTTTGGAAATGGGTGTTTAGAATGATATTTTTAATGTCAAAAGTTATAAAAGAATAACAAATGTAAATGCATATTGAATTGTTTCGGTGGGGTTGTTACAACATGTGTGGTGTGCGTTTGTTGCCGAATTGTGTGTGTTGAAATGGAAATTCATGCTTGTTGTGTGCTGGAAATTGATGTGTATTTTGTTGAGAATTGCATGTGTGTTTCGGCTGAAATTGTTGAAGGATTTTGTATGCCAAAATTAATGATTTCAGTTGTGAGTAATGATGGAAATTGTGTGTGTTGAACTGGAAATTCATGCTTGTCATGTGCTGGAAATTGATGTGTATTTTGTTGAGAATTACATAAGTGTTTCGGCTGAAATTGTGGAAGGATTTTGCATGCCGAAATTAACAATTTTAGGATATGAAGGTGTAAAATGTGGAACACTTGTGTATGAACATATGAACTCTTGAAATGAGTGTAGTGACGGATGTAGTTCAAAAATGCAAGTGTACTGATTTATGACCATTGATGTCTCAGGTGGTGCGATCGGGATTGGATCATCGTCAAGACAAGCTCAGCCTACAAGTGGAACAGGTAGGTGACTTTTACATCCCCTTTACATTCGTTGCATAGGGTATTATTCTGATACGAACATTGTCCTATTGCGTTATAGTCTATATTAAATGATCAAATACTGAAATGTCGATAAAAATATTGATTAGCTTCGGCTAATGGCATCCGAAGGGATGGCCGGGACAAAATATTGATTAGCTTCGGCTAATGGCATCCGAAGGGATGACCGGGACAAAATATTGATTAGCTTCGGCTAATGGCATCCGAAGTGATGGCCGGAACAAAATATTGATTAGTTACGGCTAATGGCATCCGAAGGGATGGCCGGGACAAATAATGATTAGCTTTGGCTAATAGCATCCGAAGAGATGACCGGGACAAAATATTGATTAGCTTCGGCTAATGGCATCCGAAGGGATTGGCGGACAAATAATGATTAGCTTCGGCTAATGGCATCCGAAAGGGTAACCGGAACAAAATATTGATTAGCTTCGGCTAATGGCATCCGAAGGGATGGCCCGGACAAATAATGATTAGCTTCGGCTAATGGCATCCGAAAAGGTGACCAGAACAAATGGTTGATTAGTTTCGGCTAATGGCACCCGAAGGGATAGTCGGGGCTAAGATTATGGTTGTTAGAAAAGAAAAGGTGGTACAGCTATAAGCATTACAAGCTAATTTCATCAAGACTGTGTGATCATTAATATTATTATTATCACTAGATAATTTCTTTCTCTTAAATGTTTTATACTGCTACAGGAACGCCACGTCCACGAGATGTCTAGGGTACCGATGCACGAGAACCTATTTTTGCAAGAAATCATGTAGATGAAATTTAACTCAAAATGTATTTTGTATAAATCAATGTAATGAATGCCTGATTGTTAATAGATCTTTTTGTTTAAGTTCGTAATGACTAGGTGTAGGATAGGGATGTAAACCATGCCTATGTTTGTATATTTCGATATGAAATTTTAAATCATGCAACCAAAAGAATATGCGTTATGTATGATTTACCTTTAAACGAAATGCTCCATGTATGAATGGTATTTAATGAAGTGGAGTGAACCGGTCCGTTGATTATCGTCTCCATGTGCATTTAAAAAAGAGTTGGGAACTGTTACTGTTTTGGGAACGGTTACTGTTTTGAGATTGGTTACTGTTTTTGGGACCCGTTACTGTTTTGGGACCCGTTACTGTTTTGGGAACGGTTATTGTTTTAGGACCCGTTACTATTTTGGGATCCGTTACTATTTGCTTGTGATTGAAAAAAAAAATCAGGTTGTTACAGTTGGTATCAGAGCCCCTGGTCTTGATCCTGAGGATCAAAGTTAATTGTGTTGCTGTGATAAAATTTCAGGATGGTACGCACCCGCCAAGGGGCATGAACTGAACCACCTTCTTTTGAAAGGAGGGGCGGGAACCAAGGTACCCAGGTTTGGCAAGACGAAGACCCCTTGGATGATACGGACATCACATGTTCCGATGATACTACCCGATATATTACAAGGGGAAACGGGAGTAGCAGGGGAAGGCGGGAGGCCTAACCAGACGGAGAGAATACCCCCAGTTGCAGCAGAGCAACAAGAAAGATCCTAAGCGCAGCCATCAGCTATTCCAACGGGTGTGCCCCCACAACATGTAGACGCGGGACTCCTTGTACACACTCATTTCAAGAGTTTATATGTTCACATTCAAGTGTTCCACATTTTACACCATCACACCATAAAATTGTTACTAGCATTTAAGTCGTTTTTGTATAGGAGGCTTATGGCAGAAATCGACAGCGAAACTGGTTCGCTGCAGGCTGCCACTTTGGCAACGAAAACTGGTTCGAAAAAACTGATTTGCAAAAACTGATTCGCGATAACTGGTTCGCGGAAACTGGTTCGCGATAACTGGTTCATGAAACTGCTTTGCAAAATTGATTCGCGAAAACTGGTTCGCGATAACTGGTTCGCGACACTACTTCGTGATAACTGATTCTTTGCAGGCGACACAGTTTTGGCAGTGAATCATACTTCGCTGCAAAACACACCACTTGGCAGCGAATGTTAATTCGTTGCAGCCGTCACAGCTTCAGCAGCGACATCACAATTCGTTGCGCTGCAAAGCACACAATTCGGCAGCAAACGCACACCACACATGTTATATATATAAATGACCTATTTATTATTATTCTAAAATATTTTTAATATAATAATATGAGCAATAAATTTTACAATCAGTTTTCTAAGTAGAAAAAAAATCATTTCTAATAGATTTTATCAAAAGAGTTTTGGCAGTAGCAACATTCAATCACTTTTTGATGGGAATAAAACTCGTTTCTAACAGATTTTATCAATTATAATTTTACCGATTAAATATTAAAATAACAAAATACAACACACATAAAATCAATCAATTTTCTATATAGATAAAAAATTTCAGCGCATCGCGCGGGCAAAATCGCTCGTAATTATGACTATAGAGTATAAACAAATATATTAGTAATTTTTAATATTTATATGAATAATGGAGTACAAAAAACACTCTATTTGTTTTAGATTTATAGTATAATTGTCATTTTATTGACAAAAAAATAATAATTCTATTGTGCTTTTGGAAGCATATATAAACTCATTTTTTTATGTTTTAAAAATTCATTGAAAATTTTAAAATTTTTATTTCTTTTTTTTTCATTGCTTCAATTTATTTTAATGTTTTTAGATCGTTTTAAAAATGTTGTTTATTAATTTAATTTGTCTTGCAACTAGTCGATTCATTGCATGTGATATCATTATATTCATGTAAATAAATATTTTTTATTAGTGGCTTGTTTTATCTTTAATATTCATATAATATTAGATTAGTGAATCTAATTGATTTATGAGGCTGGAGTAAAAATAAAGTCTATGAAACAAAAATGATGCTCTCTTAAATATTGAATACTTATTAAAATTATAAAGACTTATACATATCATGTTTTTTTTTATGAAAGAAACAATTGTTTTATAAGCTACAATATAACTCATACTTATAACTAATATGTAAGTATTTGTTAAAACATGTACACTAAGCTAAACTAAATGAGAATTCCACATGAAGATATCACTTGTCTTTTTGGAAGGTTCACATGATGATTGTATAAATGATCTTTATAATTCAAATAATTAATTTATCTTATATAGATAGTGTGTAATATGTTATGTTTTGATCATGTTATCTTGGTAAAGGTAACATATGAGCAGACATTGGATATAACATGAAATATATGAAAGTATTGAGTGATAAAAAAAGATTCATCACCCTATATGAATAGGGACAATATTCCACATATTCTCAAATAGTATCGGTTGTTAAATTCATTCACAAGGTAAAATTATATTTGAAAAAAGTTTTAACTATTATTTAAATGATCAATAACTATAATATTCTGAGCGAATATGATTTGACATGGAAAACACACTCCATGCTAAAATATCTAAATTGGAGTATTATTGATGAATATATAATAATTACATTAAAAAACTAGTCATAGAAAGCTCTGTTGTCAAAATCACGAGTTGACTCGCAAAATTGTACGATTTTACGAGTCAACTCATCAAATCGTGTCAACTCGGGGAGAAAAATCGAACTCGGTCAAACTCGTATGGAATCGCAAAATCGGACCGGATCGGTCCGATTTTGCAATCCCAGGTGTTCGGCCTTCAGGGTTGAATAATGAAAAATCATTTTAATTATTTCATTTTCAACTTTCAATCTTTCTTTTCACAGACATTTGCCCTAAACCCGTTCTCTTCCCCAAATCGTTTCTTCTCTTCTCAGTTCACTGGCGGTGTAGTTTACCCGATCTCCTCCCCAGTTGTTCTCATCCTTCTCTTTCTTCCCCAAATCGTCCTCTCCTCTCATCTCTCGAATCGTCTTCCCCAAATCTTCCTCTCCCCTCATCTCAGAAGAAAAGACTTCAACTTTGAGACATAATAAAGCAAAACACTAAATTCAAGAGAAAAAATAATCATTGATAAGTTAAACAAACCTTAACAAGCTTTGGCGGTATGGTATTGGAGAGCAGAAAGTGGAAGAAAGAAAAAATAGACTTTTCAAGTTTCTTTACACGAGAGAAGGTAAATGAGAGAAATAGTAAAGTGCTCTGGAGAAGAAGAAGAGGGAGGGAGAGAGAGAGAGAGAGAGAGGAGCACCACCCACTCACACATTAAATCCCTGTCAAAAAAACAAAAATTGAAGTCTTTAGAGTAATTTTTTTTTTTATTATTATTATTATCATGAATTTATTTGCAAAATACAAACCGAAAACATAAAAACAAACAAACAAAGTAAGGGTGATTAATATTGTGGTGGTTTTTATAACTATAATCAAAATAATTTTTAAAGAAAATTATAGATTATAGTTTTTAAATTAATGCTATTAGTGAAATACATACAAAACTGCTAAGTGTTTTGATTAGCCAAATATTTTTAAACATATAGTTTAAGCAAAACCCCACAAAAACAATAGATACTAGACGGGGATTTGAAAACATATTTTATTTGAGATGACACTAAACTAATTTATTCTCGTTTGACATGAGCATATTAAAACCATAAAAAACATTACAAAATTATTAATTTAATAATTTAAAACACGTAAATATATAAATATAGCTGATTTTAGTTTACATAGCACGCTGATAAAATATTTGTTTAAAATTTATTAGTTTTTACCTAATGAAATTCTATGGACAAAATTGTTTTGTAATGTATTTTTGAAGTTATTTTAAATCATGTATGAACCTTAACTAATGAACTTTTATGTGCATAATTATGATGTATTGTATTCGGAAATATTTTGCGTACAATTTTTCTACTCATACGATTTTAGCTGTGATTTTATGATTTTTGTACGGACAAATTTGGGTACGATCTTACGATTTTACGATCCGAGTTTTCGAAGCCCCTTCCGTGTTGTGTCAAAATCGCGATTTTGACAAACATGATAGAAAAGTTAAGTCAAACCACTTAGAACTTTTTAAATATTTGGAGAATCATGACATGTTGCTAGACGGTGTACTTGATCTTTAAATTTAAATTAATCAATTATAAATTATTTTATTTTATTTATCTAATTCCATTAAATTATAGTTATAATTTATATATATACTATTCAAAAAGTCATTTTATCAATTTAACTCTCTAAAATGCCTTTTTGCATTGGAGTTGCTCGAATGAGTCACATGCATTAAAAACTATTAGTTAGATATTAAACTGGGATAATTAATCAAATGTTATTTGATTGATTAGAAATTAAGAACTAGAATGTATGTAATTCTAGAATTACAATCTTTGTTTTGGAATAATCAAGTAAGGATTTGATTGATTAAATTTTTAAAAGTATTATTAAATAATATATGAATGTTATTTAAAAGACAAATAAATATTGTCATTTATAGATGTTTTATGATTTACTATAGATATTACGTTACGCCACTTATTTTAAAAGAGATTGTTTGTTAGATAAAAAAATTTGTGTAAGCTATAGTATAAAAAGTTAACATTCTAGGCATAAATCTCTCTCTCTTAAACAAGAATTTAGGAGATTTCTCATTTGTATTTCGTATGAATTATAGTTGGAGGCTGAACAATTGAACAACTTATTGTTTGCGATAACCTATCCTTTAAAAAAATTGTTTAATAGTTAGAGAAGATTAGGTGTTCAGATAATAAATCCTTAAATAACCCTAGATTTGTCTAACATGATCTTAAGGACTCTAAATAATTTTGTTTTATTATTTTTGTTGCGTGTATATGATATCCATGAACCTAACATTGTTGTCAAAATAATTTTTTTTAAATAAAAAAATATATATTATTTCAATGAATTTTCAAGTGAAAACACTTTGAAAAATAGCTAATAACACACTTCAAAACACCCTTAAATTTAAGATTTTTTTATTGTTGTTGCTGTAACTAGATTTACTTAGATTTAAGACCTACAAGTTCTTACTTTACTTTTCTAATTAATTTTGAAAAATAAAAAAAAACAATGTTATATTAGTTAATTTATCAAATAGGATGAGATACATTGAAAAATAAAACCCGTCAGAAAATACTATTAGCATGAAAATAGATTTTCTAATGGTTATTAGGAAGCAAACAATCATTTACTTGGAAATTTTATGTTGATTTCTCATTATGATATCCTTGAAAAAAAATATGTGTGTGTTTAATTATCCATATTTGTAGAGATATTCTAGATTTAAACTTTAATTTAATATAAATACCATAAAGTCTCGACGCTGGAGTATCAAAAGCCAAATAAAATTAACAGAGGTCATAAACTTTGACCGATTGATTTGACAAACTTTTCTTCCCGTCTGTGCTGACATCACAATATTTTTTTATTATAAATTATTTTAATACTAAAAAAAAAGAAAGAAACTTCTACCACAGAATCCATCCTTTGTAAAATATTATTAGCAAAACACCCTAGAGAGCTATCACATCCCATGACGCCACGGCGCCACACACTCTCCATCACCCACAAAAACAAAAAAGGAAAGAACGGCAAGAAAAAGCAAACCTCGCATAAAAAAGCTCCCTACTTTTAAAGGAAGTTTTAATTAGATATCTAATCTACTTTATTTTTCAATTAGGTCCTTAACACATGGATGAATTCTCTATCAAACCTCTTTCTGAAAGAAAAAACTTTTAGCCGACAAAACATTAGCTATTTACGAAACAAAATAACTTGCAAGGCTATTCTCTTACACGATATTGGTTTTTGATATTTTATATATTTTTGAAGATGAAGCTAGTTTGTTATTGTGTTTTAAAAATATTATTATTTTTATTTTAAATTTATTTTTTAATTATTTTCATGTTCTATTACCAAAAATAATTTTTTAAAAATAAAAAAATATTTTAAAAAATAATTTAATCCAGACTTCTAAAAAATATTATAGGTGTGGCAATGACCATGAAAGAGTACATGAAACATATAGCACAAACTGAGTAGATGCTTAGCAGAAATAGGGTCCATACAAATAACAACCTTTAATTTAGCATAGCAGTAGAGATTCTGCTGCATGTGGTCGAGAAGTCGCAACACAATACTTCTTCCCGGTTTTGGACGGGCTACAAAAGGACAGAGGAGAGAGCCCACACTTTTTATCATTGTACAAGTGTCCTATTTATAACATTTATTCTTCTTATATTTATTGAAAGAAAACCTAAAGAGTCTTTGTTTTTGAAAAAAATATGTAGTATTTTTACTATATACACTTCGAGTATTTATTACTTGGTCTATTTATACTATTTGTTTTTGTTCTTATCTTCATTTTTTTTATAATTTAAATTTTATTTTTTGAAAAATTATTATATAAAGACTAATAAAATAATATTTAACTGTAGTAATAACAATATTGTTCTATTTTTTATTATGTTAAAGATTAACTTGAGATCCTAAGTGTGTTTAGTAATGAATATAATCTTTATTATATATAAATATCAACTTTTCAATTCAATACTCAATGTTAAAAAAATATATCAATAACACATATACATTAATTATTATGCATTATAAAAAAATTACTGAACTATAGCTAGGTGATTCGAATACACTTGTTAATACTTTATTATGTAATTATTATCTTTTTAATTTACGATTATATTTTCTTACTTGATGCAAAAAAAACATGCTTGTAACTTTACATATTAATTATTTTGCTCTGGAAGTAAATATTTGACATGTAGCTAAACAATAAGAATAGACATATTAATACATATATATATATATATATTATTAATACAAATAATTCTTAATTTACTCAATTAAATACATAGATAAACTTTTTAATTTAAAATTATAAAATATATATTGAAAAAACTTATACATATTTAATAAAAATTATCGATCCAAAAAAACAGTGCGGATAAAACAAGTACTACGAATAGCTGAAAAGATTGGATGCCTTATTGATATTTTACAATGATAGATTGTGGACTTTCTTCAGAGGTTTGCCCTTGGAGAAACGTGGAAACCAACGTCCCTTTCTACTTTCATTATTTATAAACCTCCATTTCTTTCTTCATACACTTCGCCACCAACACCGGCGCCACCAACACCAGCACCACCTCCTCTTCATTTCCTGCCTTCACCTTCTGGTTTCCTGTACTATTTGCCGACTTTGCTATCTGGGTTTTATTAGCTGAGGGATTTTCGAGATCTTGAAATTAAAGGAAGGAAAATGGCGGCTTTTCCTTCGAGTTTTTCTTATTCTGATTTATCAAGAACCGTCAGTTTGCAAAACGATGCATTTGTAAGGGGGATTACCAACAACAAGTCTTTATCGGTAAAGGAGATGGTTCCTCACCGTAGTTGGAGGAGGAGACATGTCGCCTCTAGCGGAAGTAAACAAAGTCTTCTTGTGATAGTCATGTCGCAGTCACATTCATATTCACAAGGTGAGTCGCCGCAATCAGGTGCGGTCACAACCACAGTAGTAGAAAACGAGGGTGGCAATCACAGTGTTGTTGCAGGAGGAGATGGGGAAATTACAGTTTTGGAGAGTGGGAGTGAGTTGAAAACTGATTTTGGTGGGACTAATGGTAATGGAGGAAATGGGAAGTTCCCAAGTGGCGGCGGCGGAAGTGGGGGCGGCAGCGGCGGCGGCGAAGGAGAGGATAAAGAAGAGGAAGAGTTTGGACCAATAATGAAGTTTGAAGAAGTGATGAAAGAGACTGGAGCGCGAGGGGCTAGTCTTCCTCCTGACATGTTAGAGGCTGCCAAGACTATTGGGATTCGCAAAGTGCTTCTGCTTAGATATTTGGATTTGCAGGTACCGTGATGATGGTCTTTTCAAGTGTTAAGAATTCTGTTTTCCATGTAATTGGTTGCTTATGTTTGTTTTGTTATTAGGGGGCAGGAGGGCTTTTGGGATTTGCAATCAAGTCGTGTGCTATGCTGCGAAACAGAATGCTGGCTGATCCATCTTTTCTTTTTAAAATTGGAACGGAGGTTTGATTGCTTGTTTGCTTTTGTTTATATGAAATGTTTGTCCAAGTTCTTGCATCTTTACGACCTAACAGAGTTCAGGTGTTAAAATGGCCATCTTAAAAAGATATCTTACTCAAATTAAGGAAAGTAGTTGATAATGGGCTAGTTTATTCTCTGGGTCAGTGTGAGTTTTGCTTTGTAAATTTGGAGAAAGCAATTAGTCAAAAGTTTTCCCAGCTTCCTTCATGGGCTATCTTATTTACATGCAGCGACGAGTTGTGTTTAATCATTTGAGGTTATCTTTGATTTGGTTTTGGAACTGAAATGTCCTTTTTGTTATGTGTATAAAATCAACAGTAATGTCTAAAACAATGCAGATAGTAATTGATTCTTGCTGTGCTACATTTGCGGAAGTTCAAAAGAGGGGCAAAGACTTCTGGGCAGAGTTTGAATTGTATGTTGCAGATCTTTTAGTGGGCGTAGTGGTTAACATTGCTTTGGTTGGCATGTTGGCACCCTATGTACGTATTGGGCAGCCATCTCTATCTAAAGGTTTTCTTGGACGACTGCAATATGCATACGGAGCTCTGCCTAGTAGGTTAGTTTTCATTTGTTTCCTCCAAAGAAACGTTGCATCAATTTGCAATATCTTAGTCCACATTTATATTATTGCTGTTTATTACGTAGTTATATCTTAGTCCACATGTATATGATTGTTGTTTATCACTAAATAATATTGAGTTTTAATAATTGTTTTTAAAATCTCATTTGCAACTTTAGAATATGGTGAAATAGTTTATCTGAGTCTCCAAAGTTATCAACTAAATGCAGTGTGTTTGAAGCTGAAAGGCCAGGATGTAGATTTTCTGTTCAGCAGAGAATTGGTACATACTTCTATAAGGTAGGGTACATATGTGATAAAGGAGTCACAATGGATTCTTTTGCAGATTTGTTGCTAATAATCTACATTTCTGTTTCCAGGGTGTCCTGTATGGATCGGTCGGATTTGCATGTGGTATAATCGGGCAAGGCATTGCAAATCTTATTATGACTGCAAAACGGTATAACTATACTCTGCATTTGTTTTTGTAATTGGCTAATTGGATAAGTGCATTTATAGTCAGCTGAATCATATTGGGTATACTTAATACTTCAGGAGCATAAAGAAATCAGAAGAAGACATACCAGTGCCACCCCTTTTGAAGAGTGCAGCTCTTTGGGGTATGCTTTATTTTTCTGTATAGATTGGTCATAGATGGTCAAGTTCATTTCTCTTGTATGATCCTGAGCATGTTTTCATGTTCGTGAGCATTGTGAATTTATTTTTGTTAAGGTTTCAGTTTTATGCTCCAATGATGTTTCCCTTTCCTTTTTTATTCTTCTTTCTTAATAAAAACTCAATCTTTCAAATTGTTGATTTTCTCCCCTTGTATTATTTAATTGCCTCCAAGTGCTAATTCTATTTGGCTGGGTCTCAAGCCCAAGTAACTTCTCAGACTCTATGGCTGATGCATGTTGTGTTTTGTGTGCAATATTTACATATATGATTTATGCACCTTCCAGCATTTTTTTTTATCAAATTTGTCTTTAGGGTTTTGACTGTTTGTTGGTTCAACACTTGCCCTGTTGAGAATAGTCTAGGAAATGAGGCTTCTTTGACGCAATTCATGACATATGCTTTGTGACTGACTGATTCTAAGTAGTTATTAGTTATTTGTAGTGAACCAAATTTAGTAGGGGAAGAGATTTGAACAGGCTATATGATATAAATAAATCTGCAACAATTCCTGTGTGCTTCATGGCCCTTCCATCTTAGGTTCAGTGTCAGGCACATGATTGTTACCAACTTCATCCCCTCCATAAAATTAGTCAAGCCCTCCCTTCATCTCGTGTCCGATCTGATTTACCCTCGTACCATGTAGATGTCTGCAATACTTGAAAGGATGTGTTTTAAATGTAGAGTGCCAGAAAGATTTAAAACTTCACACTGAAGTGTGATATTCTTCCACTAATTAACTTCCCTTGGTACCAATAAGTTGAGTCCAATAGCTGGGTTCCACTGTGAGGGGGTTAGCCTGTCCCTTTCTTTCTGTCCGAATCCAAGAACGAGCGGAGTTTATTTGAGGCCTATGAGGATGATGTCGATTGAGTTTGCTAATTGCTGTCATGGCCCCAGCAAGAATCATCAAATATCATTTAGACAAATGGAGGATTCTGCCTGAGAACTTGTGATGGATTCCCTTTTAATTGGTGGTCTCTTTATCAGAGGATTGAATGTGCTTTATAAGGGAACAATCAGCTTGAATATCGAGTTCTCTGTTCTTTCTTCTCCCTGCAACTGTTGGTGTTTTGCATTGCTGTCAGTTACATATCTGATAAGTTTTGATGAATGCTAGTTTGACCTCGCTGTCTCCCCCGATGTGCAGGTGTTTTTCTTGCAGTTTCATCCAACACGCGCTACCAGATTATTAACGGACTAGAACGCCTGGTAGAAGCATCACCCATGGCAAAGCGGGTTCCACCAGTTGCAATGTCTTTCACAGTGGGTGTACGATTTGCCAACAATATCTATGGTGGAATGCAGTTTGTGGACTGGGCTAGATGGAGTGGGGTGCAGTGATAAACAGCTACAGCAGAGCTGTGTTGACCCAAAATAAGGAAAATACAGGGCACATCCCCTATTTTCCTGGCTTGATATGGGCGCAAAAGAATGATCCCAGCCAGTACCGTGGGCCAAAACTAGTCGAGTTACCTTTTCTACACTTTGGTTTCTTGTATCCAAGCACTGCAACTGAGAAGTTGGAGGGATAACATGAGTGCTCTCTCTCCTCTAATAATTCATCGGACGGGATCCCACCGACTCTCCTGAACAGGGTCGGCTTTTGGGTTTCTCTCCTGAACAAGGATGTTTTTCGTGTGAATTAACCAATTGTGGAATTTAGACTTCCCTTTTATATATAGGTGCTTACAAATTCTTGACTATAACCTGCCGAGTTTTAGAGTAATATCGAAATAATTTGAGGCTGGCTCTTAGTTATCTACTTTACATCATAAAAAAATTGACCATGATATTGAAAACAAACATAATTTGATAGAATAAACACAATTCATGTTCAAATATTCAATTGGAATATTCTTGATTAAAGGATAATCACTTATCACTGGATGGTTATATTAAATCATATATGATTTTTCTAATATTTGGGAGATCATGACATGATGTTGAATCTTAAACTTGATATTCAAATATAAATCAATCAATTTAATTGATAATAAGTAATTTTACCATTATTTTTCTTAATCTAAACTTATATAGGATTAATATTTATATTTAGGTTAATATATTAGGAATCTAATGTGTCAAACACATTAAGAATCATTGATGATAAATTAAATTAAGATGATAATGACTTGATTATTAATAAGTTATAGAAATTAAGGGATAAAATATAATTAATATAAGAGATTACAATTCTAGACCTAGAAAAATCAAGTAATCAATTTGATCATAAATTTTTAATAATTGTCCTGAAATAAAATTTTGATATTTTTCAAGGAGCGGGGCAGAGTTATATTTTTCTATTGATAAGGATATTAAGTTTTATCTATAAATAAAACATCATGCCTAACAATGTTTTGTATAACTATAAAAAAAAAATAGATTTGAGAGTTAAAAGAAAAAAACAGACGAGCTACCATTTAAACCATAACAATTTGTCTCTAAAAAAGGTTTAAAAGATTTATAATCTGATGGTCCTTGTGGATTACTGTGGGAGATATACCAATTAAACAACTTTTTTTTTATAACAAAGCTTTTAAGAATTGATCATACACTAGAAGTGGTTGATATGGTGGAAAAATAAAGTTGGAAATTCTAGAAAAAAATGAGAGCCTCATTGAAAAAAGAATACATATTCAAGGTCAAAATAAATAATTAATGGACAAATCTTCACAAAAAGTAAGTCTAAGGACATAATTAGATTTTTAATATCCATATTTGTTTTCTTCTTACCTCCCCATGGCCATTTGCATGCATAATTCATTTTACATGCAAATTGCAATATAATCAAAGACTTCTTGAACCCGTTTCAGCCTAGCCCATATAGCTTGGCCGAATCCATACTAAAATTAAAAAAAAGTCTCATGGACACCAATCTATCTAATCCTGACTGAGTCGAGCTAAACTTGTTTTAACATAACCTAGATGAATGGGCTGAGTCCAACCTATTTTTTATAAATAAAAGGCTTATTGAGTTGACATTCAAAAGTCGAGATGAACCTGTTGTAGCCCAACTTGACTAAGCTGAGTTGAACCTGTTTCAGTCAACCTAAATGGCTAGGCCATGTCCAACTTTTTTTTCGTTTTTATAAAAAAAGAATGCTAGACTGTCTATTTTTAGTGTGTTAATCTATATCTTTATCGTGGAAGCATCATAAAAAACTTTCATGCCTTCATTAACTCCAATTTTAAATCCTTTTAAGTTAATATCAAGGACTTATTTGCACAAAAACAATATGCATGTATACTAAGTATAATTAGGGCCCAATCTTTTTAGTTGATATATGGATGTCATGATGAACAATATTTTTTAGTATATAAAAAATAATTAGAAATTAAATAAAAATGAAAAAACAATAATTAAAATTAAAATATAGACCTTTTACCTACCAATTAAACAATTAATTAAAGAATAAAGATTTAGAAAACAGCAACAAGAATTCATTTACATATCGCAATTGGTGTTTGGAATTCTAAATAATGATGATTTAACATAGAAATATAGGCCCCTCTTTTGTATTTTTAAGGGTTTGTTTGAGAATGACGATTCAACACAAAACGCTGAAAAGTTTCTTAAGGATGTTCTTGGGATGTACGTAGGTTTTTCTTAAAGAAAATTAAAACACTTAAACATAAAAAATCTGCATTAAGTGGAATTCAACATCTTAATGTTATAAAATCAATGTTTTCGATTACAGCTTCATCATTGATGAAACAATCATGACTTTGCTTCATTGCTACTTCATTGTCAAGCATATTTGAACACATTATAAAACTATTTTAAAAGAGATCAGCATTTCCCTGTAGCACCAGACTCATTGCACTATGGACTGGATATCTGTCATCCGTGCGTCGCGCGAGTTCGTCCGCCTTTTTTCCCCTTCTATAATGAACAATGTTTTAACGGTTTTGTCCCTCTAATAGGACAAAAACCGGTTCCGAGCTGAGGGACACATGTGTAATTGCGCGCGTATGGATTGGTCCGGTCCGCCACAACTTTTTTTTTAATATTTTTTTAAAATGGCTAAATACGGATATAGTCCATAATAAGACAAAATTGATGAATTAGGCAAATGGTAGACCAATAATTGACCATTATTAGTTTTTTTTTCCTGAAATATTGTCAGCGCGTGCTGGGCACGCGAACGACAGGATTCCGCCTCACGCCCAGTTCAAGTGGTGTGTGAAGGCTTCTATGGTGGACGGAAATGGGCTACTGGCGTCTCTGTCGGTGCGCCTTCGCTTGGTCTTCCTCCCGGAGCGGCGCGTTGTGTCACACTGTGGACGTGGACGCGGCGGTGGCTGGTTAAAGCCGGTTTCACCGGTTCTCTCTCTCCTGCACGTAAAAGTGCAGAAGAGGCCCCCGGGTTTGGTGGCGTTTCACTTCGGTCCCTTGACTTTTAATTTTGTCTACTGTCCTGATTTCTGTTATATAAGTTTTGATTTAGTTCAATTGGGTCCTTCGATTGCAATTAATTAAATGTTAATATTGCACTTCAGTCCTCCTTCATTTAATTTACGGATTGGGTTGAAAACACTTAATATATTCGGTACATAAGTTTCAATGTTTGCAACTTTGCCCTTTAATTGAGAATGTTAATAAATGTGATTTTAATTTCAGCCCTTAAACTTTTAATTTTTGATTTTAATCCCTTTATATTTGATTTTCATTTCAGCCCTTATACTTTTATTTTTTAATATTTCTATAATAATCCCTACTTTTGTCCATGTATATATAAGTGTGTTTAACACAATAATAATAATAATAATAATAATAATAATAATAATAATAATAATAATAATAATAATAATAATAATAATAATAATAATAATAATAATAATAATAATAATAATAATTTAATTGTTTTTCTTACTTACTCTTTTGTTGATATTTTTTAGTGTTTTGTTTTCCGGATATTTGATAATTTTTATTATTTTGACAGTAATATCAATGATAATTAGCATTTTTTTAATCTTTCATTTATTTTTGTTTCTTTCATTATAATAATAATAATAATAATAATAATAATAATAATAATAATAATAATAATAATAATAATAATAATTTAATTGTTTCTCTTGCTTACTCATTTGTTAATGTTTTTGAGTGTTTTTTTCCATGATAATTTGATAATTTTTGTTGTTTTAATAGTAAGAGAATGATAATTTTAGATTTTAAGACTTTGATTTTGCTATTGTTATAATAGGGTGTGTTGAGCTATTTTATTATATTAAATTTCACATATATAAATATTATATTTTAATTTTGATCCAGCAAATCCTTTAAAAATTGTTTGCTCAGCCCGCAACGTAGAACATATATTTTTTTAAATTTTCAAATTAAATATTTTTTTTCCGCTAATAATTTTTATTTTTGTTTTATCATATATTATATTTTTTTTATTTGCTCTATCTTTTAGTTTTTATTGTTTTTTTTTTATATTTTCAAGTTAGATTAATTTTTTTTTGCCTGATAATTTTGATTTTAATTGATCTTTTGTTAAAGTTATTAGGATTTTTTTGTCTTTCATTTATTTCTGGTTTTTTTTATTCATTATTAACACAATAATAATAATAATAATAATAATAATAATAATAATAATAATAATAATAATAATAATAATAATAATAAATTTAATTATTTTTCTTGCTTACTCTTTTGTTAATGTTTTTGAGTGTTTTTTTTCTCAGGATAATTTGATAATTTTAATTGTTTTGGCAATAATAACAATGATAATTTTAGATGTTAAAACTTTGATTTTGTTATTTTTATAATAGGGCGTAATAATCTGTTTTATTATATTATATTTTAATTTAGACCAACAAATCCTATTAATTTCTTTAATCCCAACAATTATAAAAATTGTTTGCTCAGCCCGCAACGTAGTGCGGTCAATTTTTTTAATTTTCAAGTGAAATGATTTTTTTTTCAGGTAATAATTTTTATTTTTGTTTTATCATTTATTTTATTTTTTATTTGTTCTTTTGTTAATATTTTTAGACTTCTTTTAGTCTTTGATTTAATTTTGTTTTTTTTTTTGTTATTATTGCAATAATAATATTAATATTAAAAATAATAATAATAATTTGAGTTTTTGTTCTTACTTGCTCTTTTTTTCTCTCTCGAGGTAGTTTAATAATTGTTATTGTTTTTGACAGTAATAGTGATGATAATTTTAGAAGTTAACACTTCGATGTTACTGTTGTTATGACAGAGTATTTTGATTTGTTTCATTATATCAAATTTTACATGTAAAAATATTATATTTTAATCTGAACAGTTATAAAAATTATTTGCTCCACCCGCAACGAAATGCGGGCCATCAAACTAGTAAAAACTAGAAGAGAAGCTTTATTCTTTTGGGCAAATCAATTGTTCGTTTGCTAGGCTAGTCGTAGTAGAGAAAGAAGGAAAACTTTCATTAAAAATTAAAATTAGTATTCACTCGATATTTAAAGTGTGACTTTTTAAAAAATATAGATAAAAAAATATAACCTCTCTCACAATAGAAGATGTTTTTAGTAAAATTCCCTACAATTTTTTTGTGAATTAGTAATAGAAATTGGAATAAATTTGTAATGCCGCGGATAAAAATAAACAAAGGTTAGTGAAGACTGAAGAGTATGGGACGCAAATAAATTCACTCAAATTTGTTGAGCCTGTAAAGCTACTGGATCCATGCCAGTGGGTGGTCCCGGGAGACAGGAGACAATCTTTCACACCCATCTTATTACCCGTTTATCAGGTCATCCAGGCTGCACGAACAAACTCATTAAAAGAAAGAGACAACCTCAGATGTGCTATATAGTTTGTTAAGGTTTGTTTCCTGATCAGAATTGGATCACGTTTTCCCTTGTGCGATTTTCTTTCCTGGTCTAACATGTCAGCAACATTGTAGAGATAGATTTCTGATCCGCATTTCTAGTCCAGGAACAGAAACAGCCTCTACTGTTAGAAACTCAACCAACGAAACAGCCAAAAACTACGAGGACCTGAGACTGTGAACACGAATACATGAAAGAGAAAAATAAAGGAAGGGAGAGTGAGTGAGTTAAGCGAAAAACAAGGATTGAGAAATGCAGAACAAGGCTTTAAATAGGAAGGGGGGGCGGAGGAGGTGGAACAGAACTCAGAAAGGGAAGTGGCAGGAGAGATGGACAATGTCATTACTAACACTTCATCTTCTTCAGCTGACAGTGATATCACTCCACCTCCTCCTACCTCTCATCTCCCTCCTAAAAAGGAACCTGGAGGATGGAGATCTGTGAAATACATTCTTGGTAACCAATCAATCCTTTTAATTTGATTATAATCGTGTTTCTTTTCCATCTTTTCTTGTTTGTCACTTGCAATGGTGTTTTCCTTTTCCTTTCAAGGGAACGAGTCATTCGAGAAACTGGCTTCAATGGGTCTTATTGCCAACTTAACAGTGTATCTACAAACAAGATTCAACATGGATGGTATTCAGTTGGTTAATGTGTTCAATATTTGGTCTGGTTCCACCAACGTCACACCCCTGCTTGGTGCTTTCTTATCTGATACGTATCTGGGAAGGTTCCGCACTCTTATCTTCGGTTCCACGGCGTCTTTCCTGGTAAAATCATCTATCTGCTCTTTTCCAATAACTCCTGTACATTGTGATGACGATAAAAAAACAATAAAGATGGTCTGCGAAATTGCAAGGTTGAAGGTCTCGTACTCTGTAACTATACTGGAAAATTCAATTATTAACACTGAATGTGCTCCTTTACATTTTAACAGGGCATGGTCGTCATGTCCGTAACTGCTGGCATTCCAAACTTGAGACCCCTCGGCTGCAATGGAGGGTCCAATTGCCAAAAACCAGAGTACTGGCAGCTCGGAGTCCTCTATCTGGGTCTTGGATTGCTTGCCATTGGAGCTGGAGGAGTTAGGCCTTGCAATATTGCCTTCGGAGCTGATCAGTTTGACACCAGAACTGAAAAGGGAAGAGCCCAGCTTGAGAGCTTCTTCAACTGGTGGTATTTCTCTTTCACAGTGGCTCTGGTGATAGCTCTTACTGTAGTGGTCTATGTTCAGACTAATGTGAGCTGGGTTATAGGTTACGGCATACCAGCAGTCTGCTTGCTCTTCTCTATCGTCATTTTCTTGATTGGCAAACACACTTACATAATCACAAAGCCCCAGGGAACGGTTTTTGTTGATTTGGCCAAGGTCATTGTGGCTGCCTGTAAGAAGCGTGCAATGAGTCTTGAATCAACTCCTGAACATTCCTTCTATGATCCTCCCTTGATTGAATCAGATCAGCGGGTAAAAACGCTTGATCACACAAATATGTTCAAGTTCTTTGACAAAGCTGCCCTAATTGCTGATCCAAGCGAATTGGATGACAAAGGTTTGGCCAAGAATTCTTGGAGATTATGTAGTGTTCAACAAGTTGAACAACTGAAACTAGTGATAGGACTTGTGCCAGTTTGGATCACTGGAATCGGATGCTTCATTACCATGGACCAAATGAATACTTTCGGCTTGATGCAAGCAATTCAGTCCGACAACAAAATCCACAATTTTAAAATCCCACCAGGATGGATGGGCCTTAGTTCAATGATTTCCCTTTCAGCATGGATATTCATTTACGAGCAAATTTACCTGCCTCATGCACAGAAAAGGTCAAAAAAGAATGTTAGATTGACAATTAGACAGAGAATCAACACTGGTATTGTAATGGCAATCCTATGCATGGTGGTGGCTGGAATCGTTGAGAAGAACCGCCGGGAGAGAGCTTTGAAACAGGGATCCTTACTGTCACCTCAAAGTATTCTACTGCTGCTGCCACAGTTTTCGTTATCGGGTCTGAACGAAGCATTTGCTGCTGTTGCTATAATGGAATACTATACCAACCATTTGCCACAGAGCATGAGGACTCTTGCCGGGGCCATCTTCTTTCTCAGCTTCTCTGCATCCAGCTACCTCAACACTGTTATTGTCAATGTGGTCCATCAAGTGACTGCAAAACATGGGGAAAAACCGTGGTTGGGTGGACGCGACCTCAATGAAGTTAAACTCGACAACTTCTACTACCTTATTGCTGGCTTGGCATTACTCAATTTTCTGTATTTCAACCTCTTTTCATGCCGTTATTTGGATAAAAGATCTGGATTTACGCATGAGGACAAGGGGTTGGAGATGAATGAAAATGTTTAACGACACAACTCTGATTTTGCTGCAAAGTCTCGATTCCATTTTGGTGTCATGCACTGATCGCCAGAGTCTTGAGTTGTATCTATCGGGTCTTGAGTTTCCTTGCCTCTGCAAGCTCTTTCTCCTCCTCCTCCTCCTCTTCTTCAATGAAAATGTTAAGGTGTTATTTTCTTTTTCAATTTGAAATGAAGGTGTGAATCTAGCTAGTAAGCTATCAAACTTGCTGTGTTTTGCATTTCGGAGACTTTAGAATCAACTCTGATCTTCATGACGTTAGACAAATGTTGTTCAATAATTTGCCTACATTCACAAAGTTACTTGTTTTATCCACTAGACATAAAATTAAAAGTTACCACTTGACACCACACCAATATATCACTTGGGTGATTATGCTTGGTGTTGGGTTGATCCTCATCATCCCCACTCTCTTTAAAGGGATTCGACCTCAAATCATTATCACCTCACAAATCAACTTTATATGCATTGTCTTTAATCTCTTCCAAGATTTAAAAAGGCTCATCTCCTCGTGGATGTAACTTGGACTTCTTTTTGGCCAGAAATCTCTCCTTGCACATATGGACCCAAACCCAATCACCGAACTTAAATAAAACTTGTTTGCATCCTTTATTGGCTTTATTTGCATACACACGGTTCTTCGTTTCAATATGTTGACATACACTCTCATGGAGTGTTTTTACCACTCATGCTTTACAATTTCCATCCAAACAAACTCTTTAATCAACAGGTAAAGGAAATCAAATCCATGAGAGTTAAATGGTTAAATCCATACAAAATCACAAATAGTGAAAAATCAGTAGTAAAATGCACGCAACGATTATATGCAAAATCTATGAATGACAAATACTCTTCCTAATTCTTCAAGTTCTTTTGAATAATAGCACACAATAATTGTGTTAAAGTTCTATAGCTACTTTGGTTTATCCATCTATTTAGGGATGACATGTAGTCGAAAATAACAACTTTAGTACCCTAATTTTCCCCACAACACCTTCCAAAAGTAACCAAGGAACTTAACATTTCTATAGAAACAATGCTTTTAGGAACTTCATGAATCCGTACTATCTCTTTAAAGAATAAATCCACAATAGGTTGATCATCATTGACTCAATCTACTTCTTCAAGTCTATTTTCAATCAACAAGTATTGCAAGTTGATATTTTGTTTCCATGTTGATCAATATGCATTTTTTATGTTTTCTATACAAAACAAAATCATCAGAGTGAAGAGAAATAACAATTTTAGGAACTATTTAGAGTGTTACAACAAGATTTTTTTTCTTTCTTTCTTATTAAGAAGAGGGGCATGACTGAAATCAAGGCGTTTTCTTGACTGGGAAATTCTTTATCAATAGTTTCAAGAATTAGGAAGACATCACTACTTACATTTAGTTTTTTGTTACATGGAGAGTTAGAAATTGAGGTCCAGTGATTAGTTCTTTTAGATAAAAGAATCTTCTGGATATGATTGGTGTCCCAGTTTAACAGATAGAATTGAATGTTTGAAATTTTATCCTACTTTTTGGATGGTAGAATTTTGTATCAGCACATTATTAAGGGAGCAGAGATGCTTCTTTTTACTAGGAGATTTTTGTTCTTCTTTGATCTTTGTCAGAGCTTGAAATTTATGACTGTTCGAAGCTTGTAATTGCTGACAGCTTATACTAATAGAGAATCAAATTATGTTCTGTAACAATCAGCTGTGCTTGTAATTTCTTTTGCAAGTGGTTTTTAGTCATCTATTAGAGCTTGTCATGTACGAGTCAACATGGCTAATATTGGTATCAAAACTTGAAAGCCACTCGATGTTCAAGCTGAAATGTCTCAGAAGCCCTTCGATCGCTGCAAAATACTGGGTTGGATTAATAACAAGCAAGATATCTCTCTTACAACTGTTTTGATTTTAACAGCTTCTAGGAATACAACAGGTGAGCATTGTTTT
>CM055441.1:8799465-8821273 GCA_029228465.1 Salix viminalis
TATTCATATCAAAGTTGTAAAATCCGCTCGAGCGCGTCGTTCGATTTTTTTTGATTGGACGAGCGTTCGAGTTTCGGTGCATTCCGGCGTGCCGTTCCGCTTTGCATCTGTTCATATTTAATTAATTATATATATGAAAAAAAATAAAATATTAATTTAACAATTATAATTTAAATTCAAGATAAATGAACTTTAAATTATACAATACAAACATAATCTCAAAATTAGAAACATCTCTAAAATTCTAAAATATTATGAAAGTAAAATGTTCGAAATTAGAAGAAATATAAATCAAACATCTTCTACATCATTAATATAAAAATAAGGATATTGATCTTGCGGTGGAATATAAAGAAAGTCATCAACTAGATATTCTAATAGTTGATCATTTTCACCAAGCTCATTCTTGTTATTAAAACATATTTTTTTATCATCTAAATTTAAAGTAGACAAATATGCAATTTTAAGCCCGTGTCGAACGAAGCCCAAACACATAACAGCGTCGTTCAAACGTTGTGAAAATTGTTTTTGCTTTTAAGAGGGATTTATTATTGACCAATAGGAAGTGGGAGTTATAGTATCGGGATCCGAGAGGGTAATGAGAGTTCGCATCCTGACCGTTCATAAATCAATAAGAACACAAAATAACTGACCCATTACCGTCAGATGCCGCCATGTGGAAGCACAGTAACACCCAATCTTGACCGTCGATGAGCCTCTATAAATAAATAGTCGACAATCCAAAAATCCAACCATGATTCTTTTCCTCATCTCGGAGTTTTGGCAAATATTTCAAGGTACGATTTTCTACCTCTCCCTCCCCCTTGTTTCAATGGAAATTGTTTTTGTTTCCTTGGGTTAAATCTCATTTCTTTATAGCTCTTGTTGTTTCTACTAGTTCAATCTGGGTCTTGGTTATGAAAGCGATTTTCTACCTCGCCATGGGTCTTGTTTTTTCTACCAAGAGAACGCGTCGCAAAATCAGCCCCAACAACGGGGCGAAGAAGCCACTGAATACGAGCAACACTCGAGCGGGCTTGCTCTTCGTGAAATCCGCGAAGTACCCGAGAAAGAGCTAATCGAAGCGCTCATCAAGAAACTCCTGCCTCGGGACTTGTTCGTGGAAATTGCTCGAGATTTCAAGACTGATTTGAGATTCAGTAACCCGAACGTAACGCGAACGACCCAGAAGCGTTCCGGTAGATGTCGGCTGGAATTTCCGGAATGAACCGGAATTAAAACTGGGACAAAACGACGCCGTTTTGTCCCGGTTTTATGAACGGAACGGCATGTTCCGGTCGTTCCGGCCGGAACGGAACGGATTTTACATCTATGGTTCATATGCTAGTCAATGTCGGCTGGACTAGTGGCGTTACAATTAACGTTAGTGTAACTTCATAACTAATTTATGGAGAGAAAAGAGTGAGTTGACGGAGGACTGTTAGTTTAAGCTCCAAAGAAGAGCAAGCGGGCGAGTTGTACCATTCATAGTTATAAGACGGATTGGGAGCTTGATCCAAATCTAAATTCAAGTAATGTTGTTGGGTCAATTTAATTACTCGAATAAAAAAACAAGAATGGGTTTTCTTATTAATTTCATAAGGGTTGAGCTATATATATATACACTAGCTATTTTCTTGCGTTTTGCCAGGGTTGAAACCATATTTTTTAGGTATTATGGTAATTTAGTATTTTTTTAATTATGTTTTTTGTCGAGGTATCCTGTGCGCGTCCCCAGATGCGCCTTCAATTTCTGTTTTTTTTCCACTTATATATTTTTTATTCTTTCTTTTTGTTGTTTTTTTATTATTATTTTCATGTCAAATGATTTTGTTTTAGCTAATAATTTTATTTTATTTTTATTTTTTGTTTGCTCTTTTGTTAAAGTTATTGACCTTTTTTTTCTTTAATTGAATTTGTTTTCCATTATTAACGCAATAAAAATAATATTTTTCAATTTTTTTTCTTGCTTCCACTTTTGTTAATGTTTTCGATTTTTTTCCTCGGGGTAATTTAATAATTTTTATTATTTTAGCACTAATAGTAATGATATTTTTAGATATTAATGCTTCGATATTCCTGTTGTTATAATAAGGTGTGTTGATTTGTTTCATTATATTAAATCATGCATGTATATATATTATACTTTTATTTGATTTTTTTATTTGATTGAAATTGATAATATATTTGGTTTTTCATTTCGGCCCTTATACTTTTAATTTTTTATTTTAATTTCTTTAATTTTTCTTGTTCTTAAATAGTCCATATTTTTGTCCATGTTTATATATATGTGCCTTTAGTTTTGATTTTTAATTTTTATTATTTTCTTTTTTGTTGAGATAACATTTTTTTCAAAAATTTTGTGCTTAAATTTTAGTTTGTGTTTATGATCATTTGAAAATTGATATTTCTTTTTTTTTCCTTTGTTTTTTCTTTTGGCTTTTTTATTAGTTTTTTTTTTAATTTTCACGTCAAATGATTTTTTTTAAAATAATTTTTTTTTCTTGTTTTGTTAAAGTTTTTGGGTTTTTTTTAATTCTTTTATTGAATTTATTTTCTCATTATTCACGCAGTAATAATAATAATAATAATAATAATAATAATAATAATAATAATAATAATAATAATAATAATAATAATAATAATAATAACAATAATTTTTCTTGCTTCCTTTTTTATTAATGTTTTTGAGTTTTTTTCTTCTTGGAATAATTCTTTATTGTTTTAACAATAATAGTAATGATATTTTTAGATGTTAAACCTTTGATGTTGTTTTTGTTACAATAAGGTGTATTGATGTGTTTTATTATATCAAACCTTGACATGTATAGATGTTATATTTTGTTTTTGAAATAGCTAAAATCTATTAATTGTTTTAATCACAATAATTATAGAACATATTTGCTCGACCCACAATGTAGTGGGGGTAATTAACTAATATTAATCTATAACAACTTACGTAAATGTGTTAGAATACCTTATAAAAAAAAATTAGGGCTCCAACATTCAACAAAAAATCAAAGGTTATAATTTCTCTTCTAATTCCCACTTTACCACCTATTCTCCCTACTCTCCCCACTTTTTCTTATGAATTCGGTGTTTGATGTGTTTGATTCCATATTTTCACAAATTTCAAGGTGAATACATTGACATTTGAATGTGTTTAAAATTTTGATTTAGCTATCCATTGGAATGGAATCTAATGATATCATATGGATTGATATCAACAAACTCTCAATTAACTATGTTTGAGGTAATGGTCAATGATATTAATTTGAAATTGATATTGACATCGGATAATTGACTCATGCTATGGGTGATTAATGATATTATGATGTTAATGTAAATAAATGAAATAAGAAAGATCTTGGAATGATAAGGAATTTATTTTGATCCTCTTATGTAACAATTGTTATCATTGTTTTTTGTTGGTTGATGTTTGATATGTTGTACCCTTTTTGAGGTTATTGCACTCATGCAAATATGATGTTTACTTATATCTATTTTTCTCATATAGACTAGTCATGTCACATTCATTTTGGATTGTAATATATTTTGTTTTAATACATGTAAACATGTAAACATGAACTCTTAAAACTTTTTTTTGATGATACAAGAAATAAGTATTCACTTTTATTTATATATGCTAGATTTTATATAAACTCTTAACCCTTGTTATTAATTTGTTATTTACTTAATCAAGTGTTATATTGAGCTGAATTGAAATTATTATTAATATGAAAAATGTGAGATAAATAGGGTGTTTGTGATAAATTGATGAATGATATGATTTTTTAAGATGTTTTATATTAAAATGTTAACAAATATCATTCCTACATTTAACATTATTTAGAGAGTGGCTAAACATGATTACCAGTATCATATAAACCGAGAATCAAAATATACTAGTTTAATTACTACAATAAGCTATTTTATACCATTAAAAGTAAGAGTTAGATGAATGAACAATATATGGATATGAGTATATCCTTGAGAGAACTATTAAGGAATTAATTTGAGCAAGAAATAAAGGATGATAAGGTGTTTTATGGTTGATAATAAGATTAATTGTTAATCAAATATAAAACCTTCATAAATTCCTTTACTGAAAAAATTTCAATTTTACCAAAGTTTTAAAGGTTTTATTTTTAGCATAGTGTAATTACTTTTCTCAAAGATTCTATAATGGTTTATAGAACAAATGTCTTTAACAAGAATGATTGAATATTTAGATAGGTAAAACATTTTATTCAAATAATTAAGCTTAGAGGTTGAACTAGATCTTAAGGACAAAGACAATGAGGACTGTGATAAGAAAGACAGAAAATAAGATAAAATAGTTACTAGCAGGTCAGAAGATATCATTAATATATATTTACTACTCAACTAAGGTTTTTTTTAAGATAGATAACACAAGGAAATATCACAAATAATATGAATTAGATGCCTCAACTAGACATTTAATACTCAATAACCTTTATGATGATGTCTTTAAGATCAAAAGTTAGTAGACAACAAATCCAAATATTAATCACAAATCACACACACACACATGCATTTTTTATTTGGTTGTCCATGGCAAGAAATATTTGTCATTATTGTGTTTTTCATGTGTTCGTTCATTATAATAAAAGTGTTGTTCTTACTTTAAGATCAAGACTTACAAGAGATAGTTGTTGGAGAGGATACAAAAGTTTTGAAGGACATGCCATAAAAATTCAGATTGTGAGAAGAAATGGAAGATAAAGTGTTGCAATATGTTGTTTGGTTTTCATGCATCAATTTAAAAATATTTTTATTGAATATATGATCTTGAATGCCACACTTCAATTGATATTTCTCAATTTTCTTAAGATCAAGGATATATTTTCTAAAATTACAGAGTTGGGTCATATTAAGAAAATTAATGATGATAATTATGATAATATTTCAGATTAAGGTTTGTAAAAAGAATTCTTATTCAATCTTAGTGCTTGTGTGGTAGTGTGGGTTGAGGTTGCTTTCGAAAGTGTTTTTCATTCATAAATGCATCAAAATAATATTTTTTTTATTTTTTTAAAAATAATTTTTGATATCAACACGCGAAAATGATATGAAAATATCATTTTTTTTTAAATTTAAAGTAAAAAGTAAAAAATAGTATTTTTTTAAAAAAAATATTTTCCAAATGCACTCCCAAACATATTATTAGTTTAGGGATGAACAAATTCACCTTTCAATTAAAGAGTTAAGTTTGCTCTCTAATTAAGAAGCTTTGCTAATGAAATGATGAATGATATTATTTTTTAGAGTGCTTTATATTTAGATTTCAATAAGGCTTTATTTTCAAGATATTAGAAGAAAAATCTTAACCAAAGTTATAAGAAGAAGCATAAGTAGTTAAGTTTAAGAACAATACTTAAGGTTTCTATTAACTAGTTGGTTGACAAAAAAGTTAAAAAAAATGTTATTCTTATATTAGTAAATAGTTGCAACTTATATATATATATATATATATATATATATATATATATATATATATATATATATATATATATACACAAATGAAAGGTTGTGTCTAATAGCTAGTTGACATGTTTCCAATGAAATTTAGATGTTTGACATATGATCAAACCTTTTTCAAAATCAC
Organism: Salix viminalis; assembly: GCA_029228465.1. NCBI lineage: Eukaryota > Viridiplantae > Streptophyta > Magnoliopsida > Malpighiales > Salicaceae > Salix > Salix viminalis. Next base: position 8,805,095 of record CM055441.1, read on the forward strand.
TTACAAGATAAAAAAAAGATTATTTTTGAAACTTTATTAAAATGTTGTTCTATCTATATTAATATACCAATATAATTGCTTGTCCAAAAACAAGATAATTTTTTTTTTACATCTCCTCTTCAATTAATTAATCTTGTCACTTTCTATTTTTGACCAATTATGCTTTTTTCCTTAAGGTATGTTAGGCTTTTTCCTACTTTTGGATCATTTGACATATGAACCTTCTCTTTTTATATTGCTTCTTCTACCTTCATATTTTATTTGTATTCATGTTTTACTGCTTAACTAGTTTCGGTGTTATAAGTCACAAACAGAACCAGATATATGCTAGAATAATATGATTTTTATTCAAGCCCATAGTTTCTAAAACATAAGGCTAGCCCAGGTTAGAGGCTTGACCAAACACTTTGATGGTAAATTAGTCTTATTGAGATATAATTGTATATTTTAAGTAGTGACCTAGTGTGTGTATTTGTATTGCTGTTATCTTTTATATTGGTTTCTTTTGAGATAATGCTTTTCTTTCCAAGTCTTATCCACTTTAGCTTTTATTGAGATAATTTAAATCCTTTCATATGCCTTGGATTATGGCTATATATCACTCATTTTTATAACATGATAAGAATATAAAGATTTTTCAATTGTGAGCACCTTTAACTTCTCTTAAGAGCATAAGATTTACATTCTACCTAAGGATTGTGAGATTGCTTATGATTCTTTTAATATTGATAACACTTTAATCTTAAGTCCTTGTTTAGTTCCTTGGAAAACTATTGATCATGAGATGATTAAAATCAATACAAAAGGTAGTTCCTTTAAGAGCTTAAATAGGGTAGGAATATAAGGTCTTCTCTAGGATCATTATGGTGATGAGTTATTGATTTTATGATTATCTAGGTGTTTCTTTCTATATTTATGACATAACTATAAGCCAATAAGCATGATCTTGATTTAGCATAGAATTTGGTTTTGATCATTAATTTAGCTTCTCTTAAATAAACATGATCATAATTGCAAGGCATGTTTTTTTTTTATTATTATTATTAACATGAGTGTCTAGGCCAGCTTGTGTGCATCTCGACTAATCACACGGCTCTAAAGTTAATGACCATATAAGCCTCCACTAGCCATCGTATTAGCAACCACAGGGAGAACAAACCCCTTAATCTCAAGTTTTTACCATTGCAAACCCAGTAAGTAGATAAGACACCACAGGAGTAACAAGTACGCACAACGAGACTCGAACCCAGATGTAGAGGAAAGAAACAAGTTCCTTTCCCTAATAGGCCAAAACCTTAAGTGAAATGGTCGTTTACACATTTTTTAAGAGAGAAAACAAGGTGTAAACATTTTAGCAAATACAAGTGGTTAACTATTTATTTTGCTAACAACATCCTCGAGCTGGTATCACAAGTACTTTCCTTAGTCATTATGAAAGTGTTTTGTTAGGTTATAGTATATTAGTTTGGTTCATATTCTAATAGTGTAAGAAACTACCATTTACATCCCAAGATCAACATGAATTTCCAAATTTGACAAATAACTAAATTACCTTCATTTATAATATTTAGTCTCTTCCTTTTCCCTTTTCTTTCTTCATATTTTTTTTTATCGCTAAACATCATTAAACAACAATAACGATTCATACCAATTAAATTGAAGGATTGAATCCAATTAAAACTAATAATATATTATTTCAATCAAAAGACAAAAAATCTTTCAATAAAGATAATATATATATATATTAAAAAATATTTTTGATAATATCACATCAAAATAATTTAAAAAACTATAAATAAATAAATTAAATAAAAACAATATATTATTTTTAAAAATACTTTTAAAACACAGAAACCAACAAAACCAAACCTCGTGCCAAAAATAGCCAACAAGTAGTGCACCCCAACCATATGCCCTTCTCATTAGGGTTTTACCCTTCATACTCTGCAAGGGTTTCGGTTTCTCAAACCACCACCTTAGAAATAAATAAATCTTCTTTTATTTATCTAATTTAACAGAACATAGGATATGAACATTGAAGCTAGAGTTGGTGTGGTTCTCGAGGGAGGGCAGAGAGCACTTAATTCTGCTTCTATCCATGGAAGCATTATGGATGCTGGTGCAAGGAAGTTCCTGCAGCAGCATAACAATAAACAGGGTCAGCAACATTCACAATCAGGAACCGTACAAAAATTGCTTGCTGGTGGTATTGCAGGTGCTTTTAGTAAGACTTGTACGGCTCCCATGGCTCGCCTTACTATCCTCTTTCAGGTTGTTAACTTTTTTCTAATATCAATTTTGTTGTTTCTCTTCGGATTTTCTACACTGGGTTTCGAAAATATTGTTAGGATTCGGAAAATTTGGAGTTATGGGTTTTGGGATTTAAAAGCAAGTGGTTAGCATGTTGCTATTTAGAATTTACTAAGGCGTGGTAATGTTCTGTTGAAATTTTTTGTTAAATCTTCGTTCCAGCTGGAGTAGATTTAATGCACCTGAATTTGATTTTTTCCCTTTTTAAATAAAAACATATAGAGCTTTTGGCGAAAGTAAATTTGACGCCTATAATGGAATCTTGAAGTCAAAAGTTAATATTGATGGAAAGTGGTTGTGAGTGTGAATAAACATTGGGTAGTTATTAGAGTTGGGTTCATTTGTTAGAAAGGACTCTAGGTATTTGCAAGATGGTTTTGTTAGGTAGTTTTACATGAAGTATTATGTATTTTCTAGCAAAAGGAGCTCAAGCAGTTCGTTTACTTCCAGTTTACGGCAATGGGAGTGGAAACCTTAATTTCTTGAAGTTTCCCAGTTGTGTTCATAATTTTGTTGTATCAACCTTGAAACTATTTTTGATATTTCTAGTCATTTCTTTTCCAAGTTGCCTATGCGTGCAGAGGATTAATAGTTCTCTGTGCTTTGCTGATGACAATAATTCACTGGATTGCTTTTATGTGCTGTCCATGTATGGACCAAATATTTGTCTGACTGCTTATTTTGTCATTCTTCTAGGTTCAAGGTATGCACTCAGATGTTACATCACTAAGCAAGGCTAGCATATGGCAAGAGGCTTCTTGAGTTATTAATGAAGAAGGGTTTAGGGCATTATCTAGTGACTATCGCTCACCGTCTTCCTTATTCTTCTCTTAGCTTCTTTGCTTATGAATGTTACAAGAGTGTAAGTGCATACAACGTTTATTTTTTAACCTTTTTTTCAATCCTCTCTCCCCTCCAAAACTCCTATAGAAATTCAATTAATTGATGTGTCATCTTAATGCTTTCTAAATTCCATGTTGTCCTGCTCTTTTGCAGTTCTTGCAACCAGTTTTTGGTGTTGAAAATCACAGGGCGAATGGGACTGCAGATGTTGCCGTGCACTTTATAGGTGGTGGGATGGCAGGAATAACAGCTGCATCTGCCACATATCCACTGGATCTTGTGAGGATGCACATAGCAGCACAGGTAACTCTATCATGCTTGGTTGGGTAAGAACTGCCCTAGGGTGGTGGAATAATGACTAATGGGTTGCTGGTTTGGTTCTTACTTACTTGATTGCAATACTTCCCTGTTTGAAATTTTGTCTAGACGCAGCTGCTTCTGAAACTTGCAGAGAACACTATGTACTATAGAGGCATTTGACATGCATTTCATACCATATGCAGAGAAGAAGGTTTCCTTGGCTTGTATAAAGGACTGGGAGCAACATTACTTGTAAGCTTCCGTTACACATCTCTATTCCTTTTCTTTCCCTTTCCTCTCTTCTCCATTTTGTATCTAAAATGGCCGTTACGGATGCTTTTGTTCTGCAGGGTGTTGGACCTAGTATAGCGATAAGCTTTTCTGTTTATGAGTCTCTCAGATCGTTTTGGCATTCTAAAAGGTGAAGACTCCCTTAATTGATTGAATTGACCAATATCTTGCACTGCATTATATTTTTATGTTATTATCCCATGGTTGTTTGGTTAAGTCTGAACTATGTATTATAAGCTCATCTGTTGTTGGTTTTAGGCCCAATGATGCTACTGTCATGGTTAGTCTTGCATGTGGTAGTCTTTCAGGCATTGCATCATCAACAGGTGAGTAACCAGCTGCTCAATTTAGCTGTTTTTTCAAACCCTCAGAAAAAAATTGTACACGAACTTCTTTGCTGTGACTTTTGTTTATCAGGTCTCATCTAGTAGTAATAGCTTCAGATTTTTTCTTGAATATCATGCTACCGGGTCTAGTTTATTTTCTCTTTTGTTGATCCTGCCAGCGTAACTGCTGTAGTAATCAACTGGGATAAGCAATATGTTGTGAAAATTTGTTTATTGCTGGTCAATATCATATTCTATTAGATTTTGTTTTGTGGTCCTGATTAGTGAACCCAGTTTCCTCAAAGTATATACTAAGTGGTAATGTATTATAGGTGATCTCTGTATGACTTTATTATTATTATTTTATTACAGCAACATTTCCTTTGGATCCTGTGAGGAGACGAATGCAATTGGAAGGAGTGGTGGTCGAGCACCTGTCTACACATCTGGCTTGTTTGGAACCTTTGCCAATATAATTCGGACTGAAGGGTTCTGAGGCATGTATAGAGGGATTCTGCCCGAGTACTACAAGGTGGTTCCCAGTGTTGGCATTGTGTTCATGACTTATGAGACATTGAAGATGCTTCTATCTCTCATCCCTGCCAGTTAATACTTACATCGAAGGTTTTGACATTCTTCCCTAATTAGTTCTCATGGATACCATGTATTTGAGCCCATGACATGAGGAAAATGGAGGAAAAAGAATCGAGTGGTTATATACACATGACGGTAGATTGGAGAAATGTCTCGAGGCATAGGTCAAGAAATTCCATGGTGGCAAATTTTGTCGTTGCTGTTGTGAGACTACTTATTTGATGTATAGGGCCCTTAGTGTTTTAAGGGTATGTATGGTTGAGTTGTTGTGGTTGAAATTTTTTTTTCTTCATGAAAAGCGTTTTTAGTTGCGGTTCGTAACTGAAATTTAAATGTTTGGTTAAAATTATAGTTAAGGTTGAGTTTAATAAAAAATAATTTTGTGTGTTTGGTTACTCTACTTTTCATATTGCTGTCAAGTTGTGAAATTAATTAAAAATATACATGTATACACACACACATACGTACATATATATAAATATTTTATTGGAATAATTTTGTATATTTATTAATAATTATAATAACAAAATATTTGAAATAATTGAAGTAAATTAAATACTTAATAAATTATTTATTAATAATTATAATAACAAAATGTTTATTAATAATCCATTGTTCGACCATCAAGATTTGTTCACAAAATAGAAAATTTTAAATTCCTAAACCCAAGTTGTCCTCTCTCACACAAGTCACAAATGCATCTCCAAAATCAATCTCTCACCAACCTCTCCCTTTTCATATCCTCCCGAAACCAACAACAACAAAATCCTAACAATTCACACCTCTAAAGCAGCAAAACCCACTCCCCCAATTCTCCTTAAAATGTTCTCTTTCAACTGTATCAGCTGAGACACCTACTCATGTTGGATCCTCAGATGATAAGCCCTTTCCAGCTGAAGTTTCAAGAACCATCATCGAGTTATCTTCAGCTGGTACTCTTTCTACTTTAACCCCATATGGCTAGCCTTGGAAGAACTTTACACTGAAATGAAGACTTTGAAGTAAATTTGATTGTTGGTTCTGGACTGAGAGAGAAGGGATGGTGGATGTCGGTGGGATTTGCGTGTGAGGGAGAAGACGATGACTTGCCTCTGTGTGTGTGGGAGGTGAGGGAGAAGAGAGGCAGAGATGAGGGAGAAGAGGTTGATCTGCGATTCTCGACCGCTGCGTGTGCCTGTGGATTTTGTCAATTTTACACCGCAGTTGCCAAAACATCTCTCAGATGTTTTTGCGTGTGCAGCCGAATTGATGTAAAAGTGGGGGGACTACCGTCAAAATATATGCAGCTATTTGGTATTTATTGTGTTTAGCCCCGTGTTTTGCTTCAACCACAGCCACAGGTAGAAACGCGGAGCCAAACACCCACTAAGAATTTGGAGGCCAGCCGCAAGGATGGATGTTTGGAGATTTGATACTGGGCCAGGATAGAGCTGGCTATTCGCATATGAACTTGTTAGTTGCTACAACAGCCATGGTTGAATGTTGAGTTGCCAACAGAACTCATTGTGGATGCAAACTGAAATTTGCATGACTGTGTGAGTTTTTTTTGTTGCTAAATTAAAGTAATTTTTTTTTAGATGGCTTGATGTACCGATATTAAAAATATATTTTTCTTAAAAAATATAAATTTGATAAATTTTCAATTGAAAAACACCAAACATTCATCTTGACGAGGACAAGAAAGGATGTATCACAAGTATGCATGAAAATGTTGAAATCATGACACCAATTAGCGAAGATTTTCGAGGGGAAAGCATAAACTTAAGAGGATGAAATTGTAGTGAAATGCATCGATTCAGTGAGTCTAAGACTTGACATGCTGGCCTCCAACTTCGCTCAGAGTCAAACATGAACTACTCGAGTACATAGGTGAAAGGTATTGGCCGTGGCATCCGATTTTATGCCTTGTCCCTCTTTTAGAGGCCTGGTCTCTTATTTTAGGTGCCCACATAAACCTGCCCAAGTAACTACTGGGCCATTTTTTTAGACAAAGTATTTTTCTTGTCTTTTTTCCTAATTTGTGATCTTTTCTTTTTAAGGCTGGGCCATTTTTTTCAGAATAGGACCATGCGGGTAGACCATAGATTCCGGAAGTTGATTTGAAGTGAAGGAAATTCAGAGCAGAGGACGTTGTTCGCCTTGGAAATGAAATAACTTGCTAACCGCCATGCTTAACATTTACCATCATTTATGTCTGATAACTTGCATGGTGAAATGAATCTTTGTTCAACAGATGTTCTACTTATCAATTTTCAGTCTCACAAGGCATGGCTACTATTACTAGGTTCTTTCCTTCTGTCTTGGCTTTTAGAGGTCTAGTTATAATTTTACTTGAGCAGAATAGCACGATAGGATCCGTATCGTTTAGTTTGGTATATTTGTTGGTGTGAAACTTTCACGGTTTCAGTAGGGCAATCAATAGATAGAATATGCCACTACGTAAGAAAAAGGAAAGCAATGTGAGTAGACCACCTTTCCTTTTCAGTTACACTCTCTTCAAATTTGACAGGATCACCACCGAATCATGACCATATGTGCTTACAAAGCTTGAGATTGATTCTTCAACTACAACAAGCTTCAGGCACACTGACTGAATAGCCATACCATGATGATAAGTTTGTGATATGAAACTTTTTCTCGGTTTTTTAGCTTTGCCATTATTTGAACAGAAAATCGTTCATAATTAGCAAGAGAATTCTAATCCTCCAGTCGAGATCAGCCTCATTGTCTATGAAAAGTAACCTTCCTAGTCTATATTATTAGCTCAGGAAGAACAGAATCTCCATGGTAGAGCATCATATCATTGCTTTGAGGACAATATGCATCCCTTTGATATGAAATATTCACGTTCAGCTTTAAGAACCATTATAAATTCCTACAATCAATCATTCAAATGAGCACCAGCCAGCAATCAACCTTCAACTTATCCTTTTATTTATTTTCCCCTTTAAATTATTCCATCCTTGATATTGTTGAAGATTGAAGACTTCGATTCCAAGACTGCAACTAGATTGAAGTTAGAAGATCAATAGTATTTTAATTTATGTTTAATAAGATCAAGTTCTTTAGTTATTTTCAATTTTCTAATAGACTAAGAATCTACAATTTCCTAATTAGACTAGAATTTGTAATAGACTAGAATTTCTATTCTTGTAAGGATTCAATTTTCTTCTATAAATAAAACTAAGGGATGACAGTAACTTTTAACTGATTCTTCTCTAAATTCTATAAAGATAATTGTTTAAATTTCAGTTGCCTTGGTTCTCAAGTTTTTGCAAATCAAAGCAGAAAATTTCCACTCATTTGAACAATGGGTGTTTTCTGGGCTTAGACACAGTAGTAGGTATTGTTTTGAACAATAATTGTTTGTTTCTTCAACTTCAATTTTTCCAACAATTGGTATCAGAGCAAGAATTGAATCTTTAAAGGGATTGAGTGAAAATGAGAGAATTAAAAAGTGAGATTATTCAAAGTGTTTAGCTATGAAGGAAAGGAGAGTGAAACATGAGAGTTTTAGAAAAATTGAACAAGAAATTTTTCTTGATTATGCCATTGATCCTTGTGTAATTGATTGTGATTGTCAATTACTCTTCTTGTTCTTTGTTTTGTTAGTTTCTTAAAATCAATTGCAGAAAACCATTGCAACAACAACTGTGTTTGGGCTGTGAAAATGACAACTTACCTCAAAGATTTTGATTTATATTTATGGGAGATAGTAGAGAATGATAAACAACCTAGCCCCCTTGGAAATAACCCTATGATTGCACAAAATAAAATTCTTTAATGAAGAAAGGATTCAAGACACTTACCTGTATCCATACTACTGTAAGTGACGATATATTCACAAGAATTATGGCATGCAAATCTGCTAAAGAAGCTTGGGACAAGCTGAAGGCAGAATTCCAGGGTGATGAAAATTCAAAGATGATGCAGATGTTGAATTTAAAAAGACAATTTGAAGGGTTGAAGATGAAGGAGACTGAATCTGTCAAAGAATTTTCTTCCAACATCTCGAAGCTGGTGAATCAAATGAGATTGTTGGGGGAAGATTTTCATGATTCAAGGATAATAGAAAAGGTGCTGGTGAGTTTACCAGAAAAATTTGAACACAAGATTTGTTCTTTAGAAGATTCAAAAGATTTTGCAGATATGAGCCTGCAGGAATTAGTGAATGCATTGTAAGCAGTGGAATAAAGGCAGGAAGGAACAAATAAAGAAGCATTTGTGGCAGGGTTTAAAGGTAGAAGTCGAACAAAGAATTTTTACAGAGGAAGCCATGAAGGAAGAAGAGAAACTAGGAAAAACTGGCAACCTAAGAACTGGCAACAAAACCAAAACAATTTCGACTCAAAAGGAAAGGAAAAGAAAGAAAACTTCCTTGCCTGCAAATATTGCCAGAAAACCAACCATCTTGAAGCATGGTGTTGGCTAAAATAATGCATAATGTCGAAATTGCAAACAATTTAGGCATATCCAAAAATTCTGCAAAAACCAAGGCAACAAAACAAGTTTATACTGTAGAAGCCTCATAAACCAAAGAACAATTATTCATGGTTATGGCAGAAAAAGAATGCAGCATAATTGAGGTAAGAACTTCAACTTGGCTTATAGATAGTGGATGTACAAATCATACGTCTACAGATATAAACATACTCAAAGACTTGGATACAAACTACATGTACAAGGTAAGAATTGCAAATGGAGAATATGTTGAAGTAAAAGGCAGAAGGGACATCGAAGTTGAAATTATGGCAGGTACAAAAATTCTAAGCAATGTGTTATATATGCCTAAAATTAAGCAGAATCTATGTAGGTCAACTACTTGAAGATGATTATTCATTGTCTTTTAACAAAGGAATATGCAAAATTAGAGATTGTGGAAGGAAGCATATATGAGCATGAGCACTAATGTCTGCACAAATTCTATACTTTGACATAAAAGGTTTAGGCATTTGAATTATGCAACCTTAAAAAAGATGGTTGAACTGCAAATAGCCTTAGGTTTGCCAGAAATTCAAGAACTTGGTGATGTATGTGAAACATGTAAATTGGAAAAGCAAACAAAGAGTGCTTTTAATAATAATACATTTAGAACTTCTTCAAGACTTCAGCTGATACACTCGGATTTATGTGGTCCAATGCACAATAAATCTTTGAATGGTGCTGGATATTTTTTACTGTTTGTTGATGATTATATCAGATTTTGTTGGGTGTGTTTTCTTAAAAACAAAAGTGAAGTGTTTGACGAGTTTGTAAGATTCAAGGCTGCAATTAAAAGGGAAACAAGTAGCAAGATGAAGATGTTGAGGTCTAACAATGAGGGAGAATTTAGCTCTCGAAAGCTTAAAGAATTCCTAACAAAAAAAGGAATTAAGCACCGATTAACAGGCCCTTACACTCCTTAGTAGAATGGAGTTAGTGCAAGAATAAATTGAACCTTGATGGAAATAGCAAGATGCCTACTGTATGAGAAGAAGTTACCTCTGAAATTTTAGGCTGAAGCAGTAAGCACCTCAACCTATCTTTTGAACATAATGGTAACCAAAATATTGGGGAAAAAACACCTTTTGAATATTCGTATGGTTTCAAACCTAATCTTGAACATTTAAGAGTCTTTGACAGTCCTTGTTATGTCTTCCAACCTAACATTAAAAGGAAGAAACTTGATTAAAAGGCTAAGGTGGGGATTTTGATTGATTATAACACTAAGTCCAGTGGTTACAAAATTTATGACTTAAAAACTAATAAAACTATAATTGCTAGAGATGTGAAAGTTACAGAATTTAGAATATGGAATTGGGATGTTGTAATGATTGAAGAATCAAAGCATGAAATTCAATACGAACTTCAGGCTCTTGAAGATGAAGATCTTGATAACATACTTGTAAGGGGAACAAGGTTGTTAAGTGATGTCGACAGCAGGTGCAATCTGTTAGAGTATAAATATGAGATATGTTGTTGTAACACACAATGTGTGTGAGAGAATAACAATCAATATACAAAATTCAAATTCTCCTCTCTCTCTCTCCCTCTCTCCCCTCTGTTCTCAATTCTCTTCTCCTTTGTGTGAATTCTTCTTCAATATTCTGATCCTAACATGGTATCAGAGCTATTATGCTTGCACATGAATTGATTCATGCTTTCGCAACTGATCATTCTATGTAAAAAAAAAATCCACAGCAGCCATGGCAGAATCTGAGAAACTGGTGGCGTTGAAGAGAACGTATGCAGATATAATATTGAATACGGCAAAAGCGGCACCAAAAATAGTAATGGAGTATGAGAGACAAGTGCTTCGCTGTCACAACAATCTCTGCAATTCAAAGGACGAGGCGCTTTGATTGCTTCTTGTTCCTATAGTCTTGGAGCAGTTGAGCTCAATAATTGCTCAGGAGGTGCAACATGAATTGAGGCTCGTCGCTGGTGTCAAGACTATTAAGAAGCAATAACATCCTCGAGACAATAGACTAAGATTGATGAGTTGGAGAAGGTGAGGAACAACCAAGGCCAGTTTTCAAATGGAAAAGTACAAGTTGATTCAAGTGCTTGATTATCACCGCCATTGATACTCGGCCAAAGCTCATCTCAATCAAAGCCTCCCCAATATCTTCTCATAAAAAAAACGTTTCTTTGTTCCAGATCCAGCAACAAGCAATGAGAATTAGAAAGAGACACATGTTTCCATTGAGTCTCATCGCAAAGAGAGCAATAATGATCAGATTGCATCAGAGAGTCATTGCGATGTGCATATAGACTGAAGACCTGAAACCTGCGGTGGTCAAGGCTATGGTTGTTGGGGCTGAGTCTGAGAGCGAGATTGTGGAAGTTGAAGGAGTGTATTGTTGTGCCAAGTGCATGATGAAGGTCGTTTCGTCTGGCAATTCTGTTCTCCTTCCAATAAGTGTGGTGCTAACGTGGAAGCTTAAATGCCGCATGATCTGATTTTGCTATGCTGGTGTGCACACTCGGGCAGAGACGTGTGAATTCTTTTATTTGTACCGAGGTGTCGTTTTGTGCATGCCAAATGTGTGTTTTGATTAGTTGAAAAAAAAAGGAAAAAGAAAAGAAAGAAATAAAGAAAAGAAAAAAAAAGAAGAAAAAAAAAGAAAAGAAAGAAAAAAAATCATTGAGAATTAGAAAATGAATTCTTACACAGATTAAGAGATTCATCAGCAAATGAAAAACTTCAGAAAAACTGAAGTAACCAAATGAAAAACTTCAGAAAAAAACTGAAGTAGACAAATGAAATTCAAACCCATTTTATCACCTCTCTTACCTCTCGTTTATTTCTTCTCATCCCTCTCTTCTCAAAGATGAAAAACTTTAGAAAAACTGAAGTACACAAAGGAAAAACTTCAGAAAAACTGAAGTACACAAAGGAAATTTCAATTAAGAAATAGACAAATGAAATGTCTTCTCTCTCTTCTATCTTCTTTGCCATTTGAGCATTTTTCTTTTTCTTCTCAATCGTATTCAAACTTATATTTCTTTTACATAGTGATTTCTGTCAAAAAGGATTATGTACTCATGTGTTTTGTTTCTATTGCTGCAATCTCATGCTTGGTTTATCTAAGCATGAGATTGAGGGGGGATGTTAGAGTATAAATATGAGATATCTTGTTGTAACACACAATGTGTGTGAGAGAATAACAATCAATATACAAAATTGAAATTCTCCTCTCTCTCTCTCCCTTTCTCCCCTCTGTTCTCAATTCTCTTCTCCTCTATGTGAATTCTTCTTCAATATTCTGATCCTAACACAATCTTGCTGAAACAAAGCCAATTGATGTGGAAGAAGCCATGAATTCACATGCATGGATGACAACAATGAAAGAGGAGCTGATGATGATTGAAAAAAATGAGACTTTGAGGTTGATTGACAAGTCTGCTCACAAAAATATCATTGGGGTAAAGTGGATTTTCAAAACAAAGTTAAGTGCAGATGGGAGCATAAATAAACACAAAGCAAAGCTTGTAGTCAAGGGCTACTCTCAAGAACCAGGTATCGATTATAATGATACATTTCCCCTAGTATCAAGGCTAGATATTATAAAAATGTTGTTGATTTTAGTTGCATAAACAGACTGGCTTGTGTGGCAATTAGATGTTAAGTCTGCATTCTTAAATTGAACACTCAATGAAGAAATATATACTGAACAACTTGAAGGATTCAAAGTAGATATCACAACCAACAAAGTGTATCTTCTAGAGAAAGCCTTGTATGGACTGAAACAAGCTCCTAGAGCTTGGTACACCTGATTGGATGGACATCTTTTAAGTTTGGGGTTCGAGAGAAGCATGAATGAACCTAATTTGTATGTGAAAAGGGTTGTTGAACATATCTTGATTGTATCAATATATGTAGATGATTTATTGATTATAGGAAATTAAGAGAAACTAGTGGAGGAATTTAAAATCAACATGAAGAACAAGTTTGAAATGGATGAACTTGGATCGCTGTCATATTTTCTTGGCATGGAAATAACACAATCAAAGCAAATGAGTTTTCTATGTCAAAAGAGCTTCACCATGAAGCTACTGAGTAAGTTTGCAATGGAAAATTGCAAACCTGACAGCACTCCTATGACAGTGGGACAAAAATTGACAAAGAAGGATGGTGCCTCTAAAGTTGATGGAAGAGTTTATAGAAGTTTGATTGGAAGTTTACTTTACTTAACTACTACACATCCAGACATAGTATTCACTATCAATTATCTATCAAGGTTCATGCAAAGTCCAAGCCAAATTCATTTTATTACTGCTAAAAGAGTCCTAAGATATCTGAAAGGAACACTGGAATTTGGTATGAACTTTGTTAAAACAAATACTGCTAATCTAATTGGATTTTCTGATAGTGATTGGGCAAGGAGTGATGAAGAAATGATGAGCACTTTTGGATTTTGTTTTTCAATGGCGGGAACTATTTTTTTTGTTGAACTCGAAAGAAGCAACCGGCTAGTGGCTCAGCTTTTATCGCAGAGGCAAAGTACATAGCTGCTTATGTGGCAGCAAATTAATTGGTTTGGCCAAGGAAAATTTTGAGAGAATTAAGCTTCGAACAAACTGAACCTAAAAAATTATTGTGTGACAACATGGCTGCAATCATAATATCTAAGAATTATGTTTTTCATAACAGAACAAAACACATGAAAATCAAATTTCATGCAACAAGGCATTTTCAGCAAGAAAGAGAGCTAGAAATGAATTACTGCCCTACTAAGGAATAATTAGTTGATTTATTCACCAAATCCTTAACTAAAGAAAGGTTTGAAGACTTAAGAGAGAAGGTAGGAATATGCGACCCTTGGAACTAAGGAGGAGTGTTGAAGATTGAAAACTTTGATTCTAGGACTGCAACTGGATTGAAGTTAGAAGATCCGTTGCAAATTAATTTGCAGTCACGTATTTACAACAGAACGCATCTGTTGCAAAGTCCGTTGCAAATAAATATTTGCAACGGCCTCCTTTCTTGTTTGCAACGGACACGTCCGTTGCAAACACCCCCTTTTTTTAGTAGTGAGATCATTAGTATTTTAATTTATGTTTAATAAGATCAAGTTCTTTAGTTATTTTCAATTTCCTAATTAGACTAAGAATCTACAATTTCCTAATTAGACTAGAATTCCTATTCTTGTAAGGATTCAATTTTCTTCTATAAATAAAACTAAGGGATGAAAGTACCTTTAAGTGATTCTACTCTAAATTCTCCAAAGAAAATTGTTTAAATTTTGATTGTCTTGGTTCTCAAGTTTTTGCAAACCAAAGAAGAAATTTTCCACTGATATGAACCGTGGTTGTTTTTCTGGGCTTAGACACAGTAACAGTTACTGATTTGAATAATAATTGTTTGTCTTCAATTTCAATTTTTCCAACAGATATTGGGTCAGGATTCGGTAATTTGCACCATGAGGTTTGGATCATCATGTAGTTTGATCTAGTCCTTGGGTTGCAGATTACCACTTCCTCACTGACAATGCAGAGCTTTCTATCGAACCTGGACGAGTTTAAGTTACTTGAGGTGGCTACACTACAGGTAAAAAAAGAAAAAAACCATTCTTTTGATCTTCGCATCATTTCTTTCTAAACTCTCCTTTTGTTTGCTGGCAGTCAAAAACATCTGTTGAAAAAGTGTATTTTCTTTAGTTGGTTGCTATTCCGAGAGAGCTAGCTACTGATGCTACTGAGAGCTAGCTAGCTACTAATACACGTATTAGTGTAAAACATCAGATGTCTCATTGTTAGGTGGGCATGTGATACTGCTGAGAGCTAGCGGCACAACAGCACTAATAATTCTTTGCCATTTCTAACTCTAGATTTTGATCTTGTTGGCAAACTATAGATTTTACTGGTGGTTCCACTCTCATGAAATGGTTCAGGTATGGCCATGCTGGAAAGTAATGAGTTCACACATCCAACCCTGATACTTTATTAAATAGGGTCAGCCGAATCCTATTGATTGCAGCTTTCAACGGACCAAGGTATGTTTAAATTGTTTAGTTTTTTTTCCCTGATGCCCTGACGAAAGAAGCATAAATAAGAGCAAGTTATCTAATCTAGATTTCTGGTTCGTTGAAAATCGAACATGGTTGTCACATGCCAAGTTCCCATCAAGAATATTTTGAAACTTCTTGAAGCATATTGAGGTTTTCTGTAAGACATGGCATGGAATTACATGAATCTATATGCTACTTTTCTTGAATTTCTGTAGCACTCCCAATAGCTTCTTCCTTGCTTTGACTGAAGTCCATGAAAGCCTTGAAGATTAAAAATTTCACCATCTCCACCAATCGGTGTCTTATCACTTGGAAGAGCCTGACGAGTTGCAGGAATAAGTCTCGAAATTCATTTTTCTTTCTTTTCACAGAAGTTAAAACAAATATATTTCTTTCTGATTGAAGTGTCTGAATATATTGATAGAATTTCAAAAGACTGACTGCGTATACAGAGAAGATTTTAAGGAATAAAAGAGACATGTTTGATGTAATGAGCAATAAAAGACTACATGGATCTGCATCTGCTGTGGCATGTTTGTCTCTAACAGTACAGCTTTTCCCTCTAACATCTTAACAGGTGACCCAATAGTGTTGGACTTTTGATTTGAACAATTGTTTAGAACAGTTACTGTTGAGAATAAAAATATAAAAAAACAAGAAATCCTGAAAAACCTGAAAATCACAAATATTGGAATGAATCACACTCAATTTATTCAATTGAAACTTGTCTATTTATAGGCTTACAAGACCTAGAAATTGAAATAAACTAGAACTCTCAATAGACTATGAGAGGTTATTGGATAAATAATAGGTTTGTTGATAAAACCTATTATGAATAGTAATTTCAACTAAATTAAAAGACTATAACTAAATCTTCTTATCTTCAAAGCTAATCACATTAAAATCTAACAAATAGTGAGACTTTTTGGGGCTTTTTGTGAGCTCTTACACCACAAGAAAATAGAACGAACTTGCCCAGCTTCGAAGTTGCAAGATGATTTTCTCTCTCTCTGCAGAACTGA
>CM055441.1:8821773-8909788 GCA_029228465.1 Salix viminalis
AGGAAGTGGAAATGAAAAGTGAAAAAAGAAAAGAAAAAGGCATAAAAAGTCACACGGCAAGTTCGAACCAGTGACATCCACTTAGAAAAACTGAGCAACACTATTGTAATTATGACCTTTTTTAGTATATAGTATAATTTCGAATTAATTGAACTCTTATAATTGGGATTTAGGGTTCTTGAATAAAAAAATATGGGGAAAGGAAAGGTAGGATTTTTTTTTGGTGAGTGGGGAGAGAGGGGTTTGTGGTGTGTTTTTTGGTGAAGGCAGGCCTGTCAAATATTCCATCTTGCCCTCTGAATCCCTCCTTCTTCCCAATCGCATCATTGCCTTCTAATATGAGATAAAAGGCTGGAGGTTTTTAATTGATGAATCATCCAGAGGCTTGATTTCTGGAGATTGGATTGAGAAAAAGCAATACAGTTGTGATTGAGGGATTTTGAGAAGCTAGGATCTCGGCTGCATAGCCAGGATTGGAAAGCTAAAATCAAAGGACTGTGATTCTTGGCCTGATTGCAGGTTTTAATTGGACTCAATTGAATCGATTTGGACAAAATTAATGAATCATTTGGATTAATTGAATCCGCTGGATTAAATTGGACTGATTTGAAAAGAACAATTTAGGGGGGATTAATCGAGCCCTGGAATATTTCTTTCTTTTCAATATAGTCCTTGTATTTTCAAGGCTTCATTTTTAAGTCAAATTGATTCCTAATTTCAATTATCTTATTCAATCAAGTTCTCAATAGATTATCCTTAAACATTCAATTTCTTTTACTTTAACTAAATTAAATTAAGATTTTTTATTTTAATTTTCTCTTCAATTCAACCCTCAATTATGACCCAAAATTTCTCAAATTCATTTCTTGCCTGTGTTATTGTTTTGATTTCAACCCCAGTTATGAATTCTTAATTTTTTTTTAATTTTCTCATTATTGTTTAAGTGTAAAAAAAATAGGTTTTGACATGTTTCAACAACAATTACTAGAAAATTGTGATTGTTTACTCACTTTTATAGTGCTGGTTAAATAAGCTTATCTTTTTGGCAAACGGTGATATTCTTTCAGCTTTATATATATATATATATATATATATATATATATATAATTCTTTAACTTAAATAATATTAATTTATGAACAAAAATAAAAAATCAATTTATCTTCGAACAAGTTAAACGCATGCCCACTCATGTCCAGGTTTCATACAGAATATGATTCGAGCAGAGGGTCTTTTTGTCAAGTGATGAGAAGGCATCCTCTCTTTTAAGCTTTAATTCCACGATTCCGAAAAGCTCATCTACAATCGAGTATGTTGTCGTTGATAATAATGCTGGGAGTAATGTTGGAAATTGTAATTATTTCTCTCAAAATAAGATTTTATTTTAATAAAAAACATTAATTAATTTCATGTACAATATATAAACCCATAGTTTAGATTTTTATTTTAATAATTAGTATATTTTACTTTGAAAAAGGTTAAATAGTAATAAAAACAATTAATATAGTTTAAAAATGATAATAACTTTTAATGGTCCATGGGGCGCATAAATTTTGGCATGTCACTTTTCAGAGACCAATAATAATGTATTGAAGCGTGAGGACAACATATTAATTATTTAAGAACTGGGCTATACGTGTCTTTGAATACATTTCATTTAACAAAAGAGGAATGGTGAAAAAATAAATATAAATAAAAGTTTATGATGGGATGATTGTTGATCATCATCATTACCCCCACATATCTACTACATTTTTTAGTACTTATTAAACTCTACCTACCGATAGAGTACCGATCAAAAGTTCGTATTAGAAAATAATGTTTTATACATGTAAAATATATTTATTATTTTTAATTAATTAATTCAATATTAAAATATAAAGTTGGTAGAACAAAAATGTTTTGCATAACAACCTCTTCAAACATAAAAGTCATGGCTTTATATTTATAGAAAATCCTAAAAATTCTATAAATAACAAAATATATATTTTTCTTCTTAAATAGTATCCATATATTATTTAAGGATAATCTTTATAAATTTAATCATTCAAATCTCTACTTGATTATTCTGGGACAACAATTATAATCTCTAAATTAAATATATTCTAGTGTTTATTTTTAAAATTATTTTCAATCAAGACATAATTGTTTAATTATCCTAGTTTGATTTCTAACTAACAATTTTAATATGTGGGGCTCATTAAGTTTCTAATATGTTGTTCCAAATATAATTAAGCAATTTAATTTATTATCAATTCAATAATTAATTAATTTATATTTGAAGAACAATTATACATTATCTAGCAACGTGTCATGATCCACCAAATATTAGAAAAATCATAAACAAACTTGATTAAGCCATTAAACAAACTTGTTAATTTATATTTGACTCAAAAAATTTATCCTTACAGTAAACAAACAATTATTGTCATATTTAAAGCATGCACATAATACCTCACAATTTGTCATGTCTTGTCCAAAATATACACCGCATACTTCACAGCTTGTTTCGTGATATTCTGTAATGTCCTAACAAAATGTATATGAAGGGGATTTCTCTTAAAAAATTAATTGGATATAAAAAATATAAAAATAAATTATTAATTAAAGTGCTTCTATTTATGTAATTTGCTAATGAATGAAAATGCATGTTATTTTTTTTTGGATTTGAGAAAACTTTACTTCTTTTTAGGCATTCTTTGTGGGACTACATTAAACATATAAAACCTCATATATCATAGACTCTTATAAAATAAATATGTCCTGAATCGAACTCATAAATTACAAGTCGGTTTTTTTTTTATTATTATCATGCCATGCACTTTAATATCATATTACCTCTATACCTTTAGGCACACAATAGAAACAAGCTACAAGACAAAGGAGCACATTTTCCACTTAGAATGATGGTATTTGGTAGCAGTGGATTTGAGTGTGAGGCAGCTAGGACAAGGGCCACTTCCTTAAAATAAAATATTTGTGTATTTAAAGGCACACACAACTCAAAACAAATAAATGGGTTTTTTTTTATATATATATATAAGATTACATAAAGAATACAACTCACACATCTCGATTGCTGACCTTGCTTTATTCTATTCCAATTTATATGATTCCATTCTCTTTCTACCCTTTTCTTTTGTATTGTTGACTACGAATGATATTTTCTTAAAAAAACAATAGCAAAATAATAAAGTTTGAAGTTTATTTTTTTTTAAAAAAAAATGGTATAAATCACAATCGAGAATGTGATGGTATTTAAAAAAAATATTAATTGGGTTTGAAAGAATCATAATGAGAAAAGAGAAGAGAGAGAGAGTGATCATGAACACATATCAAAATTTTAATTACTAAAATACTAGTATCATTATAAAAATATCAACGAGACAAATTAATCAACACTAAACTCACTCTAATCATTGTTGTTGACCTTTCTTGGTGATGTGAATGAGTCCATAACACATCCTACAATACCAAAAGATCCATTAGAATTGTCAATTAGACCAATTTACATGATTAAGGACAAAGAAGATCATATATGCATTCAATAGGATTACACAGTATTTAAGCCGAGTTGAACTTCAAAAAAGTTATAGAAAATGATAATCAAACCTTATTTAATTTAATTTATATGTAAAATAGGCTTGGTCCATTAATAACATAAATCTAATTATTTCACAATGATAGATTGTTCGAATAGATCATGTGGAAAACTTTGATTAATTATGTGTTTCCATATATTTTACACATTTTCTATAAGTTTAGGAGTCTTTATTTTATATATAAAATATTTATAATAGCGAGGAAGCTCATATTAAATAAGTTTGATAATTCAACGATCCTTATCTAATATGAAAAATAAAGGTAACAAGGAGTTCATGTTTTACAAGGCAAACAAAGGGAAATAAAAAACGTATTTGGAATAGTTTCCTTATCATTCAAAGACACTAAATGTGGTTTTGACTTTATGTTTTCTAATTTATAGTTTTATACTAACAAACATAACGCAAACTTTAATTGTTGGATTGAGCAAAACAAAAAATTCTTAGAAGATTTCAAATGCTTTGTTTTATTTAGAGTCAACACTTTACAGTGGTCGAACTCCAAATTTTTCTTACAATAAAGTCCAAAAGCTACTAGGAGATCTAAATAAAATGGAAAAAAAAGAATCTTAAATAAACTAGAAAACTAATGCAATTTATAACTATCCATATGGATGTAGACTATAAAAATAAGTGTGAGACTTGAAGTGAAATTTACTTATCCCACGTTGAAAAGTTAAGAAAATAATTTGTATTAATGGAAATTATATTTAGCTATCTCGCTACGAAAAATCAAAATATAATTTATATGAATATAGGCTATAAAAAAGAAAAATAAGACTACATAATTATAAATTGATTTATATTTTTTGAATTTATTAAAAAAAAAGAATGAAATCACATTTGGATTCTAGGCCCCGTTTGTTTGCTGGAAAGTGGTTTCCTGGAAAGTGGTTTCCTGGAAAGTGAATTCCTGGAAAGTGGTTTCCTGAAAAGTGAATTCCTGGAAGGTGGTTTCCTGGAAAGTGAATTCCTGAAAAGTGAATTCCGATGTTTGGCAGTGTTATGGAAAATGAACTGGAAAACACTTTCCAGTGTTTGTTTGTGTTATGGAAAAGGAATTGGAAAATAATTTATTAATAAATTAAATTTTTTTTCAAGATTATCTAATATATATAAAATATTTAATATAAAATATTTAATCACTTAAAATAAAAAAATGAAATCTAAAAAGTATAATGATGAATTTTTTTATTATATCCTATATTCATACATAGCTTATTTTATAAAATATAACAATATATGTCATATCATATTATAGAGAAATAAGCTTGTGAAATATTTTGTAAGTAAAACTTATTATTAATATATATTTTTTCCAATTTTAAAAGCTTAAAATAAGTTTTTTTTAATTTTAAATCAAAATCTCAATGCAAAATTTTAATTTAGGGTGATTAAAAAAATAGAATTTTTTAAGATTTAAATTATTAGTTTTGTGTTTTTTAATTGTTAATATCGAAATTATTATTTTTTTTATAAAAAATAATACTTTAACATGTTTCTATTTTTTTTTTAAAAAAAACAATAACTAGCTAGCTCACGGAAAGTGTATTCCGGATTTTAAAAGAGAAGTACACTTTCCGGATTTTAAGCCTTAGGTTTTCCTTGGCTGGAAACAACTTTCCTGTGTTTGTTTGCTGGAAACAACTTTTCAGGAAAGTTGTTTCCAGCAAACAAACACTGGAAAGCAAGGAAAGTGAATTCCGGGAATTCACTTTCCTTGAAACAAACAAGGCCCTAATGAGTAACCGAATCCAAATCAGCAACCAGATGAGTTCATGTTTCATAGCTACTTTTTTTTTTATCTGAACATTTGTTTTTCTTTAAATGGTGTTGATAAGTGAAGATATTAAAACTTCGCTTTCCCCTTACGCCACCCCCCTTCCTCTTCCAAAAAAAAATCCATGTTACATGTTTGCTCACGTGTCATCTCCACGCTTCTAAAACCGACACTCATTTTTCGTCACCTTTTCAATTTTGGGAAAATAACATATATATCCTCTATAAGTCATTCAGTTCTCAATTGGACGTCCCGTCTATTCGATAATCATGACCGTATCAGAACTTTCCTTTGAAAATCAGACCTATTTATCCAACAAACAAGCCTTTTGTGTTTTACCATGATTCATAATGGCTTTGTTATTTGGGTAATCCTTGATAGATGAGGGATCTAGTTAGCAATTTTCTTTACTTGAAGTACCTAGATGAGGAATAATAGGTAATTGAGAGACAAATGCGTACTTTGCCCTAATTGTCTTATTCTATTTAAAAACACAAATTCTTCTACTCACTCTCCTCCACTACCATCCCCCCCTCCCTCTCTGGTCTCTAATGGAGCTTCTAATTCTCTCAATGTTCACTTTCTTTTTCCTCTCACGTGCTCAACTGCCCGGCACATGGGATCTCCTAGTCCCTAACGCTGGCATATCTTCCATGCACACAGCAGTTACGCGCTTCAACACTGTAGTCCTTCTTGACCGGACCAACACCGGCCCATCTCGTAAAATGCTACGAAAAGGCCACTGCCGTCTCGACCCCCACGACGCCGTTCTCAAGCGCGATTGCTATGCCCACTCCGTTCTCTTCGATATCCAAACCAATCAAATCCGTCCTCTCATGATCCTCACTGACACCTGGTGCTCATCCGGTCAGTTTCTCCATGATGGAACTCTCTTACAAACAGGTGGTGATCTGGACGGGTTCAAGAAGATCCGAAAGCTAGACCCGTGTGACTTTAACGGGTCTTGCGATTGGGTCGAGCTTGATGACGTGGAATTGAGCGAGGGGAGGTGGTATTCTAGCAATCAGATACTGCCCGACGGGTCGGTGATTATAATTGGTGGTAGAGGAGCTAATACTGTGGAGTACTATCCGCCTCGAAACGGTGTCGTGTTGTTTCCATTTCTTGCAGACGTGGAAGATAAGCAGATGGACAATTTGTACCCTTATGTTCATCTCCTCCCCAACGGTAAGCTTTTTGTGTTTGCTAATAATAAAGCAGTTTTATTTGATCACGAGACTAATGAAGTCGTGAAAGGATATCCACCGTTGGATGGGGGCCCAAGGAATTACCCATCAGCTGGATCATCAGTTATGCTGGCATTGGAGGGTGATTATTCGACGGCTGTGATTGTTGTTTGTGGAGGGGCCCAGTATGGTGCTTTCATTGAAAGGAGCACTGACACGCCGGCGCACGGTAGTTGTGGGCGTATTGTGGCTACATCACTCGACCCGATTTGGGAAATGGAGGACATGCCATTCGGGCGGATCATGGGTGATATGGTAATGCTACCCACCGGTGATGTTCTGGTTATCAATGGAGCTCAAGCTGGGACCCAAGGGTTTGAGATGGCATCAAACCCGTGTTTGTATCCACTTCTATACAGACCGGACCAACCCGTTGGGTTACGGTTCATGACACTGAATCCGGGAACTGTACCCAGATTGTACCATTCAACAGCAAACTTATTACCAGATGGGCGTGTGATGGTAGCAGGAAGTAACCCACATCATATCTACAATTTCAAAGCTGAATTCCCGACTGAGTTACGGATTGAAGCATTTTCACCCGAATATTTGTCACCGGATCGGGCTAACATTCGACCCGTGATAGAGGAAATACCCGATACAGTAAGTTTTGGGGAGGCTTTTAATGTGATGGTGTCGGTTACGTTGCCTGTGGTGGGGCTTGTAGAGGTAAATTTTGCAAGTGCACCCTTTTCAACACATTCCTTTTCACAAGGACAGAGATTGGTTAAATTAACGATTACACCCTCAGTTCCGGCCAGTGGCAATCAGTATAAAGTAGAGTGCAAAGCGCCCCCTAATGGGGCGGTGGCTCCGCCAGGTTATTACATGGTTTTTGCAGTTAATCAGGGTGTGCCAAGTGTTGCACGTTGGGTGCATCTGGTGGCTTAACTGGTTGTGTGTTTTTTTTTAAAACTTTAATTTATTTCTGGGTCAAGTGGAATGCTGTAATTGTTTTTTTGTTTTTTTGGTAATAGAATGCTGTAATTGTTGATACAATGAAAAGGATATAGCATGTAGATGTCGTCACTTCCATCACCGAAGATCCCTTTTGGGACCCCTTCAATGTCTATTATCCTCTGTGAGGGACCTATGTAATTCCAATTGGATGTTTATGAACAAACAGACAACGCTTTAATGGACCTTTGAAAATGGAGAGGTACCTAGCTATGGATTCAATTATTTGATTGCCATTGAGGGATATCTAAAATACATATTTTTGACATGAGAAGAAAAATACAATGTAAACTTCAATTGTAAAATAAATAAATAAAAGTTCAATATCAATTATCTAAAAGCGTGTTTTTTTTATAATGTTTATCAGTTATGAAAAAATAGTAATTCATATTAGGCTTTTTTTTACCTTTATGGTTTGTAAGAAAACATTAATGAGCTTGATTTGTTTTTTTATTTATTTCAGATTGATTTGTTTTTGAAATAGTTTTTTGATGTCATTTATAGGTTTATCAAGTTTTATCAAGTGTTTTTGTGGGTGTTTTGGATAAACACAAATAGATTGAAAAATAATCTTTTAGATAAGAAACTCACAAGTCCTAATTTTTAAGCCACTATGGTGGCCAAAATCTGGACAAGACAAGGTGACGCATCGCCTAATAATTTTTTTAAAAAAAAAACAAATGGGGTAGCATATGCAATCCTTAAACTTTTTCTTTTCACAATCAAGCCTTTTTAAGCATCCAATTTGATGTTTTTTTTTCTAGGGATGGTTGAATTAAAAGATAGAGGATGAAAGTGAAAAACTCGGGTAGTACATGTGATTTTTTAGAGTTTATTTGAAAAGTATATTTTATACTTAAAGTTAAATTATGTGAGGAAAATATTGTTTCTCTGCATCATTAACATTGTGGGTTACAATAGTAATATGTTTTTTTTTCTTTTCATTTTGACCCTTTTTGTTTTTTTTTGGTTATTATATTGTGTTTACTGGTATTTAGAGATGATAATTTATTTTATTTTTCCTTTTATATTGGTTGAGAGTAAACTACATGATTTTATTCTTCAATTTTCATTATTTTCATTTGCCTTTTATATGAGTTTTTTTAATAGTTATTAATCTATTTTTGTTATCGTATAGTTAAATAAACAATAGTTTAAAAAAAAACAAGTTATTAATCCCACTAGAGTCTGTTATTCAATTTGTAGGTTTGAAGTGCAAACACAAGTTATCTGATTTACTAGTTTGACAAGTTTACCCATTTAACTTGTCTTTGGACTTATTAAATTGATTGATTCATTTCGAGTCACCTCTCATATGGTTTAATTGAATACTCTAGTTAAAGCATAAAAACAGGTTAATAGGTTTAAAGATTGATATGCTTGATTGAATTTAATGATACTACTAAAACAATCTTTACTCTTAATATTTTTTTAAAGTCTTAAAATAAAATTATTTTGACCTGCAGTTGAGTGCGATGGAATCTACTAGTTACCTATAAAACTAAAATGTGTGGGTTTGGCACTATTTACCTATTTGGATAAAATTTTTTTTTAATTTAGTCCTCAATATTTTATTTCTAACAATTTTATCCTAATTAAGGACCAATTGATTTTGATTTCTCAAGAAAGGGTGAGATTGAAAGGATCAGGAAAAAAAAGACACTTTACATGGTCTTCCATGAGTTTAAAACAAAATATATTTTGCTCCTCAAATTTTAGAAATCATGCACACTATACAATTTTGATGCCTCCATATTTTTCAGTATCATTTTTGGTAAAAAAAAGTTCATTTTTGTTATTTTTTAGTCCCTAATGGAAAAAGAAGTAAGAGGAGTCGTTAGATTCCGACATTAGAGAGAGAAACACATCATTGACATCGATTTAGGCCACTAAAACAAACAAAAAATGTGTCAAATTGTTCCATTTAATAAGAGGAGCTCATATTATGTGTTTTTTTTACCTTTAAGATTCATAAAAAAAACAAATTTAAGTTCAAGTTGATTTTTGGTTCAAAATGATTTTTTTATGCTGATTTTTGGTTTTTTTTTATGCCATTGATAGACTTATTATGATTAATAAAGTGTTTTTTAGGGTCTTCCAGGTTAAAAAAAATGGTTGGAAATGGGTTTTCCAGCTGAAAACTCTTAATCCCTGATCTTTCAACCACTGTTATGGACAGAATCTGGACGAGAGCAAGTGATGTGTCGTCGAATAATTTTTCTTTAAAAAAAAATAGGGCGGATATATGCCCAAAAAGCAGTGAAAAAAGGGCCCAATCACGCGCATTACCACGCAACCTGCGCGTTGACTCAACATAAATGGGTGAGGCATATCAACGCCCGACCCTTTTTTTTCCCATGTTTGTTATGGTTTTTTAATGTAAAAAAGTTATATTTAGATTAATACCCTCTCTTTTTTAGTATGTAAATAAACTATATTTTTGACGATAAATAATTTTTACTTTAAGACAATGTTTCTTATATGTATAACCATGCATCATTTTTATTTTATTTTATTTAGTTAATTGAATGTGTTTGTCTTTGCTTATTATCGTTTGATTGAGTTAAAAAATAATAAACAAAATATAACAAATTGCCTATAATATTAATGACGTGACTCTTATACTGTAAATTCTTCTACTGTCCACCCTCTAACAATTAACTGTGAATTATAATATTGTTTTTTGACAAATTTTTATTGTGGTACTCAAATGTTTTCTCTGAACAATCAAGCCTTTTTAAGCACCTAGTTTTACATTTTTTTAGATGAGAGGGTTGAATTAAAAAACTCAAGTGATATATGTGATTTTTTAGAATTTATTTGAAAAATATATTTTATACTTAAATTTAAAAGATGTGAGAGAAGCATTGTTTCTCTACACCCATTTGAATTGTAGGTTACAATTGTAATCCGCATTTGTTTTTCATTTCGACCTCCTCTTTTTTTGTTTTCTTAGTGTTTTTTTATTTATAATTTGGTCCTTATATTATGCATTTATTTGTATTTAGAGTTGATATTTTTTTTTATATTGGTTGAAAAGTAAATTGCATGATTTTATTATTCAGTTTTCACTAATTTTGATTTGCCTTTTATATAGTTATTTTAGTAGTTGATAATTTATTTTTGTTATCGTGTAGTAGAATAAAAAATAGTTTTTTTAAAAAAGTTATCAATACTACTTGAGTTTATTATGCAATTTGTAGGTTCGAATAGTTGATAACGTGATACAAGGTATTGGATTCACTAGTTTGATAGGTTTATTGACGTGGGTTGTGTACTGTGGGCTTGCATAATACAGTGCGGCCTCTTCTTCTCCGGGCTGTGAGGTGAATTTGTCTTGGGTGTGTGTGGTTTAGGTTCGAGGATGTTCGGCTGGGCATGCGCTTAGGCTAGTGTTGGCTCTCTGTGTGGCGCCCCTTTTCGATCGTCGCTTCTTGCTCAGATGATGCCTGGACTCGTGATTTTGGATCAATTTTAACAATTTTAATGAGTTGCCGTCATCATTCAAAATTGTCATTAGATTACTGATCACTTATAGCCAGCCATCTAAACTCTGTTTTTCTTGGTGTGAATCACACAAAATGCATCCCCATGAAGCAAGTGCAAATTTCCACCGGTAACAATAAACCATAACACCAAATATAATTTCTGGATCATACAGTATCACTATCCGATAGAATAATAGAATATACCACCTTAAGCTGCAGTGATTATTTATATACTGGCCGGCACAAGTATTTCAGGCCATCGAACCTCGAGAACCATCCTCACAGCAGTCAGCCACCGCCACACTCCTCTGCACGCTTTTGTATGAATATCGCCGAGCCAGGAGCACATACACAACCAAGTTCGCCGCGGTGATGCCGGCTAAGAGCCAGTAAAAATAGTCGAGGCGGCTACTGTTCAAGTCTTTTCCAAACCAGCTCCTGCCAAATCTCCCGGTCACATGATCGATAGCTGTTATCAGAAGACTACTAATGAAGTTTGCAGCTCCAATCACGCTGAGGTAAAAGGCAATGCCGAGGCTTCTCATAGAATCAGGAACCTGGTCGTAGAAGTACTCCTGCAAGCCCACCAGAGTGAATGCATCTCCCACGCCAACAATGATGAATTGCGGAGCCAGCCAGAAGACGCTCATTGAAAGTGAACCCTTCACCGGATCCTTCTCTACAACACCCAGTCTCTTCCTCTCCACCAGTGCTGCAACTACCATCGTGGAGATTGAGAAGAGCATCCCGAAGCCAATTCTCTGCAGGACTTTGATGCCTCGCTCATTTCCTGTAGCCCTTCGCAATAACGGGACAAGGATCTTCTCATAAACCGCCACGGCTACTAGCATTCCGATGGCGGAAAGCGCGAAAATTGAGGCCGGAGGGATCTCCAGGCCATGACCCATGCTTCGGTCCAGCATGGTGCCTTGCTTGACGAAGAACGTGGCTGTTTGCGATACAGAAATCCCAAATGGTAACGTGGCTAGCCATATGGGGGCCAAATTGAGAACAAGCTTCATCTCTTCAACTTTGGTCACGCTTGCTAGTGTCCAAGGGTTTTGCTTTTCAGCACAATTTTCCCAATCCTCCACTATGGCGGCTTTGTCAAGAAACCTGCAACTCATCTGGGATCAGTGGGAGACATTTTGGATGATACATGCATGCATGCAAGCTAGCCTAAGTAATGGAGATCAATCATTCAATGGAAATCAATCATTCCGTTCACTCGCTTACTTGAGCCTTTCCGTATGGCAGAGAAGCCTCCCTCTACCCACCCGTGACCCGGGAAGTTCATGCAATTCAGCAGGATCAGAAGGGTATGGCAGCTTTCTCTTTTTGAAGGCTGCTACCAGGACCTGCAGCATCGGGGTTAAGGGGCTCCCAGATGGCGCATGGTAGCGGTAAAATGGCCTTCCCACAACGAAGATGGCGAGTGATAAAGCCATAACTGCCGTCAGAATGATATCTGCAGCCCCCCAACCAAGATGATCCTGTACATAAACAATCACAGTCACTCCCGAGTAGGAGGCCGCAACAAAGGCCTAAGTTCCACCAGTTGAAGTAGGACATCTTTTTCTTTCTTTCTTCACTGTGATTCTCGTCAAATTGGTCAGCTCCAAAACTCTCCAGCGAGGGTTTGTGCCCTCCGGTTCCTATGGAGATCATGTAAATGGCTAGAAAGAAGACCAATTCATGAACCTTCCGAGGCTCCAGACACACAGCTGCGTCACAAGCCTTTAGACTTGGCACCAACGTGGACAGTGTTAGGAGAATCAAGCCCTGGTCAATCAGATAGATAAAATTACACCTTTCAGAACAAATTTGACAATAAAAAAAAAAACTGTTCCGAAGAGAGTACGGAATTAACAGGTAAATAATTCTTGGCTTTTGCTAATACGATGATTTTTTGCTTCTGTTCCAAGAGTAATTTTAGTTTAAAAAGTATTTCTTACCTTTTCTTTAATTTTAATATAATAACATTAAAAATTATCCTCGCACCATGGAAAAAGAATTTACCAGAAGATAGACGACAGATGAAATAAAAACAGTTGTGAATCGGCCCAAGCAAGCATCAGCAAGAAAGCCTCCAAATAAGGGCATCAATGTGGTCACACCAGCCCAGTAGTTTACATTCCTAGCCGCTGTCTTGAGGTCTTGATGAATCACCCTGGTAAGGTAAATGACGAGGCTCGTTGCCACTCCAAAGTAACTCAACCTCTCACTGAATTCAATGGCTGCCAAAAATAAAAGCCCATTAATTCTGAGAAAATAATAATCATAACCTCAAATCTCATTCTGAACCCTAAACGAAAGCCGTGCCATAGAGTTTCTGGGCATCGACCCATTTCTGTGACAGATTCTTCTTCTTCTTCTTCTTCTTCTTCTTCTTCTTTCTGTCATGAGATTCTACAAGTAAGCAAAAGACTTGTGCCATTTTTGTGGACCTTACCACGTATCTTTGTAGCCCATTAAGAGCCACATTCATTGGCCACATAAAGCAGTAGGGACCCCACGCAAAGCATAAATTCTTCTTCATGTGTGATTGTAAGCGAGGAATCAATTGTATGGACTCTTACTGATGTTGACAAGAACATGTAGGAATAATTGCATTTCATGACTAAACAAAACACAAGCACGTCCAAGTTGATATATATATTTCTCCTATTGCCTGTTGGGTGACTAGCTATTCGATCTTATAATTAACCTCCTATTTTGAGAATCTTAATTTTGTGCCTTTTCAACATCTTGAAAAGATCAACGGTAAGGATTGGGTTATATTACAGTCAAAAAATGGTTAAAGCTGATCAGAAGAAATATAAGATAATTAATATATATTAGATTACAAACCATGCAAGGCATGCAACCAAGAGACTGTTTTTTTTTGCCTTTATGAAAGAAAAAGAGATCGACGGAAGAGATTTAATCCAAGGATTGCTAGAATGCACAATAGGTCTCAATCAAGTAAACGAGAGCCTAAGTCATACACTATATATATTCTGGTTTTAAATATATTTATGAGTTTCAGTCTGTGAAAACTTTACCCAGATTCCACAAGAATAGAACCAAAAAGAAAGTAGTGGTATGAGTCCACCAGCTTGTGCTCTAACTCATGACTTCTGGTTCTATCAACATTACCATGGATAGTTTTTTTTTTCTTTCAAAAAACATATGCTCATGACAAAAATTGTATTTATGGCTAGCTTTCATGGATAGACATTCTCGTTTGAAATCATGGGAAGAAAAGTGATGAGTTCCATGAAGAGTACTCATCCGCCAGTATATTTAGTACTCATGGCTAAATTAATTTTCTGAAGGAGATCAGTTTATATAAGTCGATATTCCAGCTACGTACGGTTGAAAAGGAAAAGAAAGTATTGAATAGAAGTGAGACTTTATGCTCCGTGGCTTCATCCTTGTTGTAAGTAAGCAAAGACAGCATAAAATACAAATTAGGAGAATATTAATTTGGTGGCAACCCTTAATGCTTGATTGCAAGAAAATGTTGAGTCCTCGATCCTTACCGATGATGAAGAGTGATGCTTTCCAGACACCGGTGGAGGCCCTGAGGGGAACCCTTCCTTTGTGATCCACCGAGGAATCATAAACCCATTTCTCTTCATCAACTGTCTCTGCTCCCTTTTCAAGCTTCATCTCTTTTCAAGCAGATATATATATACCTGGTATTTTGAAGAGTGCTGCTGGCTGAGGATTTATGGAGAGATGGTGCGAAGAGAAGCTTGCTTTCGACGTCTTTATATAGAAGAGCGAGGATTTGCTTCGTTGACTCATCGAGCAAAATTCCTTGTTTCCAACAGACGACAAGAAGTAAAAATTTATGGTGTAAGAGAAAATGGATGTTTTATCCTTTTTACTTCCCACTCAAGATGTCATTGTCAGTCTACAGATGGGAATGGCATCCAAATGTTTTATTTTCTTAGTCCGGGACCATTTAGATCCTTTAAACTAGTAAAGAATCTCGTAACCTTGTAAAGTGATAGTGAAAATCGAATGCCTATTCCACTGGATTTTCATCCTTTTTACAACCTAAATTCAAAATGGAAAATATTTATGGACTTCGCTCCACAGAACCCACCACGTGATAATCATATTACCAAAACCTTCAATTTGCGTCGGAGACAACACTAGCCATTCACTAGCACTTTGATAGCTTTCTGAGTGGACAAACACTTTGATAGCCGTTCACTAGCCATTTCGTTTCAATCTAGTGCCCATCAAAGATAGTTATTTTTTTTTACTGGAAATCAGTCTTATTGTTTTTCCCACTATTTTGATTTTTATTCGTTTAAAGTGTTCTTTGATTTTTAAAATTGTTTAACTTTTGGTTGATTCTTCAGTAGTTGTTTGTTCTTAACAAGTTTTTAAGATGTGTTTTTTAATTGAATTATCAATTATTGGGGAGGTGAGGATTTGAAGGATGTATTTCCTAAATTTGTCTAGAGTGAGTTTTGACTATTCTTGAATGAGAGTCTCTTCCATTAGGTTCCTTTTTTTTTCTTACCATCTTATGATTGATATGGTTTCTTGTTAATAATGTGGTATTTGACTCAATGACTCTACATGAAAATCTATTTATTATAATCTTGATCATGCTATGTGCTTGGTTCACTATGGACAACAAGTAAAAAAGATGATCTTGAACACACTCTATAGTGATCAGATCATCACCAGTTACATAGGAAGCCAACTCTTTTTCAAACTTATTAACTAAACAAGGAGCGATGAGGTAGTAGAAGTTCCTAGCATAGATATAGAGTATGGTGTTTTGTTATTGATCCGCTAAATCTCTTGATATATGTAATACATTGTTCGTACCCCTTCAACATGTTGTTGGAATGTGACTTCGTTATTGCAACAAAAATAAGTAGTATCTTTGATGTAAATCTCTTAAACATGTGTTAAACAATCCACACCCAAAGACACCACTTCCAGGAAAGCCAAGTAAAGAGGTTGATAGGAGTGTGACACAAAAATGACTTGTATCAAGACACCAATACTATTAGATTCGAACCCCCATCTAACGAATAGTAATGTGTGAACGAGAAATATCGATTGACATCTTGAAGTTAGTTAAACCTTGATAAGTCATTTTCAACTATTTAGATAACCAAGGAAAATATAATTTCCACCTTCACAAGCACAAAAAATTGCAGCAGAAATCTAAATATCATTAAGCAAAAACATAATCTGAGACTTAGGTTACTTGTGTGTTTTTAACCTAAGCCCTAGAATACCCAAAGATTTGGACTTGTATAAAACTCACTTACGATCAAACCCAATCCCTAAGTAGATAAGCCCTACTAGTGTTTATAACCCCAAACCCAAAATACATATTTAAAATAAAAACTTTAAGTTGTCACATAAAAATAAGATAAAAGTGTCTGATTTGGTCTTCAATGTTAATGACTTGTGTTTTCTTCCTAGACTAATAGAATCATTATTTAATTAACCTAGCTTAAAAAACAAATTTTGTCAACTCATTAGTCTTTTTTGTAGACTAGGAAACTTCTTATTTTGAATGCTAAAAATCCTCCCTTCTTTAGGAAGTAATTTGAAAGAATTTCCTTACTTTCTTAAGAGAATAATATGTTGACTTGGATTCCATGTAATAATAGGAAAAATAAGCCCAAATCAAGGTCGGCTTGGGGCATAACACATCAACCCTCTTTAGAACTTGGATGTGACCTTTCCTAGACTTGAATTAGATGAATTAGAGTTTGCTCTTTAAGCTATATAGCCGTATTTTCCGCTCTAGGTCCATCTTATTCCATGTGCGCTAAACTAGTCCATTTAATATCTCTTTTAAGTCTCTTTATCCTAACTCTTTGTAATAGGTCTATTTGGCATCACAAATGGGTCAATGACATGTCTAGGAGTGGTGTTAGGATGATGATGATCATCTCATCTCTCTTTAAAGGATTCAACCTCAAATCATCATCACCTACATCAAATAGAGAAAGATCAGAAACACTAAAGGTAATACTAACACTATAATCACTTGGTAAATCAACTTTATATCCATTATCATTTATCATTTCCAAGATTTGATATGGTTCATCTCCTCGTGGATGTAACTTGGACTTCCTTTATGCTGGAAACCGCTCCTTTTGCATATGCATCCAAACCCAATCACCTAGCTTGTATACAACCCATGTGCCCTTTTTATTGGCTTTATTTGTATACACATGACTTCTTTTTTCAATATGTTACCATACACTCTCATAGAGTGTCTTCACCACCTGTGCTTTATGACTTATATCCAAACTAACCCTTCACCAACAGGTAAATGAATCAAATCCATGAGAGTTAAAGGGTTAAATCCATACACAATCATAAATGGTAAAAACTCAATAGTAGAAATGTACATTGTGATTATATGCAAACTATATGAATAACAAACAATCTTTCCAATTCTTCAATTTCTTTTGAATGACAACACACAAAAGTTGTGTTAAAATCCTATTGATTACTTTAGTTTGTCTATCTGTTTGAGGATGACATGTAGTTGAAAATAATAACCTAGTACCCAATTTTTTCTCATAACATCCAAAACTAACCAAAGAACTTAACATATCTATCATAAACAATGCTTTTAGGGACCATGAATCCATATTATCTCTCTAACAAACAAATTAACAATACTAGTTGTATCATCAGGTTTATGACAAGGTATGAAATATGTCATCTTCAGAAACCTATCTACAACTAAGAAAATTGAGTTCTTACCTCATTTTGACCGAGATAAACCTAATATAAAGCCCATTAAAATGTCTACCCATGGTTCTTTAGGTGCAACCAAATGGATATACAACCATGCAGTTGAATCCTAGACTTTGCTTTTTTTTTACATGTTATGCATTTATCACATATGCGTTGCACATCCTTTTTATTTTTGGAAAAAATGCTCATGCAACATAACTAAAGTGTTAGTAACAACAAAATGCCTACTTGAATCCCCCTCTATGCTTCACATACAAGCAATTCACACATATAACTCAATATAACACACATGATTTTCTTTAAACAAGTATCCATCAAGCTTGTAATACTTTCTAAAGCCTGAAACTTTACATGCATAAACAACAATAGTAAAATCATTATCATCCTTGTGCAATTCTCTTATGTGTTCAGATCCTAGCAATCTAACATCTAAAGTGGATAAAAGAACATACTTACGTGAAAGTCCATCAACTACAATGTTTTATTTCCCTTGCTTATACTTGATCATATACTGAAAAAATTCAATAAATTCAACCCATTTGGCATGTTTCATATTCAACTTACCTTGTCTATTCAAGTGCTTCAATGATTCATGATCTAAATGTATCATGAATTACTAGGGTCACAGGTAGTGCTACCATGTCTATAAAGTTCTTACCAAGGCATGATTCCTTGTCATATATAATATTCAAGGTTATCCTATTAAATTTCTCACTACAATACACAATAGGCTCTTATCCTGCATTACCACAACTCTTATACCGGTCAAAATTTTGTGCAATAAAAAAAAGAATAGATGATGTTCAAACTTCATTGATCATAATGAAATGTAAGAAAAACGGGTTGATTGTGCGGAATTCATTGATAATGTCAATGAATTTGGGTCAGCTACCAACTTTGAAAAATATCGATCAAGTTGTTTCCTTGGAATAAGCTTCAAATTAAACATGTGAGAGTTGCTACGACATTAACCAATTAATTTAATAGGTACAAAGCTAACTTAAATGATAGATAAAATATAGGTCAGCCTAAAGAAAAAGACAACCTTTTTTTATTTTTTTAATAACGAGATGACAACATATTGAATTACACTTGATTAACTAGAGTAAACTTCAAATGTGCAACTCATGTTATAGACACAATCATAATGTGTTAACTTAGTTGACCAACTATTTCTTTTCTACCTTTTTCTTATTTTATTGTTGCTTGAGCTTATTTGGGCTTGGATATGATGAAAAATGGGGTAAATTCAAAGATTTAATGGAGAATAAGGGGAATATTGAAAGAAAAAAGTTTAGCTCATTTAGATGAGATTCAAGCCTTAATTGAAAATATAGTATCAAATTAGAATATAAATCAAATGAGATTGGGGACCTAATTGAATATTTATTAGAAAATTAGTGATTAAATTGAATGCTTTAAATGTGATTCAAGGGTTAATTGAAGAGTATTATTGAGTTGAAGACCAAAGTGAAAATATAGAAAAAAAGGCTAATGTGTGGAAAACATGTGATAATAGGTGATAGTCTCCACTATCTTTGTACAATGACCTCGTACCTCCAAAACTGACTGTCTATGATGTTTTTGAAAGTGTCTCGACATCCTTTTTCGTTATAGGTAATAGATGTTGATTTATTTTCCCTTTAGAAATCTATACGTTATTTCTTCATATTTGAGGGAATGGTTTTTTTTTCTAATAATTAACTATAGTCCTTTGAGTTTTAATTTCTTGAAAAACAAAATATAACAGGTGATACTCTCCACTACCTTTGTACAATGACCTCGTACCTCCAAAACTGACTGTCTATGATGTTCTTGAAAGTGTCTCGACATCCTTTTCCGTTATAAGTAATACATGTTGATTTATTTTCCCTTTAGAAATCTATGCCTTATTTTTCATATTTAAGGGAATGGATTTTTTTTTCCTAATAATTAACTATAGTCCTTTGAGTTTTAATTTCTTGAAAAACAAAATACTTGAACAATCTTAAAAAACAAAATGGTAGAGTGTTATTGGGCTCTTAGAAAATGATGTGCCTTAGCAAAATTTAATGGAATTCACGACTCCAAGATCAATCTAACCCAAGTTTGTTGATATTTGAATGAGCTTATCATAATGTAAGACTTGCTCCAAGGCAACAGGACTATAAACCAACTCGATCACAACACCTATACATGAAGACGAACAAAAAAATATAAATCCAAAACAAAGAATGGTCAAAATCTTTGAAGAGTTGAAAAGTACAATTAAGAACCAAAATTGAGCAATCAGAAGTCTGCTACAATGCTGAAATTATCATCAAAAGTGTGCTGAAATTATTTCCTAAAGAGAATTTAAACTCTAAGCTAAAACCCTACTTTCCCTAATGGATCCCACATAAACCCAATATAAATAATAATCAACCCAAGATAAAACCAACTAATTAAAATAAACAAAGCTAAAACCCAAACAAAATGCTTACTCTCAAATAAATAAAGTTTGGTAGCCTATCTAATTAAATAAGACAAACACGTTATTTTCACAATCTAACTATCAACAACAAAGCCAAAATTAAAATGGATGGTTCTCTCTCATCTTAATGAATTAGAAGGCGAGCCATTTATCATTGGAAAGGTAAGGAAGTATAGTTTCCAGCCAACTAGAATCACAACACTCAAACTGTCCGGATATAATTTTCTTTTCTTAATCCTTGTGTAATGGTCTTAGTTCCACTAACAAGCCCCTCTTGAACATGAATCGGATTAATAAAGTCTTTCTCTATATTATTACAAATCCTCAAGTCCACCTTAACCCATGTATCTTGAGGAAGTCCTTTGAAGGCTTTTTTGAACTTCTTAGCCCTAAGTCTCGTAACTAGATCAATTGGAACCTCCAATGGATCATTTGATGGTTGAATCAATCATCCCCTCTACTCAAAATGATTTGACCTCGAATCATCTCCTACATCAAACAAAGAAAGATCAAATACAATAAATGTAGCACTAACACTATTCTTCTTGGTAGATCGACTTTTTAGGCATTATCATTAATCATTTATAAGATCTGATAAGGACCATCTCTTCGAGGCATCAACTTTGATATTTTTTGTTCAGGAAACCTTTCCGTCCTCATATGCACCCAAACCTAATTACCTGGTTTAAATCTCACCAATTTTTACCCTCTATTGGATTTGTTTGCATATTGTTCATTCTTCTTTTCTATTTATTACCAAATCTTTGCATGAAGATTTTTCACCACTAGTGCCTTTTGATTTCCATCAAGACTAAACCTTTCATCAATAACCAAATGAATTGAATCTAGGTGTCAAAGGGTTAACACCATAAACAATCTCAAATGGTGAATAATTAATAGTAGAATACATATTATGATTTTATGTAAATTCAATGAATAGAAAACAATCTTCCTAATTTTTAATATCCTTTTGAATGATAACCCTTAACAATTGAATCAAATTCCGATTAACAACTTCAGTTTGGCTATCTGTTTGTGGATAACAAGTAGGAGGATATAAAAGTTTAGTTCCTAACTTACCCTAGAAAACCTTCCAAAAGTAACTCAATACTTAATGTTTCGATTAGATACAATGCTCCTAGGAAAATCACATAGCCAAATGACCTCTCTAAAGAATATGTCAGCTATATTTGTTGTATCATCGGTTTTTATGGCAAGAAATGAAATGTGCCATCATATAAAATCTATCCACAACAACAAATATAAAATCTCTCCCTTTTCATAGACCTTGGTAGACCTAAAATGAAATCCATAGAAATATCAACCCAAGGTTCCTTAGGAATAGGCAAATGTGTGTATAGTCCATGAGGCATTACCCTAGAGTTAGTTTATCTACATGTTATACACTTATCACATTTTATTTGCACATCTCTTTTCATATTAGGCCAATAAAAGTGCTCATGCAGAACCTCCAAAATTTTAGTAATTCAAAAATGCCCCATTAAACCTCCCTCATGTGCTTCCCTCACAAGTAGTTCACATAAAGAACAATTAGGCACACACAATTTATTTTTCTTAAACAAAAATCCATTATGCCTAAAATATTTAACATTGGCTGAAAACCTTGCATGTGTCATATATAGCACCAAAATTATGATAATTAAGATATAACTCTTTAATATACTCAAATCCTAGCAATTTAATATTAAAAGAGTATTAAGAACATACCTTCTCGACAAGGCATCAACGACCATATTTTCCTGACCTTACTTGTATTTACTTACATTTGGAAACCTTTCAATAAACTCAACCTACTTAGCATGTCTCCTATTTAACTTACCTTGACCCCTCAAATGTTTCAACAATTGGTGGTTAGTATGTATGACAAACTCCCCCACTTGTCTTTGAAGCTCCTTATTCTCTTCAGGATTGCTTCTATAAACCGACCTATTTTGTATAGATGCTCCTAAAACAAAGTCATTTTGATTCTCACTACCTCTAAATGGTAGCAAACCACTAGGAATATCATCCAAAAAAACATCCCTCAAATTCATGTAAAAGAACTTTAACAACACTACAAAACACAAGAAGCTGAATCATATAAGTTAAACAATACCTCTTTATACACAAGTAAAATCATAGGCAAGTCAGAAAGATAGACATGTTTAAGATCATTATATTTTGCAAAATAAAATTAAAGTGTTTCCCCACTTTTTCTACACATTCTTGTTTTCTCAACTTTTCTTTCTTCTTTCCACTCTTAGCATTCTTATGATTTTTTTTATTCTTGGTCGTGACCTTCCCCTAATGTCCTAAGGGCTAAAACTCTATTCCCTTTTGTTTTAAACTTTTGGCTCACTTTCTTTTCTCTCTTCCTCATATCCTCACCACATTGTTCATTATGCTTTTCCATTTTGGCCAAATCTTTTTGATCCTCCACTTTGTCCAAACACATGTTGCTCTTCCTCATAGCCCTTCTTTGATTGAATTTGATCTTCATACACTTGCTTTGATGAGAGTGGCAAGTGTATAAATCCTTCCATCCTTCTCCAATGAATACTTGTTCTTAAACCCATCATGTTTGGTTTTTCTATCAAATTGCCAAGACCTCTCAAGTAATAGATGAGTAGCATCCATAAAAACAACATCACATAACACTTTGTCCTTGTATTTTCCTACTAAAAAGGAAATCATCACTTGCCTATTCACCCTAACAACACCATATTCATTCAACCATTGAAGCAAATAAGGCCTCTCATGTTTTATGGTATTCAATCCCAACTTTTTAACCAAAGTAAAACTAAAAATATTAGTACAAATCACTATCAATGATCATATTACATACCTTATCGTTGATTAGGCATCTAATATTGAAGATGTTCTTTGTTATTCCACTTCCTCCTCCTTAGTCTTAACAGTAAGTGACCTCGTTATCACCAACAATATACTCTAAATAACTAGCTTCCTCAAGTGGTGACATGTCATCACAATTAGACTCCTCACTAATGGACATAATCTCCCCTCATCCCTTAGAATCATAACTCGACAATTTGCACACTCTGATGCATAGTGTCCCAATCCCTGACACTTGAAACAATTTTTATCACGATTATGCTTTGGTTGGACTTTCCTCGTAATTTTTAATCATTGGACAAAACCTGCTCTTCATAGAGGTAGGTTTGACATTTTTAGAAGTCACCACTGGCTTTGTTGGTGCATTATCTTCTCTCCTATAACTCATTCTCCAACTTGAAGAAGATCCCTTATAAACTCCAAATCATGTATTACCCCTTCTTTTCAACTATCCTTCAACCTTAATGACTAAGTGTACTAACTCCTCCAAATCAACATATGATTACAACTCTTTATTCAAGCCATATAAAACCCCAGACATAGTATCTTCCTCGTATTCATTAACATTAGCTCTAATCATAGCCACCTCTAATTCTTTTTGATACTCCTCCATATTCTTACTACCCTATGTAATCATTTGTAAACGATTAAATAACTCCCTATAATAGTGTTTAGGATTATGTCTTCTTCATTATTGTCTTCAATTCATCCCATGTGCTAATTGATCTTTCTTCTTTCTATTCTTTCACCCAATCATGACATAATTAGTAAACTCCATTATAACTAACTTAACCTTCTTTTCTTTAAAGTACCTATGGATATCAAAAATCATCTCCACCTTTTTTCCCAATCTAAGTAAGCTTTAGGGCCAGTTTTTCCTTTAAATGCTGGGATTTTCAACTTAATACTACCAAAACTTCGATTTATGTCACCTTGATCATCAAAATTCCTCCTATGCCCAGAATACCTACTTGGATGAATTCTACCCCTCCTTGGGCGAGCCTCATACAATTCCTTCCTAAATGTACAACACTCACTACCATGATTAAAATCATCTTCGACTACTTCTATAGAGTTTCCAGTAACACTCTCCCTCTTCCTAGCTTCTTTACCCTTTTTCCCAAACCCACTATCAACCTTAGTCTTCAATTTTTCAAACCTATCTTCAAACCTACTCATCATCTCTCCCAACATGAACTCCATATGTTTTTGTATTTTAGATAGCCCATCCTCCGACACTCCTTTCCTATTCGAGGGACACAATGCTAGAAGACATTATCTTTTTTTTCTTCTTTTTTATACTTGCATGAAATTGTTAGAATAATAATAATAATGATAATAATGATACTAATGCCTCGCACACCCGTGTTTCACACTCGTGTTTCCACTTTAATATGCTCCCAACACCTTTTTCCACTCATATTGCCTTTCTTTAGTTCTTAAAATAACTTAGCAATAATTTAGAAAAAAAATTAACCAATTACGCATTGAATTATAAATTTTGATATAGACTCAAGAAGCAAGAAATTTATGAAACTAGCAAAGTAAAACTACGATTAAAAATTTCACGAGTAGAAATGCAAATTTGTACAAATAATATGATGATTTGAAAACACGAAACAAAAAGAAAATCTAGAAAAGAGGTAAACAATTAAGAATTAACTAAACTACCTAAATTTCAAGAAATACAATCAAGACTACTAAAAGATTCACGAATCAAGACTAACCAATTTCCCAATGATCAATGTTTCTTCAATCAAGTATTCGACCAAAATTCAAAATGTGATTTTCTTTCTCTCTTTTTTGCGGCAGCAATCAAGATTGTAAGATCAAACCTCCTTTATATATATATATATATATATATATATTGGCAAGGACAAAACAATTTAAAAACTTAGGCGTGTATGCTGAATTTGATAAAGAAAGCATCAAAAGAACACTAACTTATGATTAAGTGTTCAACAAAGCAATAAAATACCATTGTTTTTTTTATTAAAAAAAAACTTAATGCTTGCTAAAGACTAAGTTGTGAAATTGAGAAACTTATGCAAATCAAGATATCCAATTTTATTTAATAAAAATAAAAAGCAATAATAAGACATAATGATAAAAACATGGCCAATTTAAAATAAGAATAAAAAGACATCTCTCAAACCAAAATGGTTTTGTCTCATTAACATGCTAACTTTTTTTATATTTACTCAATAACATATATGTTTTTTAGACAAAACTCTATCATTATTCC
Source organism: Salix viminalis (assembly GCA_029228465.1). Lineage (NCBI taxonomy): Eukaryota > Viridiplantae > Streptophyta > Magnoliopsida > Malpighiales > Salicaceae > Salix > Salix viminalis. Next base: position 8,847,137 of record CM055441.1, read on the forward strand.
AAAAGAATATACAATCATAAAAAGTAACATTCTAATAATTTTTTCTCTTGGAAAACATGAGAACAATACAAGGCCTGCCCGTTGTTCTAGTTAACTATTTGATAGTGTCATTAAACTTGGCCTAGTAGGTTAACCTTGAAACCTCCTAACCTAACTCCTTGCCTTGTTTGAAATTCAAATTAAATCATACATGAGTTGACCTAATATGAATAACTTAACTTGATGAGTCTAAAGGCAACCCACACTACCAATAAAAACCCAACTTGGCTCATAGAATTTCAAAATGAAATATTTTCTTAAAAAATATTGAGATGACATTTTCTTGGATTGACTTAGTTTAACCTTGATTAACTAACTAAACCTATGACTCAGGTACTTGACTAAATTTATTAATATAATTTTTTTAAAACTAGTTTTTATTTAACTATATGATAAGAAAATAAATACTTGTAGAAAAACATCCCAATAAAAATAAAAAAAATAATCATGGTTGGTTGTATAAAAAAACACTTGCTAAGTTTTTTTTAAAAGTTTGTTATAATCTTATTAAAAAAAAGAGTAAAAAATGAATGTTTTTTAATAAAATAATTATCTTAATATAATGTTAGTAAATTTAAGAATCTTATTAAATAATATATTTAAAATAACTAATTTAATATAAACTAAATCTCAAATCAAGGAAAAACATAAAACCCCTAAAATGTCACTGACCCATTTAAAATACGTTAAATAATCTATTTTTTCTAACATGTTTATAGGAAAACACCTTCCCCGTAATACCATTTACACCAAAATGACCTTTTTCGTTGCTGAAATATGGTGAAGCAACAATTTTCTCTCTCTTCTTCTACTTTCTTGTAACTCTTTCTCTCATTCTCAAACCAATTGCCGATATGTGAAGTAGAATGTACAATTTTCAAATGAAAGAGACTAAAAAAGAAATTGGAAAAAATATGAAGGCATATTTTTTGGAAAAAGAGAGGACAACATAATGTAAGAGAAAAAATAGGGTTGTATTTTTTCTCACTTTCAATCTTGATCCTTATATTTTGATTTTTTTCACAAACAACAAAACTAATATATTTATCTTTTAAAGTAAAGCAGGAGCCTATTGTAGGGATTTGTTTTAAGATAACAATAACCCTATAAAAAGTAAATATTAAAGAGAATTAGAACACTCATTTCCTAGAAAACATAATATGAAAGGATAAAATTGAAAAACAAACTTTAATTACCAATGCAAGAATAAAAATAAGGACTAAAAAAATTAAAAAAAAACCATTATTCCAATTCACACTAAATTATGTCCTGGTGATGAGCTCTTTAGAAATTTGTTATTAATAGCAATAACTTGGATAATCACGGTTATCTTTTGGCAATGGGATGAAGGGGAGCAAGCTCCACTTTATCATTAAATTTTATCTTTTAATTCTATTACGTTCTTATAAATGTAATTGCTCTTATTTTATATTTATATTTTAGATTATTTTTCAATTTATTATTTTTAAAAACATTTTCGTTCAAGGTGAAAAAAACCCTTATTTGAAAAGATCAAACTCATGTAACTTGTAAGAAAAACAGTGTTTTAAATAATAAGTTTTTTCATGGCTTTTTTTTTAATAAAAAATTAGGTTAGATTTGAGTTTTGTATGTAAGATTATTTTTATCAATTTAGATGTCAATATTTGACAAAAGGATAGATTAAAAAATAACCGTATCTGCAAGGATAAAGTAAAAACAGTTAAACTTGTAAGAACATAACGAAAACTAGGTATAAAGTACAAATATAAATGGAAATAATTCCCAAATATTTAATGAAAAATAATGGAAAAAGTTTCCTCTTGTACAATTGGCTATTAGTTTCCAAACAAGTAAACGAAATAACCACTCAATTCATCATGGATGATGAAGCAAGAAGAAAAAGGACTTCATTATTTATTCGATTAGTTTATATATATCCGGAGAGTCACCAAGTCAACCCACATATCTTAGTGGCATCACCAAAGTCAAATTCATTCCAAAATATATATTGGTGGCACTTAAGCATAGCTGGTAATTCAAATGCAATGCAGCTTTGGGAAGAGAACTATATATATATATATATATATTTCCAGTAAGAATGAATGCAGTACCAACCTTTTGAGGATTACCATAATTGCATTACATGCCTCTACCATTCTAAAATGCAATAAAAAAATATGAACAATCTTTTCTCAACATGATCATCACCACACAAACACACAAAATAGTGGTAAAAATCAATATGATTTAGAAAAAAAGATCAGATCAAGTAGTTAGTAGCCGTGAAACACTTCAAAACTTTGCTATAATGAGCTTATCTCATTAATCAAGAATGTGGTTTAGGTTTAAAGATAAACACAAATAATTCAACTCTATAATTGGACTCAATGACATGCTCAACTAGTCTGTGCTTCTGGTCAACAGTAAGTTCATAACAAGTACAATTCAGTGGCTGTAGTTGATGAATAAGTGCGTAACTTTTTATTGGTGGTCAGAGCACTCTGGCCTTATACATCATGATTAACCTTTCTAAAAGTTATTAATCGATGCAGGGATTCGCCAACTAATTATTTAAATATTTTTAGAGCTAAGTAAAGCTAGCAGCACATTATCAAATGCAACATTTGGGGCACAGATCATAGTAGGTTTGCAGTTGAGGCAAAAAATAGAGGGGTGTAATGATGGGGAACTCTTTTTTTCCATTGAACCATGTGTTTTTCGTTCGCATTGTAATATTTTCTCTTTTTCTTGTATTCGCACCTCTCTGTAATTTCAATCAAATCGTAGAAAGCAATGCTCGCATGGGATAGACACAGACATGTATGCAATGCAGGTGCAGAATATAGGCCCAGTTTCAACTTGTTCAGAATCCACTATTTCCCATCAAAGTCCTTTCATTCTCAGATCACAGGGCTGAGCCTGAAGTTTTGGACAATCAAAAGTATCTTGGAATTTTGTGGGGTGTACGTATAAATGCAACAACAGCGGCCTAAGAAAATAATTAGCCGTGATTTTGGGAACATATTCGAAGATCTTCAAGGAAAAAGAATGTAGCACATGAATCACATGCAATGTTAATTATAAACTTAATGCATGCCTCTCTAGAGTTTCAGGTTTAGAAGAATAAAGTTTAGGTAGTGGCATGGTCAGTTTTCTCTTACTATAAATTGCGTTTTGACACAAACAACTGGGTGCTTCATGTCATATCATGCAGCGTATTTCACACTCTCTCACTCGCATCGCATGAAATTTTGATTTATAATGCTTGAAAGAGAAAGGTGAGATGGACGAAACTAGATTGATATATGCTTTCGAGATGCTGTTTGGACGGCAGGTTTTTCTTTTTTTTTTATTGAACGAGAAATAACATCTAAGGCTACAGTGCCGATACGAGACCCATCAGCAAGTTAAGGTAGCAGATCTATTAATGTCGTTGTAGTGAAATGCTCGGTATTGAATACAGCACATGATGATTACATGCGATTCTTTAAATAATAAAAAAAAGATTAGAATGAACATAAAAACTGAAGGTGAGGCTGAAAAGCGCGTTGTGTGATAGCAGTAACACCCGCCCGGGGCAGGGTTCTTCATCTATCAAGAAGGGGTTCCCGGTCCCCCGCCCCTTTTTTGGCGGTGGTCGATAAAGAGCAACAAGAGATACAAAACAAAAAGGTTTTCCTTTTTATGCTTATTTTTATAACTGGCTGTAACATGGAAGCAAGGATTTTGGTGCGTTGAAGTTTTCTCTAGAATTGAGTATTTAGGTATACATTTATGGTGTTGGCTATCTCACAAGAGTGTTATGTTTTACTGAAACATATAGAAACAAAGAATGAGAACATGAACGCAAGCACTCAAGACTTTAAGGAACACAAAAATACAAAAATAACAAAAGGATATGATCTTGTTTCAGAGCCTAGCTCTGGTACCAACTAATACGAACCTCGTGATCACGCAACCCACAATCAAGACTAAGATCTGATCCTGAAAAGCTGAAATAGGTCTTATAGGAGTGTGACACAATGAGAACTTGTTCCAAGGCATCAATACTATTAGAATGAGTAGAATAACGTCATTAAACCAACTAATCTTGACAATTCAGATTGAGTTCGTTCAAGTAAAACTGAAAAATTTAGAAGTAATATTTATCAATGGCTGCCGAAATTTAGCTTACATGAGAATTTATAGTTCCTGTAAAACTAACCCTAATGGACCCTTTTTGTGCACTTAAATGAGTTCCACTAAAAATTGATCCAAAACCCTAAATTGAAAAATTCATGACTTAATCCAAACAAGCCTCGGATACTAGTTGAAGATAAAATATTAATTAAGCCCAAATAAACTTTGAGCTATATCTAACAAAATTAAATAAAACCCATAGTATTAAATTCATATTATGCCATGAGAAGAAGAGAAGTAAATATTATAGAGCTGATTCAAGACTTATTTATAGTCTTCCATCTAGCCCCTTGATCCTAGGAACAAAAGGAAAAGGTAGCTATCCATGTTGTTTCCAAGTTGTAGTAGGATTCTTTTGTTTCCTTTGCTATCCTCACTTTATGACCCAAATAAGGTTGTATTGGACCCCTCTTGCACATGAATAAGATGTACTAGAGTCTCCTCTTAATACTCCAATGGACCTTACAATTTTGACTTAGTTGAAACCTTTAAAATCAATGCATTCAATGTCTCTTTCAATATCTTGTCTTAGACCGGGTCATTAGACCGGGTCATTAGACCATTTGGAATATGTAATGGGTCATTGTTGGCGTTTCTGGGTTGGTGCACATCAAGATAACTTGTATTTTTTCTTCTCAAATGAATGATTGTATTGTTTTCATGATAATGGACTACGGAGTAGTCCTGGTCCCATGTTTTCTTCTTTCTACAAAGGGGAGGATTTTCTACATAAAATTGACTTGTTATGATTGATTTATTTTGTGCTTGTTTGTATTTGAGTTGAGTATTTATTTGTAAGATATGATTTGCACGAAGTGCGATTATATTTTTAATGGTGGTATAAGAGTCTTATATTATAGTATGTACTAAATTTAGATAGAGAAAAATATGCGTGGAACCATGATCAGAACATGGGTGTACAATGGTGTGTTTCACCATAAATTCGGAGATTATAGATGTACTGAAACATTAAGGGAGGACGTAGAGAGGAAATTTGCACGGAAGAAGCTTTTGATTATTTGAGAAGGAAGGTTATGAACGTCAATTAATGAGATGAAAGGCCTGTAGCTGAGCCCTTTAGTATTTGATTAATCAGCTGATAACCATGAAAATAATGTTAGATGATAAGTCTCAGGCACTAAAGCTTTTGAAGACTTTGCTATATAGTTGAAAATAAAGATAGCTCATTCAATGAAGAAAAGAAAAATGAAGTGAAGTGGTAGCAGATGATGCAAAGGCTCTTGTCATAGAAAATAGGTGGAAGAGTCGGAACAAATTATTCAATGGACACTACAGATCTAGAGGCATATTGTAGTTTAGTGGAGGTTTCAAATGTTATCTCTGCGACTAGGTCACATCAAGAAAAAAAAATACAAGACATGGAAAAAAAGAATTAGGAAAAATATAGTGAGAACACCATTGTAGTTATTACTTGAGATTGAAATGTGGTGGTGCTTTCATTTGGGTTAGAAAATTGTAATGTTGCAGGTCTTTGTTTTGAATGGGTTGCTGACTCATTAACTATATTTAATATATTATTTCATATTTGTATCCAGATCAACAAATGATCAAGAATTGAGTCATACCACTACTAGAAAATGATCAAATACAAATTGAAATACAAATAAAAAAAATATTATCAGTAAATTACGATGATATTTACCGATGGAAATGATATTGTTGTTTCCATTGGTATTGGTGAGTACTCAGAGAATTAAAGTTGGAAATTAAAAAAATGAAAAAAAAACAAAAATATAATTTGGTGTATGAATGTATGATTTGTACATGTTAGGCTTTGTTTGAGATTTTGAAACTAAATTGTTTTATAATAAAATAAATAACCTGTTATGTAATAGGTCTATATCATATTTTCTTAATTTTATTGTTAAGTTGAAAATCTTGATAAATTTGAAGGAATTTGTTGTTTTTTTTGTTGAAAAAATTGATAATCATTAAAGAGTGTTATTAAAATAGATTGAATAATCTTAAATTCAATCAATGATAGCTAACTAGGTACCAATTATTTGTTTAATTAACATTATCAATTAAAACATTTCATCAATATTCTATATAGGTTTCATATAAGCGATTAATGATTATTCTTGGATGTATTGAGTTTCACCTGAAAAAATTATGCACGATGAATTATTGTAACATGGTTGAAGATTTTATAAATTATGCACTATCTAATCCAAAAATTATTAGTGGATGCAATATTAGATGTTCATGTAGGAGGTGTGAAAATAAAAAATTTCTTGATCCAAATGTTATGATGATTTTCTATAAAACAGGTTTATGAAAAATACTTGTGTTGGTTTACATACAGAAAACCATATATGTTCCTTATAAGACAATGGTAGAAATGATGGTTAGGTCCACTTCCAGTTGTAATAATGTCCATAAAATTGTAGATGATAATAGTAATCATTATAGAAGTATGGTTTTGAATGCAACGAGAATGAATCAAGGTTATGCATGTGAGTGTTCAATTGTAGATAAAGATCTAAATTCAAACACAATTAAATATTTTTAAATTTTATAAGATTTCAATGAAATATTATGAGATGGGTGCATAAATCACAGTAAATTAACAATTGTTACACAAATATTCACCATTAAGTCAGGTAATAGGTTGAGTGAGGCAGATTACAATAAAATCATTGAATGAGAGAAACTTTTTACATTAAAGGAATAAGTTAAGATATAATTCTATGTTTTTCTGAATCCAAAATGAAACCATTTGGTATAGGATACCAAAAAATCAACATGTGTCCAGACTTTTGCATGTTCTGTCACTTTGAAAATGTAAATTTGACTGACTACAGAATATGTGGCCATGCTTTGTATAAACCCAAAAAATGGCAAGAGAATGACTATTTTCACACATTGAAAATTAAGATACATCCCCATCACTCATAAAATATAAAGGTTATTAATGTCTCCAGGACTATTCGGCATATAACATGACACCATTCACATGATACATTGTATCAAGTCACGATGCATCCTTTCGATGGTGAAGCATGGAAGTAGTTTAATAGAGTGCATCATCGATTTTTAATAGAACCATAAATGCATGTTTTGGGTTGTATTCATAAGGATTCAACGAATTATTGTTGGTTCGTGATACTCATGTCTTACAACTTGTCATCAAGGATGTGTATAATGTTAGAGTTCATGTTCTTATCTATGATCATACCCTGTTCTAATATTTTAGGTAGGAATATAAATGTTTATCTTTTACCATTAATTGATAAGTTGAATAACTTATTATCGTTCAAGACTTTGACGTATGATGTTTTGAGTTTTTTTTATAAGATGAAGGCCACTTTGATGTGGACTATCAATGAGTTTCCTATTTATAAGATCATTCCTAGTTTGAGCATACATTAAAAATTAACATGTTCATATAGTATGAAAAATAAACATTTCCTATGTGATAAAAAAAAATCTTATTTTGATTGTAACTAGAGGTTCATGCTAACCGGTCACAAATACAAAAAGAATAGATTTTATATATTTGTAGGTAGAGTTGAAAAAGATGTTGTACTGTTGATACTGTCAAATGAAGAAAAAATGTATGACATCGTCTTGTATCATGATGACATTATGCTTTTGATTTTCAATTCGGTAAGTAGACGTTTCATAGTTATGGTGTGACCTATAATTGGGTAAAACAAAATATTTTTTCAAGACCTTTCTTATTGGAAAACTAATGTTCTCTTCATAATCTAGATGTCATGCATATAAAGTGAATATATCTTTATTTTTTCACTGTAAGAATATGAAGTTAGTTTATGATGGGTTATATAGGTCACAAAAAACAAAGCCAGCTTTAACTTAGACAAGAATGCACATGTACTTGTCTATCAATGACTTAAGAGTAAGTGTTTCCTATAAATATTCCTTAACAAATCTAGATTGGTGAATTTAGAGGATGACAATAATCAGTTTAGTGGCAAATGTAATTTAAATTGGAATAACTCTGTTGAGTTACCAATGTAATTTAAATCACAAATTCCTTGGAAAGTTCCAAAGAGTTAAAACATATTACATGACTTTGCCACTTATAATTACATACAAAATTATCAACAGACTTATTCCATCAAAAAGTTGAAAAGAGTTGAAAAATAATTACATGACTTGTAACTATTAGATGTAATTTTTTTATAGTTTAATTCCATCAGTAATATACATATGATCACCAATAAAATTAACAACAATTTGTTGTATTGGTAATATGCCATAATCATTGATGAATTTACCAGCAAAATAGATGCCAATATTTTTTGTTTGTTTGTTGTGCTTTGTTTATCTGTAATCAATCAATGATTATACTAGTGATGAAATTTCCAACAACATAGAAATCACCAATAATATATATTCGGATGATAAATTTCGATCAATAATTTCTTTTCTTAATAGAATTAGTTTTCAAAGATCGATGCATTATTTTTTTGGTGTATGCATATTCTGTTAGTGTACTACTTGTGATCGTTGTCTAGCTAAAAAGCAAAGAATTAAGAATAAGGTTAATCTATGCATGTCTCATGTTCAAAGTGTTTGCAATTCAAATAGCTATTAAAATTAATATAAGATCTTGGAGTGTCATATGACTTACACTATTAACGTTTTAATTTCAAATATTTTCTTGCTATCAGAATCATGTCATTAAGGTCCAGTAATTGAATAAAATTATATACTCTAAAACACTTAATAATTTCAAGAGTAGGTTGGGAGTGTTAATGAATGTATTACATGAGACTAAATATATGATTACAAACAAACTTAAAAAGGTTGACAATGGACCATCTACAAGGGTTTTTTTTTTTTTTAAGGAAACTACTAGAAAATCAACTTTTTCATACAGATAATCAACAAAAATTTCATCGAGATTTGACTAATAATATTACTGACATAATTTTATCTTTAAACACTTAATAATTTCAAGAGTAGGTTGGGAGTGTTAATGAATGTATTACATGAGACTAAATATATGATTACAAACAAACTTAAAAAGGTTGACAATGGACCATCTACAAGGTTTTTTTTTTTAAGGAAACTACTAGAAAATCAACTTTTTCATACAGATAATCAACAAAAAAATTTCATCGAGATTTGACTAATAATATTACTGACATAATTTTATCTTTGTCGTATTTATTTTATTTACCAACGAGTATTCCTGATGGTATTTTACAAACCCCATTGTTGACAAAATTGTTTTGTCTGTAAATGTCAATGGTAAGCAACGAGGAAATTATAGCAGGACTCAAAAACCTATGATCTATTATAACGTGACATTGATTTCGATAGAAATACCGATGAAGTTACCAACCAATATATCTCGTCAGTAATTCCATTGGCAAATACATGTAGATTTGTGCGCAAAATTATTGTGAGATTAAAAAATCTATGAAGTATGATGACATGATATTATTACCGACAATGTTACTAACATATATATATATATATATTCCATTAGTATATTCGTTGATAGTTATTTAAATTATGACCTGATCATCGACCTTCCTCTCCCATTTTTTCTCCTTCTTCCTTCTGTATTTTTTTCTTTGCAAACCTAGCCACCACCTGATCATCGTTGGAATGTCCCTAAAATCAATTCCATTCATGCAAACTTTAGAGTTCCAAGTGGCTTTAGCCGAGAAAGTGGATGATGAGAACCGAATATCATGAAAGTGGTTATGTATATGCAATCATATTGGGGTAATTCATGTGCTCCTTCTTTTACGCCCCGTTGTGTCGACCGCCCTTCTCCTCCTCTAGCGTCGCCTCTATTTTAAATATATTTTGATTTTTAATTTATTTTTTATATTATTGAATTTATTTTTTGATTTATTTTTTTTGAAAAAAATGAAATAGTGGTGATGGAATTACCAATAGAACATTATGTTAGTATTTTCTAGAGAATTGTACAATAATTACTCAACATAGCACTATTACTGAAAGTTATATCGACAAAATGTTATGTTTGTATGTTTTAGAGAGTTGCACAATAATTACTCAAAATGCCTTTATTACCCTTGACTATATTGACAGAATGTTAATGATAGAATTATTGAAAAAATACACCGACTACAAACACCAATGAAATTGCCAACAAAATGTTAATGATGGAATCACTTATGATATTTTATGACAGCCTCACTCGACAAGTATATCGATGGAATTACAATAAGTTTATCTGTTGGTAGGATTACAATTACCATTTTTGTTGGTAGATTCAATTTTTATAGAATCACCAATGAAAATACATACTAATTAGAGTTTTACCAAAACAAGGTTTTTGTATGTGCAGTTGTCAAAAAACAATTGTCGATGGAGAATAAGTTACATTACTGACATAAATTACTATTGGTAAAACAATCAATTTGGGTAGTGAGAATTCATACTGAAGTATTAATTTTAATTTGGTATCAAATTTTTAACAACTAACTTAATCCTATGATCTCTAGTATCCTCTAATTAAAAATTCAAAAAACAATCATGAAAGTTTCAAACCTATATACATTTCACCTAAAGTAGATTAGAATTGATATAAGATTTTTCATAGAAGTTTATCATATACTTTAAATTTTAAAATTGAGATAATTATTTTTTTCCAATGAGAAATCTAAAAGGTTTTGAGCAATATAACAGAGGAAGTGATCCTTTATTTTAAGTTTCCATTCATGAGTTTTAGGTTTGAATTAGTTAATTGACACGTATTATGCCATTAGTAGGACTAAATATTTTTTAAATATAAAAAAACTTTTAATAGTGTATGAATTTGTTTATCAATGTCATTAAACTTGGCTAAGTGACACTAATCTTAAAATCTTCCAACTATTTATCTAACTCGAGTTTCAATTAAACTATGTTAAAGCTAATTATATATGAGTAAATTGATGTCACAACTCCAAAATCAACCTAGATAACTTTTAAAAACAAGACTTAAAAATTTTAGAATGATATTTTTAAAAAAAATATTGAAACACCAATATATTGGATTGATCTTAGTCACCATTTGATCATGTACTCTACTAGGTTTAATAATTTAGCTTTTGGATATTTTTCTAATTATATGATAAATAATAGATGCTTGAAATATTGATCATAAACCCTAAAATATATATTTGTTTGAGACCATAATAATCATATAGAAAAGTAAACAAAAATCAATCATGAAATCTATTTTCCAACCAACTCAATATTGAATATAATTTTTTAAAACAATAAAAAATATAAATTGCAAATCAAAATAATAACTATTAACTTTAAGTCTCAATAAACAAATAATGTGAGAACTAAATAAAAAAATCAATAGCAAAAAAAAGGAACTAAAATGCAAAAAAAAATACAAAACAACGTGGATAACTATTACAATTTAAAGTATTTACAGGCATGGGAAGAGTGATTTCCCACACCGTTTAGTTTTTTTTTGTTGTAATCGTAATTAATGTTAAAAGTTTTAGTGAAAATCCCCAATTTTAACTACTAAAATTCATTTGATTTCTTGTATCAAAATAAGAAATAAAATTAAGAGCTAAGGGTATCTTGAACAGTGTGTATTTACTGCAGCTCAACATTCAAATTCATTGGGGGGAGGATATATAGCAAGCTTTTTTTTGGGAGTGTATAAAGACAGAAATGACTTTGAAGATAAAGAAAAATAGCTTTGTGGGTAGGGGCTGTTTTGGACTGTCACCTTTTCTTATATAATAATGCAAGGAAAGCAGCTTCTCGCCTTCCCAGACTCATCTTCTTCAACAGGTTTCTTTGGCAGTTAAGGCACTTTAATATTTAGTTAATCTGCAGGGAGCTTTACCACACCCTAATTTTCACATGATGAATGTCCTGTCCATGATAGTTGATTTAGAGAAAATTTGAGAGGCCAGAAAACAAGTTACTGTTTTTTTCTTTCTTGGTCCAAAATCTGACCTTGGATGGGTTCTATCTTTTTGCTGTCAAATCTGTAACAAGGTGCGTCTTAAAGTAAGCCCATGATTGCTTTAAAAGTATGAATGAGCCATAATTCTTTTGTTTGCTGAGTCAGGCAGGATTATATTTGACCTGAAAATACAAGGTTTACAAGAATGAAGATTTATAATGTGGAGGCCCAATTGCGCGCCACCAGGCAGGCGGTCCCTTCCGCCACTATAATCTGGCTAATGGTGCCGGCAACTGCTGCCAACGCAATAAGAAGCACGCATGTCATTTCATCTCTTTCAAGCAGGTCCAAGAGAACACTTACCAACAACAGCATCAACCTCCAATTTTCCTGTTAAATAAGAATATTCGCATGCTTTTAATTTCCTTCCGATAAGTATCGCAATATAATTCACACATGGTTTGCATCCACTTGCCCTACACATTCCCATCTCTACAAGGCACGTTAGTTGCTGAGGATATTAAGTGCAGCAGCCATTATGGTAACAGCACTGAATAGTGTAAGCCATATAAAGTTTCCCTGCTCTCACTATTACCCATAACAATGATGCAAAACCTGGGCTCAGCAACAGCGCATGAGTAAGGTGTTCAGTGTAATCTTTAATCGTTGAATAAGTGATCAATTCGAGACAATGACCCCATAAGTTTAATCAAAGAAAAGAAAGAAGGACTTGGTAAGTTCAGTTTCTAAATGGTCAAATTAAATGGATCCTTCATGGCTTGATCATATGAAGCCCGCATCGAGCATTGAATAAAAACAGAAAACCAAAAACAGCCATGAGAGTTCTTGATGGCTCAACATAAAGAGAATCATTCCTGCGCTAAATCTATAAACCAAGAAAAAGAAGCATCCTCTGTATGCAAAATCAAAACCGTCTTCTTAATTTAGTCACCGAATAACAAATGCAAGTGTGACGACCCACAAATCCTCAATATGAAGTCAAATTTTAAAGATAAATAATGACGGCAATTTTGCGGATAGAAAAAGGAACCCACTAGCGTGAACTGATATCAGTGGGTTGGAGAAGATGAGTGCTACAGCCCACTAAATCACTCATGCTTTCGGAAAAAAAAGTAAAAGAAAAGGTGGAGGTAGCAGAGCTGATATGTGTTGACTCTCTACGAACAGAAGTGCAGTGAAGATATTATCATGAGATTTTGGATTAGATTGGAGAAGATAAACTGAATGAACATGTATCAAATGAGATTCTTTGACAAAGACACAAAACCAACACCCTCTTAAAGAGGAGATAGCCTAATAATATCCCCAGGAGATAAGGAGTCTTTTGGGTGGAGAAGGAGCCTATCTTGTTTGGTAAGATCTCATGGGAAGGATAAATGTTTTCTCATTCTACATTCCACGTAGTCCTAGAATAATATAAATTATATTATGGAATTTTACTTATCAGTTTAAGTTTTTAGATAAGATGATTTCTTAACATGGTATCAGATGTTTGTTAACCTAACAGTCACAAGTTCGAATCTCACCATTCTTATTTTATTTGATAAAAATCAGGCACAAGTTAATGTGGACCTGTGCAAGTTTTCAAGCACAAATGACTTTCACTTGAAGGGGTGTGTTAGAGAATAATATAAATCATATTATGAGGCCTCACCTACCAGCTTAACCTTTTAGGTGAGATAATTCCTTAACACAGTATGTCTATCTATAATTTTAAATGTGTTTGACAATGTGTTTGAAAATTTTTTTTTTAAAATTGATATTTTAGATTATTTTTATGTGTTGATGTTAAAAATTATTTTTAAAAATAAAAAAAATATTATTTTAAATATTTATAAATAATAAATATTTTCAAAAATAACATCATAGTTTATCTTGCCAAATATTAAACCAGCAGGAGATAACAACTCCAGTCCTAACAAAGAATACCCAATACCCATTTCTTCGAATTCAGAACCATCATCATCATTAAAAAAAACTAAAATCGGTACCCACTTTTTTTCTTCTTCTTTCTTCTCATCTCGATTTCTATACGCCACTTTACCCAGAAACAAAAGTAGTATTTTGATTTATTTTTTTATCAATTATAATCCTCTAATATTTGTTTCTTAATATGACATCGTAATTTTTCCAATTTATTTATAAGAATAATTTTGGTTTCATGACCCATTCCAACTGACTCTCTTTTTTTAAATAAATTTTTTTATTCATTTTTAAAATTAAATTAGTTGAGAATTGAGCTGTTTTTTTTTTTAGTTTTCATTTATGAAATAATGTTGATCTTACAAAATAGGTTACAAGTTTGTAAGGTTCAGTTAGGTTGATTTGTATTTTTTTTTAATTTCATCCTTAAATACTAGTTTGATTAGGATTTGGATATTTTTTCTTTCTAAATTAGTTTTTATGAAGTTATTTCATACTCATGACCTATGTCATAGGTTCAACAAGATTATTTTTAGTCAGTTTTTAATATATATATATATATATATATATATATATATATATATATATATATATATATATATATATATATATATATATATATATATTTCATCATCTAACATTGGATTACATGGGAATTAAGTTTAAATACTGTTTTTATTTTATTTTATTTTTCTTTCCATGGGATTCAAATTTTCATGATTTATGTCATGGGTTTGATGACTTAACCCATATTGATTCATTGTTTTTTGTCTTTATATTTTTTTTAATTAAATATCTTTTCTTGTTATCATCCTCCAACATTGGATTGTCTATGAATTGAACTTTGTAAATAACTTTCATCTTACTTTCTATGGGGTAATCCCTATTTTCATGTCTTATTATGCAAGTTCAAATGACTTACATAGGTTGACTTGAGTCACTTTTATTTTATCTTTTTTTAATATATATTTTTTTTCAATTTTAGTCTGCAACAATTGTTTTTTGGGGATTGAACTTCATGTTTTTTTTTAATTTTTTCTTTCTATAAGATCTTGGATTTTATAGCTTAAATAAAGGTGATCTAGGTCAATTCAGTGTATTACTATCCCAATATTTATATAAAAGAAAATATTGTCCAATGTGTCATTGTGTTTGTATTTTAAAAAATATGCATCTAGTTTCCATAAGATTTTATTTCATAATTTAATTAATTTTTTCTAGTACAAAACATGTTAGCAATATATTAACCTTATTTCTATGTTTTTTTCTTTTAATTTGGTCTACATTATAGCACAAGCCAAAAATCTTACAAATTTTCAAAAAGGAAACCCACTTTCACTACAACAATCAATTGTAGAAATAGAAAATCTATAATTTTTCCAATTTCTTAATTGTAGCAAAGATGAATTTGTAATTTGGTACAACTTTGTTTTTTGCAAAAATAACTTTTTTTTTCTTACACTTTGCCTATTTATCAATTTACTGTTGACCAATATCTCACCATTCTTTTTGTTATTACCTTCATTAATGTTTTGTAAATTCTTTTTAAATTTTTTCACCTCTTTTTTTTTGAAATAATTTTTTTTCTCTACACTTGGCCTATTGATCTCTAATATTTTTCTTCTTATTCATTCATTGTTTTGAATTATTTTGCTTATAGTTGATTTATTTATCACTTTATGCTTGACCTATTTATCACCTTTCTTTTTGTCAATATCCTATTCATTCATTGTTGGAATAACATTGCAATTTTGTTTTTAAAAAACAAAATTATTTTTCCCTATTACATTGAAGAGAAGTGGACATCATTCTTCAATTGACATCATAGATTAGGGCATCCTGTTTTTTCCATTTTACAACATGTTCTTTTTGAATTTCTTTTAAACGTATCATCCCCATTGTCCAAGGAATTAGTTTGCAATGCTTGCTACTGCAATAAGAGTCATAAACTCTCATTCACTACCTCATCCTTACATTCATCACAACCTTTTGAAATCATTTTCATGATGGATTTAAATATTACATTATTTTTGTTGATCATTTTACAAAATACATATGGTTTTACCCATTACGAAAAAAATCTAAAGTCAAAGACATCTTCATACATTTCAAAGCCATTATTGAGAACTATTTCAAAACAAAGATCATTACACTATATTCGGATAATAGGGGAGAATACGTTGGGCTTCGCCATTTTCTAGCCATAAATGACATCTCTCATCTCACCACACCCCCACATACACGAGAACACAATGGCTATTCTGAAAGAAGACATCGCCATATAGTTGACACCAGACTCGCACTACTTTCACATGCCTCTCTCCCGTTAAAATTCTAGACCCATGTATTTGCCATTGTCTCCACAAAGTCTCTTGGTCTTTCCTCACCATATACATCCATTTTTGGAACTGCTCCCATCTACTCAAAACTTAAGATTTTCAGGTGTTTGTATTATCCCTAGTTCTGCCCATACACTTCACATAAACCTGAGAGTCGAGCCAAACCATATATTTTTCTTGCTTATTCATTGTCACAAAATGCTTACTTCTGCTTTAACTCCACCTCCAACAAAATCTTCATATCTCGTCATGTAAAATTTGTTGAAATTGTCTTTCCCCCACCAGTAACTGCTTTCTCAACTCCCTAGACCTGATTCTACTACCATTACTTCCTGGATTCCACCTATTCTACATGTTTCAGTTCCTACTCCTCAACCAGTGCCTCATACCCCGTCTGATGAATGCCCTACATGAGCTTCCACCGAGTGTTGCACCTCCACCAAATGTTGCTTCCACCTCCTCAACCATCCTACATGACTTACACCCACTTCCTCCATCTCTGCCCAATCCATCACCTCCTCAACATCGTGTCACTACACGGTTAGAAAACAATATCAACAAACTTATCAGAAAACTTAACCTTCACACACATCTCAAACCTACTTCTGTTACTGAACCTACAACCCTAAGCCAAGCTCTCAAAAAACCTCACTGGCACAATGCCATGTTAGAGGAATTTGATGCCTTAGTCCGAAATGGAACTTGGGAACTTGTTCCACCATCCATTGCTTCAAATATTATTTGTTGTAAATGGATTTACCGTATTAAATGAAACTCTAATGGTTATGTTGACAGATTTAAAGCTCGCCTATTCGCCAAAGGATCTCATCAACGCCCAGGAGTAGACTACCATGAAACATTCATTCTCGTCGTTAAACCTGTCACAGTGAAACTAATCCTAAGCATTGTTGTCAGTCGTAAATGGCCTCTTCGCCAACTTGATGTTAATAATGCATTTTTATAGGAACATCTATCAGAAGATGTGTATATGTCGCAGCCACCAGGGTTCATACACTCAGATCATCCAACATTCATCTGCAAGCTTCGTAAAGCCATATATGGCCTCAAGCAAGCACCACAGGCATGGTACCATGAGCTTCGTCAGTTCCTCATGGCAAGCAGGTTTCAAAATTCTCGTACATATAATTCATTATTCATCTTCAATTTTGCAGGAACCATTATTTTTTTATTAGTGTATATGGACGACATCATTCTCACTGGCAACAAACTTGACATTGTTAATCAATTCATCACCCAACTTGCTCGCCAATTCTCTCTCAAGGATCTCGGGTCTCTCAACTACTTTCTAGGCATTGAAGTGGTTCCTCACAATCATGGCATATTGCTCTCCCAACGAAGGTATATTCAAGACCTTCTTGCTAGGACCAACATGACGAGGGCAAAACCAGTCTCAACTCAACTGCCTACTAGTCCTCCAATCAGCATGTACTCCTGAAATGCTTTCCTTGATCCAACAGAGTATCACAACGTGGTAGATAGTCTCCAATACCTATCCATGACACGTCCAGACATTGCTTTTGCAGTCAACAAGTTATCACAATACATGCATCAACCAACAACTGAACACTGGGCACTTGTAAACCGTATCCTACACTACCTGTGTGGGTCGTTAAATGGTGTTGTCATTCATAAAAACTCTTCATTGAAGCTTCATGCATTCTCCGACACAGACTGGGCTAGTGACAGATAATTATTCCTCCATCAGCGCCTACATTGTATACTTGGGTTGCACTCCAATATCTTAGAACTCAAAGAAACAAAAAACTATTGCACGTTCCTCAACTAAAGTCGAGTATCGATCAGTTGCCACTACAATTGCTGAAATTAATTAGTTTTGTTCTCTTTTAACAGAGCTAGACATCTCTTTACCTCATGCACCAGTCATCTACTGTGATAATGTTGGAACCACCCAACTTGTTCTAATCCAGTGTTCCATTCAAGAATGAAGCATGTGGCCATCGACTTTCATTTTATTCGAGATCAAGTCCAAGTTGGTTCATTATGTGTCGCTTATGTCTCGTCTCACGATCAGCTCATTGACACTCTAACCAAGCCACTACCTCGCTCCCAGTTCAACTCTCTCAAAAACAAGATCGGCCTCTCTCACCGTGGCCCATCTTGAGGGGGCATATCAGATAGAAAACAGTTTCAGTGTCTATCCCGTAATGTTAGCTAGGTTCAAAATACAAATATAAGTGTATTTTATCCCTTATCACATATCATCTATATGTCATGTATCATCCTTATCTTCAGTCATCTACTGTGTATATAATAATCCTAAAGCAAATGGAAAAGAGTGAACTCTCCTTCTTCTATTTCTGTAAACATTGAACATGTCCTTCGTTTTTGTAAACTTCTATTAATATGTCCTTATGCACTAAACAACAAAAAACTTGTTTTTGTCTACAAGATAATTTTGCTAGTTATTTGTTTAGTTGTAGTCAAAAATCAAATAAATCCGATTCTCTCCAATAATTTTAATATTTTATGGAAATTTATGGATTTGGGTTCATATTTCACCAGTCTTCCATGTTCATCCCCAATTTAACTCAAAAATCCTAAAACACTCTCTTTAGCTAAACCCCATTAATCCCTTATTTTCCAAATCCGAAACCACCACAATACAGGACAGTAATCTAAAACCTAAACTGTGTCCACAGAGTATCCAAATTTAGCCAAATTTATTCTCCACACAATCTTCAAGTAATGGTGTTAGCTCCGAAACTGTTTCCCCTTTCTAATACATTCAATGTCCAAAATGCCTGAAAAGTTACTATATAATGACTGTTCATGAAAATCAAATAATGCTTCTTCACTTCTTCTTTCAAATAAGAATTACACCCAAACCTGGATAAACATCTGTTTTCTTTTCTTTTCTAAACAGAAAACCTAACCTGCTCAACTTGTATTAACTCTTGAACATCAATGTTATTATCATTTCAGGTCAACTGTTTCATGTTACACCAAACAGCATGGTACCATGCTTGGCACACAAATGCAATTGCTAACAAATAACAATGCCAAATATACTCTCAGCTACCACAGATCTTTATCAATTTGCAACAATAAAACATCAGTATTTGCTATTGCTCTTACCCTCTATGATAACCTAGCGAATTTCACACATAAAAGGTTAATTGTTGATCTGATTTACACATATCTTTTTCGACAAGGGAACTACAGAAGTTATTCGGGTACATAGTGGTTCCATTGAATTCATGTTTATTTGGAAACATAAAAAGTGAAAAAAACTAAACTATTCTTAACTTCTGTTATTTCAGCAAAAGAGAGAAAGACGCAATATACAGCTCAGTAAATCAGAGCACAGCCATTAGACACATCTATACATCAATCAATTATTAAAAAGGTGACAATGAATACCTGATTGTCACAACAGCACACATATAATGTCAAAACTCCAAAGAGACCAAACAATACAGCAGGGCTTCCCAATTTAACAGCATGTAAAATTACGGCAACTGTAATTCCCTATATCCAGTCTAATTTCTTGACAACCCATTGATGGCATATAAAGCTAGAACAAACTTCCCATTCTCGACTTGTATAACTCCCATCCCGTTGCAAGCTCATATCAGAATTGGAATCTTACCGATTCCGCAATCCTCTAGTCTTACTAATCCTACTACCATTTTTACTCCTATTATTACCACCAGAATCGCATTTGGAAGTGCCCCCCACTCTTGTCTCAAAACCAACCAGCCCTGAGCCACATGAAGTAAAAGCACTCCCAAATCTCCTCCTATTCCCCTTCTTCCTGGTTTTACAACTAATACTCTTTGCATTCCTCTTATCCATCCTCAATTTTCCATCAGGGTTCTCCCAATATGCCCTCTTCAAAACTGACCCATCCTCATCATCCCTGCTTAATTCCCCATTAAGGGACATTCCATCATTCTCATATTCACTTTCCGCTTCAGTTTCACTTTCAGTTTCGCTTTCTAATTCAGAATCCGGCATTTCAACACTCAATTCACCAAACCCATAAGCAGAAACCTTCCCATAAGGTTTCACACTATGAACAACATCTTTAGGAAAAAACCGAGCGGAGGGGACCCCATCAGGGGTCTCAAACAATTGGGATCCATCTCTTTCACTCCACAACTCAAACCCACCTGGTTTCTGAAAGCGGTCGGCCAAAACCTTAACTTGTTCATCAGCACCAACAGAAAACAACTTGGATGCTTTCTGAACAACTTCCCAAGGACGCTCTAATTCAGAAACAGAAGCTTTGAGCTCTGCCCTTCTTCTCATTTCGTAAATCTGTCTCTCCCGAGAAAGCCTGGCCTTTAGGAGTTGTTTAGCTTTGTTTTTTTGCATTCGTTTCCACTGCCACTTGGAGACTCCTCCTGGGTATGTTCTTGGGCCTCCACCCATTCGAATTATTGTGGCTTTGCGAGGGAGAGCGAGGCTCAAGGGTTTTGGAATGAAGAGAGGGTTTTGGGATGAGAAGGTTTTATAGAAGAAGAAGTGCGTTGGGATTGAGAGAGACGTTGACATTACTAAGGGCTTTAGGACACTTGATTCTTTTGGATTTTTTGCAGTCGAAGGAAATACAGTGAAGGGAGAGGAGAGGAGGGAGGAGCTTGTGGTTTTCGAATGTTTTTCTAACAGATAATACTTGGGGTAAATTCGATTTTTGAATAATTAAATGATCTCATTAAAAAGTTTTAGACTACAGTAGTAGTCTTCAAAAGAAAAAAAATCTATATATAAACTTACTTGAAATTCATTCATTACATTACAGTATAATCCTATGAATACAAAGAAATTAATTAGAAAAATATAAACTTGTGACTAATGATTCTAGAAAAAATGATGAGAGAGTAATATTCTAGTTATTTTAGATTCTTATAAAAATATACATCCTGATTTGAATTCAAGATTTATTATGCAAATCACAAGCTTTTTGTCATCACATCATCTTTAAAAACTTTAACCAAAATGATTCCTGGGTATTTTATACTATTGTTTTGTATTAAGCTTCTTCAATGCTAAATAATGAAACAATATTTGTTTATCTTCAATGAAAATGAAGTTAAACTTTTTTTTATTCTTATGCATCACAATCTAGATCATAGTATCTGATAATATTTGCATGATTATGCTCAGAAAACATAAAACTCTTTCTAGGTATCGACTTAAGTACCACAAGACTCTAAGAACAATATTCAAGTGAAATTCATTCGGATTATGCATAAAATGACTTCCTAGTTTTCTTTATATTTTCCCTTGTTAGCTAGAACTTATCAAAAAGTTCCTCAAGGCTGTCATTTTTCTCTATAGCTGTTTGGATATAATGGCATCTAAGCATACAAATGCAACACTCCTAAAAACTCTAAATGATCAATGCAACACTCCCTTACTTTCTTTTCATTTATTTAGTTTTGGGTTATTTTGTGCCTATTTTTAAATTGGGCTAAGTGAGCCCATTAGGTAATCTTCAGGGTTTGTCTCTAAGAATACAAATATTCTTTTATAATATTTAAATTTTATACTTTAATACATACTCATTGTTGCATATTGAAGCATATAGAGCATGGATTATTTTTTTCTTGTTTAGTTTTAATTGAACTATACTCTTTAAAGAATTGATCAATCTTTATTGTGATTTTATAATTCTTGTATTATCCTAAAGCCAAAGGAGGTCATGGTGGTTGCAATGTTCACCCCCGCTCAGTGCATTGTGGACTGGAACAGCTCATGACTCTTTTCACAGTTAACTCTTGGTTGCAAGTGTTAATTAATGCTCTGTTGCAGTGTAAATTGCTGACCTTACAAGGATTTAATTTCCTTAAAATAAATTGTCCGAATATTATAGATTCACTACCAGTTATTTTACCGCCCGTAGTTGATTGATTTGCTTTGTTGCAACGTAATTTACTGGCATTACAAGGAATTAATTTCCTTAAAATAAATTGTCTGAATATTATACATTATTATTATAATTAATTAATTGTTTTACTGCGCATGCAAGAGATATGTTTTAAAATTATAAATAATAGTAGCTACTTACTCACAATTTATCGCGGGCGGAACCATATTTTTTTCAATGCAAAAAACATATTTAATTAAAAAAATATAATTTTTTAAAATTATAATTAACTAATTGTTTTTCTACATATGCAAGAAATTATTTTTTTGAAATTATAAATAATACTAGACACTTAACTGCGCTTTGTCGTGGCTGGAATCACATTTTTTCAGCGCAAAAAAATCATTTGATCTGAAAAAAGATATTTTTTAAAAAATAATAAATAACTAATTGTTTTTTTAAGCATGCAAGAAATAAATTTTTAAAATTATATATAATACTAGCCACTTACCCGCGCTTTGTCGCTGCTGGAATCATATTTTTTTCAACGCAAAAAAATCATTTGATCATAAAAATAGATAATTTTTTTAAATAACTAATTGTGTATGCTGTGGATGCAAGAAATGTTTTCAAAAAATTATAAATAATACTATTCACTTACCCACACTTTTTCGGGGCCGAAACCATATTTTGTCCAACGCAAAAAAATCATTTGATCCGAAAAAAATAAATACAACTAAATGAGGTTGTGAAATCACTATTAAGCCACACTCATTTTACTATGGATTGTAAGAGTGTGTTCCATGCCCTCTTATATGTTATTTTCATACAATTATCATGAACAGTCACCTAGGTATTTTTTTGATATTGTTTATCCTAATTTTTTGGTTGCTCATGCAATTGGTTTTTTCAAGGATGTTTGTATTTCGATACAATTAGCATGAACAGTCTCTTAGGTGTTCTTTTTATATTGTTCATGCTAATTGTTTTGTTGCACATGCAAGAAATATTTTTTTTTAAATTATAAATAACTAGCCACTTACCCGCGCTATGTCACTGCTGGAATCAAAGTTTTTTTCAACGCAAAAAAATCATTTGATCCGAAAAAATATATGTTTTTAAAATTATAAATAATACTAGCCACTTACGATGTTTGTATTTTGATACAATTAGCATGAATAGTCTCTTAGGTGTTCTTTTGATACTGTGCATGCTAATTATTTTGTATTTTTTTCTCAAGCATCATTGTTCAGGCTAATATTTAATTAATTTATTTGATGGCAATCATTACCTAAACAGTTAAACACAACCAACAATCAAATTGTTTGTTGAAAAAATGAAATCGCTCATCTGTGCTACATTTAATAAATTAAAATTTTACTATTTGCTGGTGAAATAATTCACCAAACTGATAAAATATACACAACATTCAATCACTTTCAATGCGAAAAACAAATAACTCATTTTTAACGGGTTTTATCGATTACAATTTTACTGATTAAATATTTAGCTAACTAATGAAAAATGCATAACAATCAATCAGTTTGCTACATAAAAAAGTCTAGCGCAGTGCACGGGCAAAGCATCTCGCTATAAGCTAAATTTTAAATAATAAATAATACTCAATGCACTGTGGATTGTAACAGTGCACGTCATGACCTCATTAGCTCTATTTTGCAGCTGCTCATGCTAATTAGTTAGCATGAGCACCTGCCAGAGCTACCTAGACCGCAACTTCTGTTTCAGCAGGGGCATCTGTTAATGATAATTGTTTTTCGCAGTTAATTGTTTGTTGCAGTTATTAGTTAATGCTCTGTTGCAGCGTAATTTGCTGACATTACACGGATTTAATTTCCTTAAAATAAATTATCTGAATATTATACATTATTATTATAATTAATTAATTGTTTTGTTGCGCATGCAAGAACGATTTTTTTTTAAATTATAAATAATACTACCCACTTACTCGTCATTTATCGTGGCCAGAACAATATTTTTTTCAATGCCAAAAACAATTTGAGTAAGAAAAATATAATTTTTTTTAAATTATAAATAACTAATTGTTTTGCTATGCATGAAGAAATATTTTTTTTGAAATTATAAATAATATTAGTTACTTACCTGCACTGTTCCACGGCCAAAACTATATTTCTATCAACGCAGAAAAATCATTTGATCTTAAAAACTCATATATTTGCCTTAGAATATATAAAAATTAATATTTCTTTTTTCTTCAAGTAAATTTTTTTTAAGGCTAATAATATTTATTTATTTATTTTCATTTATTTTATTTTTTGCTTACTATTTTGTTATAATTTTTAGGTTTTTTATTCTTCGAGGTAAATTTGTTTTTCCATTATTTATGCAATAATAGTATTAATAATTTTATATGTTTTTCTCAAATGATTTTTTAAGGCTAATAATATTTATTTTTTATTTTGTCATTTTTTTTTGTACTCTTTTGTTATATTTTTTTTTATTTCTTTTATTCTTCGAGGTAAAATTGTTTTTCATTATTTATGCAGTAACAACAATAATAATCATTCGATATATTTTTTCAAATTATTTTGTTAAGGTTAATAATTTTAATTTTAATTTTGTCATTTTTTTTTGTTTACTCTATTGTTATAATTTTTAGTATTTTTTATTCTTCAATGTAATTTTGTTTTTTTTCATTATATATGCAATAATAATAATAATTTGAGATGTGTTTTTTCTTGTTTACTCTATTGTTAAAGATTTTGAGTTCTTTTATTCCTCAAGGTAAGTTAGTAAATTTATTATTTTAACAGTACTACTAATAATAGTTTAAGGTGTTATGATCTTGATGATAATATTAACATTATAAATTATGATGATAATAGCGATTATATTTATTGTAATAGTTATAGTGCTTATGATGTAACTAATTATGTCTTTGATGGTAATAATAACAATAACTTATAAAATAATATATAAATATCAATAATGACAAAAACAATTATAATAATGATAATAATACTTATTATAATTAAAATAATATTAATAAAAACAAAGATGTTGGTTATCGTGATGATTATTTTCGTAATAATGACAATAATTATAACAATATTGCTAGTAATAATCAGAATATTAATTATTTACGATAATAATTATAATAATAGCTATAATAATTATGACAATTTAAGAATCATAATGATTAAAATGTAATAATAATCGAAATAATTCATTAGTCAATGTTTTTTTTTTTTTCAAAATGAACTTTCATGGCATTTTCATGTATGATATTTCAGATTTAATATCATGTAAATAAAAAATATATGAAGTCACATGCCCTGCGCTTCGATGCACATAAATAATCTACCTATTAAATAATTATCCAATCATTTCAAACAATAACAATATTCAATCACTTCGATGCACAAAACAAATAACCCATTTGAAATGGATTTCATCAATGATCATTTAACTAATTAAATTTTTAGTTAATCAATGAAAACACGCACAATAATCAATCAGTTTGCTACATCAAAAAGGCCCAACACAAAGCGCGGGCAAGGAAACTTTGTCTTAGCCACTATTTCTAAGTATCTGGAATCTCTATCTTAATTCGACATATATTTCTTCAGCTTTGATGTTTAAACTGTCAATAAATGAAAATAAATATGGATGTTATTTTTGTTAAAAATTAACTTGTGTTGTTTTTTTATGTATAATGTTTCAAATTCAATATCACGTTAATAAAAAAATATACTAAGCTACACAGATAAAATTGGTGAAAACATTGGGTCAAATTATCCACAAATAAAAAATATATGAGTCACTTGCCCTGCGCTTCGTCACCGAGACAAAACCAAATTATTTTAAATGTAAAAAAATATTAATGTTTCTAATTTTTTTAATAATGATATACATCTGAGCGAAATAAACAGTCTACAAGACTTTCAGCTATTTAGTTTTTTAATATATTCATTTTATTATAATTAATGCATTTAAAATAATGAAAAAGATTATTTTAAAGGCTTTTTCTCCTAAAAATAATTATATATTCTTATATTTGTTTAATATTAACGCCTTAAAAAATATAACAAATAACTAACAACAGAAGATTCACTATACATGTATAAGAGAGGGTTTCACTTTTATGTCACACTACTAAAGCTGAACTTACTGTGTTTTTTAATAGAAGCTGCATTTAATACAAAGATAAATTACAATAAAAACTATAAGTCAAAACTAAGAGTATAGATACATAAATACAAATAAATTATTTAGAATTATACCAAAATTACTGAAAAAATAAAAGAATCAAAACTAAATCAAGAAATAAAAGAATAATAACCAAAAAATAAAACAAAAAATTACATATGTTGAAACGAGACAAAAAAGATTTCTCGCTGTGGCGGAGCGCAGGTCAAATTGCTCATATATTTGCCTTGAAATATATAAAAAATAATATTTCCTCTTTTTTTTGGTTTTTATTTCTTCCAGTCAAATTTTTTAAGGTTAATAATATTTATTTTAGTTTTGTCATTTATTTTATTTTTTTGCTTACTATTTTGTTATAAATTTTTTTTTATTCTTTGAGGTAATTGTTTTTCATTATTTATGCAATAATAATTTTAAATATTTCTTTCAAATGATTTTTTCAAGGATAATAATATTTATTTTTGTTCTGTCATTTATTATAATTTTTGCTTACTCTTTTGTTATATTTTTTTATTTCTTTTATTCTTCGAGATAATTTTGTTTTTTTTTTTCATTATTTATGCAATAATAATAATAATAATTTGAGATATTGATTTCAAATTATTTTGTTAAGGCTAATAATATTCATTTTTCTTTTTTCTTTTTTGTTTTTTTTGCTCTTTTGTTATAATTTTGATTGTTTCTATTCTTCAAGGTAATTGTTTTTCATTATAAATGCAATAATAATAATAATAATTTGAGTTGTGTTTTTTCTTGCTTTCTATTTTATTAAAGTTTTTGGGTTTTTTTATTCCTCAAGGTAGGTTAATAATTTATATTATTTTAACAGTACTAATAATAATAATTTAAGGTGTTATGGTTTTGATGATAATGGTGACATTATAAATTGTCATGATAATAGCAATTATAATTTATTGTAATTGTTATAATGCTTATGATGTAACTAAATATGACTTTGATGATAATAATAACAATAACTCATAAAATAATATAAGAATATCAATAATGACAAAAACAATTATAATAATGATAATACTACTAATAATAATTAAAATAATATTAATAAAAACAACGATGTTGGTTATAGTGATGATTATTGTCATAATAATGACAATGAGTATAACAATACTATCAGTTATAATCAAAATATTAATTATTTATAATAATGATTATAATAGCAGCTATAATAATTATGACAATTTAAGAATCATGATGATTAAAATGTAATAATAATCGAAATAATTTATTAGTCTATTTTTTCAAAAAAAATGGACTTTCACGGCATTTTTATGTATGATATTTCAAATTTAATAATATGCAAACAAAAAATATACGGAGCCACACATAGACAAAACAGGTGGGAAATTGGGTTAGATTATTTATAATAAAAAAATATACGAGCCACTTGTTTTGCGCTTCGATACACGTAGACAATCTACCAATTAAATAATTATCCAAACATTTCAAACAATAACAATATTCAATCACTTCGATGCACAAAACAAATAACCCATTTGAAATGGATTTTATAAATGATAATTTACCTGATTAAATTTTGAGTTAATCAATAAAAACACGCACAACAATCAATCAGTTTGTTGTATCAAAAAAACTCCAGCGCAGCACGCGGGCAAGAAAACCCGTTTGTCTCTAGATGAACACCATGTGTGGGGATTGTTAGTATAGTCTTGGTGCCTTTTATTGTGTCAAACTCAGTTATCAATTCCGAAGCCTAAATCAGAATGATATTTGTTTGCAAATTCAATATAACTCCACTAGGGTTCACATTAAATACTAGAAAAAACCAATTGCAAGCCCCACATCCATTTGATCACAAAGGAAAAAACACTAAAAGCATACTCTTTATCGAGTTTTATCAGGAAAATTGATGGTTTTGTAACTTATGGGTTTTAAAAGTTGGAGCAGTGTCCCTCTACTGTACTGCTAGATAGCACACCCCATAAAAATCATGCAAAAACACGACATTTACCCTGGAATTTTCAAATTTCGATCCATGAGCTTCCGCCTACGACGATGCCACTGACGTAACGATCCACTTGGTGTAGCCAGAGAGGTACTTGGCCACCGGCTTCTGTACAGTCATGGGGGGCGCCCGGACTTAAGAGCCGGGGCTCCGTTTTTCGAGAGACAGCTTCACGTGCAAATCACCAACATTAACATCTCACTGGGTTCGTCAATCACTAATTAATTAGCTGGCACAGGATCTCCAGCAAGCATTTCTAGTTTAGAATGAGACAGGAAACCGGCATCTACCTTCTTAATGATTTTTAACACCTGCTACTGTCTCCGGCTTCCAAGGTGTCCGAAACGTCGATTGCCTCCTATATAGCAGGCATCCACTTATTTATAAATTCTTCTCAAGTGCTAAAACATTAATAGCAGATTGGTATTTGATAAATTATGAACTCCCCATCACCATGTCTCAACTTCTCATAGCACTCACCATGAGTCTAGATTTCCAGGCTCCCATATTATTGACCAAGTATTTATGTACAAAAATCACAATGACACCAATCGCTTGCTGACATGCATATATTCCTCCTCAATCATAATATGTATCACTGCACGCACCAACCATTTTAATTCATTCAGAATCAGTGTTTCGTTTCAGGCATTTAGGCTTGTCATAGCATTACAGTGAATTTGGCTTGACAGTAAGAACGAGTTATAGATCCTGTGAAAATTTAATTTGCTAACTGATATTTCTTGCAGTTAGAGTCAACAGCATGATGTTAATTTTGGCCTGTTCAACCCTTTTGTCTTAAATTCTCTATTGATAATTCACAAGATATGTGTTAATTAAAAGACAAAAATCGGGGAAGAAAATTTCCAGTCTCATGAAAAAGGAACTCTTCCCTTGTTTCCAATCGCTTTTTTGAAAAAGATCAGATTCCTAATTCTGCGTTTAGTCAGTATTCTAATGATTTAGGAATCGGATTGGATTTGTTAACAATAAAAAATAACAAAAAGAGAGAATAAAAAAAGAAGAGATGAGAACTTGAGTTTCTTTAATGACAAGAGTTTCTTTAATGAATAACATCAATGTTTAATTAATTACTTTATCTAATATACGAAAAGACTATATATAGGTTAAAACAAATACACTATTCTACTTTTCATAAATAATAAAACAAAAGTAATCTCATTATTTTAACATCTCCTTTAAAACTCATGATACAACAGCCACAAGAATCCAGAGTTTGCCAAGTAGAAAATGAAATCAAAAATAAAATGTGACTTGGTAAGGAAATCTACAATTTGCAAAGAAAAGTAAATAAAAGGAAAATAGATAGTGTCATGTTTGGGATGATAACAAGTAAGATCACAATTGATCTCAATGTTCTTGGTTCATTCATGAAAAAAATAGCAATCTGAATAAAACTTTGGATTTCACAATACATAGAAATGAGATGAGAAAGAGAAACGCCCGCATCTACAACTAACCAACGTAACCAAACAATCTCTTTGGTAATGGATTTTATAGCATGATACTCTATTTCAGTTGAAGATTTGAAAAACAACATAATATTTCTTGCTCTTCTAAGAAATAAAAGAATCACCTAGAAAGATATAGAAATCAGAGACTTGTGATCCATAGGATCACTATCATGATCAGCATTAGAGTATGCACGTTGCTCCGAGAAAGAGGTGAATGGAAGTAAGAGACTCGAAAGACTGTACCCTAAAGATACCGTAAAATACGAAGATCAACTAACCAATGAACAAAAATAGAGAAGCAACAAACTAACTAACATGAACAACTAATACAATATCTCGATGACTAATAGTGAGATATACCAAGATCCCAACAATAGTATAATATAGAGTAGGATTTGGAAAAGTAAACCATAAAAAGAAGAATACTGAATGTTAACCACAATTGGAGTATCTATAGTCTTATTATCAGTAAGTTTTTAACTCTGTCTTTATAACTAAAATATCATTAATGCAATCACCAATAATAATCATGTTATCAATATATAAAGATATAATGATACAACTTGCATCAGTGCTCTTAACAAAAAGAGCAAAATCATGACTACTAGAAACAAATCCAAGGAAAGTGATCACAATAGAGAATTTCTCAAACCAAGCATAAGGTGTTTTGTTTGATACCATATATGCTTTCTTGAGCTTGCAAGCATAACCGAAATCATGTGAAACATTAGGAAAATGAGCCATATAAACTTCTTTAATATCTCCATTTAAGAAGGCATTTTTAACATCGAGTTGAGAGATGCCACTAATAAACCAAAGCTATTACAATAAGACTATAAATAGTAGTCATTTTAGCAACTAAAGCAAATATCTCCATATAACTCATACCATATTATTGAGAGTATCCTTTCGCAACCAACCTAGCTTTGTATCGCTTAATAGATCCATCAAAATCAGTCTTGATCTTATACACCCAACAACAACCAACAACATTCTTACTAGAAGGTAGAGGAACCAAATTTCAAGTATTTATTTTATACAAAGTAGAAAATTTCCTTATCCATAACTTGCAGAATAAGAAATATCTAGTAACTGTATGGACTTACAGAATGCATATGGATTGTCGTAAAGGTGTATCCATAATCTCAGACAGAGCACGAGGATCGTGGAAGAAAATGGTGCTTCAGGTGTGCTAGAGAGTAAAGTGTCATTACTTGTAGAACGATTAGTCTGAATTAGTTTAACATGAGGAATGGTAATTGAGGTACGAGGAGCCTTAGATAATAAACTATCAAAATCCATAACAAATGATCAATATGAATAAGATCAACATGAGGAGTGGATGGAATAGAAAAGAAAGGTATATCCTTTAGAAAGATAATATGATGAGACATATAAGTTTCTAAGTTATGAGATCAAAATAATGATACCCCCTTTTACCTTTATTATAACCAAGAAATACACAAATAATAGATTGAAAGAATAACTTTCTATGTTTTCACATGAGGAAGAAGAACGAAGCAAGTAAAACAAAAAACTCTAAGGAAAGAATAATCAGGGGTATACCTATACAACTTTGCAAAAGGAGATAAATATGAGAAAATGAAATTATATTAATCAAACTTACAACAGCAAGAACAACTTCACCCAGAAACTCATTAAGAACTAAAGCAGACAACAATAGAGAATTAGAAGTTTCAATAATATGCCTATATTTTCTTTTAGCAACACCATTTTGCTTAGGAAAATTTTATATGTGAAGTCTGATTAACAAGTACATCTAAGGTAAGCAACTCATAACATTTATTAGAGGTGTATTCCTCGTTTAGATCACACCTAAAACATTTGATAACATAAGAATATTGAGTTTTGATAATAGCTCAAAAGGCTATATATCACAAGAATTTAGAGTAATGTTTCATTAAATAGACCCAGTAATAATGAGTATGATCATTTATAAAAGAAATACAATATTGAGACCCTACTTTTGTGACAATAGAGAAAGATATTTATATATTAGGATGAATCATATCAAATAGAGAAAAAGAAACAAAGTACTTCAATTAAAAGGTAAAGCAGAAAATTTTGTCAATTTACATTCAAGTACAATAAAAAATATCACAAGTTTATAAATTTTCTAAACCTCATGTGGATGAAACAAATCTCAAACTAGATGACGAAACATTTCCTACAGGAGAATGCCATAAATAAAAACTAGAAGAGGAAGGAATGAATCTAAAAGAAGATGAATCAACATTAGTGATAGTAACAATAATAGTAGTTAACACTTTCAATTCATCCAAAATATATAGTCCTTTCTCCCCTACGATATGTTTCAATAAGCTTTTAAGATTGTAAATCCTGCATATAATAAAAATAAAAAGAAAATATGAATAAATAATCACTAGAATCACATATATGACCAATAAAAGCAAGATTTAATGTGAGTTTCAGAATGAGATAACATTAAAGAGAGACATGTAAGGTGCGATAACAACACTAACACCTACTAAGGGCATATAAGTGTCATTAAGAATCATGACATGAAAAGAGGAAGAAACAGACAAACATAAAAGATGAAGAATTTGGAGACATAGATTCAAAATGCTAGAATCCAAGACTCGTTTAAAATGTGACATACCTAAAAGAGCTATGAAGCAACTAGCCTATGGAAGAAGAAATATATAACTTGTGGTTGTAAGTAGAAACTTCTAAACTGCTTACCAAATTACTAGGATCAAATTAAAAAAAACAGGATGAGATTGTTGTTGCATTATTATATTATGGTGGTTTGTAACCCTAAGGTGATCTATAAACATTATATTGTGAGTGACTACTAGGTTTTCAGGCTTGATCCTATTATCTCAACTTAGAGCACTAAGTCTTCCAATGACCCTTTTGTTTATAAAAACTACATTCATCGAAGGCAACCTTTATGTAAGGCTTATTATAATTACTGGAGAACAATTTGGAAGGTCATTAAAACTTTATCAATCATTGTTGCTCTCTTTGTTAATATAGGCACCACATGCCTTTAATTCTACTAATTCTATAAGAGCCATTTATCTCAAAGATATATATCATGGTCGAATAAAACTCCTAAATAGTCATATTATTCTAGCAAAGACCTCGTATGTAATTTTTCAATTGATCCTACTTTGCAAATAATCTTTGTAGATGATCCCAAACTTTCTTTGTTGTCCCATACTTTGAGAGTTATGTATCTATGGAAGGCTCAACATAATTGTTAATCCAAGTAATATTTTTGCATTGTTTGATACTTACATATCTATGAAAAACAACATAACCTTTATCAATATTCTTATGTTTTACAAGACTTATACTAATATATCTACATATCTTTTTTCCCTTAAGTTTCTCATCACATAACTCCAATATGAATAATTCTTTCCATCTAACCTCAAACTTACAGATTGAAGTGAATCATCTCTTTCAACAACCATAATGAACAAATTGAAGAAAAAATAGAAAGCACACAAAGAAAAAGGAAATACTAGATTGCAGAAACTAAAGGAAAGACAGAATACCAGATTGCAAAAACTAAACAAATTATACGATCACTCTTAAAAAAAGGTTCAAGATTAAATTATGCTTTGGTATCAAGTTAAGCAATCAAAACAAACTAAAGAGAAAATCAAAAAAACAAAAGAGGAGGTTAGGGTTTCATTAATGAATAACATCAATGCTTAATTAATTACTTAATTTAAATACAAAAGACTATATATAGCAAGGTTGTAAATTCTGTTTCAATTGGTGCTTCATTTTTTCAATTGAAATGGAATGTTTCGGTTTCGGAGTGATTCGTCGCGTCGTTTCGGGGTTGTATTGTTTATGTATAAATATATATATATATATATATATATATATATATATATATATATATATATATATATATATATATATATAATTAAAAAAAAATATATTAATTAAAAAATATAATTCAAATCAAAAAAAAATTATTTAGAATTATGCAATTTAATCTAAAAAAGAAACAATAAAATGATTTTTCTAAATAAAATTATGAACATGTATAATATTACGAGAATGTCATCATCAAACTCACAAGGTCATTACATTCTCCGATTGCTCTGAAAGTTTAACATAATATATATAAATATGTAAAGAAACAACTTGTAAAATTTCATCTCAATCTAACGATCGGACTAAGAGATATGATTGATATTGTAAAATTATTCATTAGTTAAAAAAACACTATTTGGCAGAAACAGAACGGGCAGAATGAAACCAAAACGTTCCGACCGAAATTTGGGTGAAATTTCTGGAACGGGACTGAAATTTTAAGCAAGGTAAAAACTACACCGTTTTATCTTGTTTTTTTAACTAGTACAAAACATTTCGGCCGAAACGACCTAAACAAAATGAAATTTACATCACTGATATATAAGCTAAAACAAAAAGACTATTCTTCCCTTAGTAAATAATAAAACAAAGTAACCCTATTATCAGATTATAAAGACCCCTGTAAATAAGATGTTTCAAACATTCCTTGAGTTAGCCTACCAAGTTGCGATACGGCTATGCTACATTAATAGATAAACATGTTTAGAGCATGAGTTCTCTATACCTTGTTCTCTATTGGCAAAGACAATGGATTGTCCCAAGAGACGTGACGTAAATAGCAAAGGGCTTGAGATCTATAAAAGAGGTATTAAGTTTGAGTCAGAGTGTGCATCTCTTGTAAGAGCCCGGGACAAACAAGGTTTTATTCGCTCACTTAAACCCACAAGAATTAAAAAAACAAAACAATGGATTACTCAATTTTGATCCAAATTCACATAAATGCTCTATTTTCATTGGTCAGATAAGTTGCTCTTATGACAATCTAGGACGAATCAACGGGTCGGCCCAGACCGCTTCTAAAGTTTTTGAAAGTTCCAAGATCAAATTGTTAAATTTTAAAACTAATCTTACAAAATAATCCTCTCAAAATGAAAACTATATATTCTTGTCCTCCAAATATTATAAATTTATATTTGTTTCTAATTAGAAAACCAATGGGTACCTATATGTCAGGTTTCTATATATCCATATTTTACACATTATCTATTAAATAATAAATTTATATTCCCTTCATCAGGTTTTGACTATTCATATGAAATATCTATTATTTATAATTTAATATATAAAAACAAAATATTAATGTTTAAATACATTATTCTTACAAATTAAAAAATAGTGTTTTTTTATATTATTTCACTACAACACTTCATCTCAAAAATATTTTTGATTTTGTTTTTCACTCACTAAAATAGAAATGAATTTGAAAACACTCACTCGTTGTTTGGTAAATTATCAAATTAAATTATTCCCGATGATGACACTTGTCATCAATTCAAAACATCCAACACCACCTGATAAACTTAAGCAACTTCTCACCATCTTCTCTTCCTGGAAAGTAGAACCTGTAATCACTTGTTAAACATTATTTATTTAATAATTCAAATAAAACCAGCTAGCAAATTCATTACAGCTCTACAAATAAACATGTTAGAGATCATGTTCCCTTGATTGAGTTTCCAATATCCTAATGCTTCCACGTGTATATCCCTAAAAGTTTCTCCTATTTAACAGACAACTTAATAGCAACAGATAATCTAATTAATTAAAATAATTATCAGTGGAATTATATAGCAAGGGAAATTTCCATCACACCACACGCTTGGATCTCCTTTTCATACAATCTCCTCCTATATATAATAGCGAAGGCCTCTACAATTGGCCTCCACAGCCTCCAAAGATCAAGCATATATAGATCTGAAAACATTTATTCAATCCCTCAAAATGGCTCAACTTCTTCTTTGCCTTGCTTTGGCAGATGCTTTTCTAGGGCTAGCAATGGCCAGTGAAAAGGTTCAAACCATGGTCCAGTCTAGCACTGCATCCTCCTCCCACACACAAGCTCCCACTCAGAATCTATACGACGCTCAAGCGCCCATGATTAGGAGACTCGGAAAACACCATCACCAGAAAATGGTCCAGACCGTCGTGGCCCCGGGACTTAGCCCATCTATGGCTCCCCACCAAGCTCCGGAAAACGTTCGTTCCAAGACAGAAACCAGTCCCTTGTACCAAACCAAGTCGTCCTCCGAGGCCAGCAGCGCCGAAGAGAGCGTTAGCATCCAAGTGCAGGCTACTCACCTGCTTCCGAACCATCATCATTCAGCGGATAAGTCAATAGCTGGGGGCGGTGTGATTCTTGGGGGTCTTGCCACCACGTTTCTCGTGGCTGTTTTCTGCTACATTAGAGCTACTGGCAGACATCAAGCAGGAGGAGCCACCTCTTGAGTCAAGTTATCAAGAGCTGTCTTGTAGGTATATCATAGGAAGAAAACATCTTGTGATTCAACACTTTTAAGTAAATAAACGTTAATATTCTGAAGGATGTGGTTTATGACTGTGAAAATGAACATATTTTTGTTTTAAATCTGCATCAACATTCTTATTTTTAATTGAATCTCAAGTTGAAGTAATAAAATATCTCCATGTTACCAGTGCCGGGAACTGTGGTTGTCGCTTGAAGGTAAAATGTATATTTGAAGTGACGATAGTTACCGTTTAAAATATTGTTTTCTCAAAAGTATATTAAAATAACACACTTTTTATTTATTAAAATTTATTTTTAACATCAAAATATCAACACAATCTAAGAAAATAACTATTTTCTTATAAAAACACTTTCTAAATGCCACAATAAACAAGGCTTAAATATTTGTGCAGACCCTTAACTGGGTGTTTGGCTCCGCGTTTTTACCTGTGGTCGAAGCAAAACGCGGAGTCAATCACAATATTAACCAAACCAAACAGCTGAACATATTTTAACAGTGGGTCCCATCACTTTTTCATTAATTCGGCTGCAGACGCAAAAGCATCTGAGAGAGATGCTTTTGCCTCTGCGGCCCAAGGGAAAACGCAGAGCACCCTTCATCTGCCCACAGACCTCCAAGACAGTCCCAGTCAGATGCCTCTCCTCACCGACAGTCCCCCCTCACCTCCCTCTCTTGAGCTAGCAAGTTAATAGTTGTTGAGGGGTTTGTGTTAGCCGTGTGGGCAGCGCTGTGGTTCGATGGCTATAGGATTTTGTTCTTTTGTATGGGAGTTGAGTTAATGGGTTCCCTCAATGGTGGCTAATGGTTGCTCGATCTGTTGAGGCTCAGTGTTTGGTCGGCGGTGACAGTGAGGTGAAAGCTGGGTAGGTTTGCCACTTGTTGGTGGTGCTCGGCTGCTGGTGATTAGGAGGGATAATGAACTTATGGGTTATGGTTGGAAAATAAAGAAAGTGAGAGATGGTTGGGTTATGGATGATCTGTGTAGAGAAGATGGCAGGTGGTCTTTTGTGTTGTGTGGAGCGAGAGTGTCTATAAAAAATAATTTCTGATCCCCTCTAAAATTTCTTCTTTCCTTTTTATGTTCTTATTACCCATGTCGTGTCGTGAATACAGTAAGTTAATAGAATTAATCTAAATCAATTCAACATGCTATTATTTAAAAATATTGTTTTAAAATTATTATTTTAATTTTTTATAAGTTTAAATATGTTTTTATTGATTATATGAATATCTTTTAAATCTGCTAATTCACAACTCCTTCAACAACTGTTAATTGGAAACAGATGTGGTGAATTTTACCAAATATGCCTGCTTATCTATATAAAACACAAGTGAAGATTGTGGTTGCATCAATGACACTACATAACTATATTAGAAGAAGATCACAAGATGATATGACTTTTGTCGAATATGATCACAATCCTAATTTTGTTCCTGAAGATATTTTACTAGATGTTGTTCATCGATCAAATAGTCAGGAAATGTATACGCATTCACGTATGGATTTAGTTCGTGATGGAGTTGCAAGTAGTTTGATGGGAGAATAAAATCAAATGTCTAATTTATTTGCATTATTAATTACATTTTATTTTTATGATTATTAATCTACAATATTTAAAAAACAATATATATATATATATATATATATATATATATATATATATATGTGTGTGTGTGTGTATTCTTTAAAGTAATTTCAACAATTGACAGCAATATGAAAAACATGGTAACCAAACACATGAAACTGTTTTTTCATTAAACTCAATATCAACCACAGTTTTAACCAAACACTAAAATTTTAGTTATGAACCGCAACTAAAAGTGGTTTTCATAAAACTATTTTTTTTTCAACCTCAACCACAACAGCAACCGTCATGCCAAACAAGCTCTAAATATACTTTCTGACCATTCAGATATATCATCCAGGATGACATCAATTTTATATCTAATAAATTTTTCTATTAGTTTTATTATTAAGAAACAACATTGAGAGTTACAGATTATTTTTAAGGTTTGCTCATAATCTTTTAATTTTTATTTACAAAAAAAAATATGCTAGATCATTTTATTGACAAATGTGTATTAATTATAAGTGTTACTTAATTTGGTTTAAAATAGAATAAAATAAAATATATGTATTTAGTGTTCTGTTTGTATAATTAAAAAATCAAAACTGATAATAGGGGAGAAATTGTTAGTGTATATATCTTGTAGTCAATCAATTGGTTATATATAATATTTATTTTGTTCATGTAAATCAATTTAATTTATCAATAAAGTTTCGTTTATTTTTAATATAAATAAAACATTTTATTAATTAATAGATATTTGATTAATTAATCTAAAGTAAATATAAAGTTCTTAGGACAAAAACTTTACAAAATGAATTATAAAGTTCTTATAATTATGAGATTTTTATTGCATTAAAGCATTATTCCTAGACATTTATGATCAAATGCTCTAATAAGATTGAATATTAATAAAAGTTGTTGAGACTACTATATATTATGTTTTTTTTTCTTATGAAATGTAGTTGTTCTCATAAACTAAAGTATAATAGATATCTACAACTACTATATAGGTGCATATTAGATGACATATACATAGAATTTACCCGCATGAGAGTTTTATACTATATATATTATGTTTTTTTTCTTATGAAAGGAAGTAATTGCTCTTATAAAGATATAATGAATACCTACAACTATTATATAGGTTTTTGTTATATGAAATGTGCATTTAACTTACCCGCATGAGAATTTTATATGGAGAGATCAGTTGTGTCTATAAAAAAACTCATGTGATGGTTATGTAAGTGATCTTTAGACTTGAGATCACCAAATTTATTTTATATAAAAAGTGCTATATTTTGATTTTGTTACATGTTGTCCTAATCAAAGGTAACAAATGAGAAAATATTGGGTGTAACATAAACTATATGAAGGTGTTTATAATCAAGAGAAAATATTTTTATCTTTTTTTCAAATAATATTGATTGTATATCCTTGCATAAGATGAAATGAGATTTGAAAAGAATTTCAAATATTATTCAAAGAATCAATGACTATAGTATTGAGAGTATAAATAACTTGACATAGTAGACACACCTCATGCTATAATTTCTAAATCATAATATTATTGATGAAGGTTTAATAATTAAACTTAAAAATTGGTCACTAAAAGGTTAAATCATTCACTTATGACATTTCTAATATTTAGATGATCATGACAGGTTACTAGACATTATACTTGATCTTCAAACATAAATCAATCAATTTGTTGAATTGATAATAAATTAAAATAGAATAACTAATCAAGTGTGACTTGATTGTAATTAATTTTTAGAAAGTAAGGACTAGAATGTAATTAATAGTAGAAATTACAATTTTATACCTATAAATAATCAAGTGAAGACTTGATTGAATAAATTTATAGAATTATCCTAAAATAATATATGCAATATTATTTAAAAGAAAAAAAATGATATGTTTCTATTTATAAGGGTTTTTAGGTTTTCATTAAAATAAAATGTTATGCATTTTATTTCCTGAGAAAAGGTGTGATGTGAAAGGTGAGTTGAATATATTATGTAAATATCTAAAACATAAAATAAAATATATATCAATCTATAACAATCACTCTTTTATAAAAGGATTTATGAAATTTTTTTATTCGTAATATGTGTGAATTATTGTTAGAGTTGGATAATTAGATGACTTGTAATTTGCGAGAACTCATCCTTGAAACAATGATTCAAAGCTAAAAAGAACATATAATCTTAAATTAATCTTCGTATGAATCCTAAACTACCATAGATCGATCTAACAGGATTCCTAGGACTCCTTAAAAAAAATTTAATTTATAGTTTCTATTGGAGCTAAGTTAGATAATAAGGTTTGTTGTATGCATGTTTTAATTATCATTGGTGTTAGTTTTGAATAAATATTATGAACAAATATTTTTCCAAAATTTGTTTTTTATCTCATGAGTTTTTTAAAATCAAAATTTTAGCTATTATTCTTGCCAAATTTGTCTAAATTAATTGAATTTGAGGAGAATTCGGCGTGTTAAGAAAGAGTGCTTACAAACAGAAGCCTAGTGGTTGTTATGAGCACTACTTGCAACATAACCAACACGATAAGTAGTAGTCATGAGTTGTCGCCTCACCAATGCCTCCTTAGTAGCAACTCATGGATTGTTATTACGGTATGCCAGTAACTCTAGGCACTCCTGGTTTTGATGCCTTTTCAAATCGAGATTGAAGCCTCACGGTAGAGGTTGTGTAACATAAGGAGTTGCCTCTTGCACTATTGGCTAGCATCTATACCAATAGAGTATAAGAATATTTAGGGTTAGAATTACAATTCTAACCGTGATATATTTTGGAGGGTTTTAAGGGTATAATTACTATTATACCCTAATATCATTTCAATTAGAATGAGAAGCTAGAGGTTTATATTATATATATAAGTGTTATGTATGAATATCACTAATTTCATAGAATTAAACTTAATTAAAATAATAAATTCCTTATAAATATATTAAGTACATGTAGAGAACATTATATTTTTATATGCATAAAACTATAGTTCTATTCATAGATGAAATCTAATCTCTTTTTTCCTTTATAAGGATGTTGATAATGAAGTTAAGAGTAAATATCAATGTTATATTGATGATAGTAAGTAGGCTATATGTGTGATGTTAGCTAGTATGTCATTTGAACCTTACACACAATATGAGAATATTGATGCTCTTATAATGATTATGCATTTCAAATAGTTGTTTGATGGGATTAATAGGGCGAAGAGGTAGGAGATATCTATGGAATTGTTGTCATAAGAGCGTCTTAGACCTTCATGTTGAGAATAATTGGC
The DNA here is from genome assembly GCA_029228465.1 of Salix viminalis. Classification (NCBI taxonomy): domain Eukaryota; kingdom Viridiplantae; phylum Streptophyta; class Magnoliopsida; order Malpighiales; family Salicaceae; genus Salix; species Salix viminalis. Next base: position 8,888,257 of record CM055441.1, read on the forward strand.
TATTACAAGAAATTGGGATGACATGGCTTTGTCATGGACAATGAGTAAAGTATTGATATCAACATTGATGTTAGAAGTTTTTAGTTGACCTCGGTGACAGAGATAAATAATACTAATAGGGTTGATTAGTATTGACATAATTACCCTGTGGATAAATAAAGTTTTTATTTGTTACTCGATAAGGATAGTTAATGATACCAATAATTTGGTAGTGGAATTTTTTAAGATGTTTTTCTATATTAATATATGATTTCAATTAAAAATTTAGAATGAGATGAAAGATGCTAGTGATTTCATGAAAAAGGGTATTCCAAAGGGATTAAATGTAGGTTATTTTTATAACTGAGCTTGAATATATGTTGGTGAAGGATATTCTAATGGAAAACAATCATGTATTAATTTCTTGATTAAAATATTAATTTATAATTGAGAAAATCATTTTTAATATCATTATATAAAAATAAAAACTAATAACACTAAAAATATTTAATTTAAAATAAAAAATATTAATTTTTGTGTTTTTAAAAACACAATTAGAAACAATATTTAGACTTAACGATAAAACTTAAAAGGAGGACTGATGCGTACTTCTTATAAAAGTTGGCTTGTCCTCAAAGCCAAATCGACACGCGCCCACCGCCCGGTATATATCGCGATCTTCTCTCAGTATCTTGAAATCTCCCTCCCTCCACAACAGAACCAATCCGTCGATCTTTTGGTCTTCCAGTCTCAAGGCAACAATGGCGAACGAGAAATCGGTGATGGCTGTGATTAGAGCAGCGAGGCCTTCCTTTAAAATCAAGCACGACAAGGTCGCTTTCGCTGTTCACGCCGCTTTCCTAGCAAGTGGCTACGCTCTCACCGCCACTGGTCCTGCCGCCTTCTCCGAATCTGCTGCCCTCTCCGCTCCGTCAACTAGTAAGCTCTCAATTATTTTTCTTCGACTTGTTTAATTGCTATTAATAAAACGAAAAATTAACAAACACACACACTCTTCTTTATCAGGATTTACATACATGAACGCATATTTTCCATCTACCTCATTCCAATTTTCAGTCCTACGGCATAACTCTCTGACTCTGTTATAGTTGAGGCATGAACTGAAAACTGGAATGAGGTACATGGAGAATATGCATTCGTGTATGTATATCCTGATATATCTATATCTATATATATATTTTCTGTAATTTTCACTCTCTGCTTCTGTTATAGATGAAGTAGGAACTGAAAATTGGAATGAGGTAGATGGAGAATATGCATTTGTGTATGTAAATCCTGATAAAGAAGGAAAGAGGATGATAATGAAGTGTTTGGCTATGAACGGGAAATTGGCGGTTAGTGCCATGTCTGATGGGCTTTCAGAGCCGGTCAATCTCGAAATCGAGTAGGGTTTTCTTTTAGTTTTTATACATACATATTTATTTTGATATTCTAGGGTTAGGGTTTTGAATTTGATTACCGTTGCAGTGTTGGGGATTATGTTGCGGAGAATGAAGGTACAAATTACTCGGAGCAATATAGGAACTTGGACAAGCTTGTTAAGAAACTAGATGAAGAGATTTTGTCTAAATTGGATGGCCCTTCTACTTCTTCTTTGAAAGCGAGTTCATCAGGCAACTGTCATGAGTAATTGATCTCTCTTATTCTGTTTAAGGATATTTGTGCAATTCATTGCATTTAACAAACTATGATGCCTGTTGCTTTTGTTTTGATTTGACTGCTTAGCCTTTTTCCCTTTTACATGCCACACTCTACTTGTACTATAGCTTTGTTTGGTTGGAATTTCAAATGTTCTGCTGCATAATTTTTAATTTGTTTTTCTCAATCTTAGCATTTAAATATTTACTTTGACTGCATTAATTTGATTTCTTAGTTGTTTACTCATTTACTAAAACATCTCTATGATAAAATTCTTCATAAGGGTAGCCAAGCCATCTATTGACTTGGCTTTTCTGTATTGATTTGCTGTGTTTTGTAGGGGAGAAGCAAGGCAGGGATCAAGGCAGAATAATGAACCTGGTGTCGGATTTTATGGACCTGCTAGCCCTCAAATTCCTCTTCCAGGGTATGTTATTCTTTCCATCACTGTACCTTTCTCATATTGGGTTACTTGTATCTGTGAAATTTTCATTCCCATAGGGAACTGCTGTTCATGTGATCTTAAATTTCGTTTGCAACTTTCATTTGCTATGATATATTGTCAGTGTCCGCTCATTCAATTAATCTTCTAACTTGTATGAGAAACTATGAAAAAATTTCTTGCTGAAGCCCTAGATCACTACTGTCCTTATGAACTTGGATTTTTCTTGTGGCTTACATTTATTATGATATAATGCAAGTGATTGGCTCGTACAAGTAATCTCCTCATATGCATGAGAAACCTTGTCCTTAAAGTTGATGAGTTATGGCAATTAAGTAGTTGTATAAAGAGGAGGAAAGTTGCTGTTAACCTTCTATTCCATGTGTTGGATTATAGAAACCTGCTAATACTACTACAAATATCACTGGCTTGCTACTTCTGCGAGCTTTGAAAAAATAAGAAGACAGGTTTGTTGCAAGAAAAGTACTTGATTGTTGTAGAAAGTGTTTAAGACGTTACAAATGAAAAAAAGTATTAATAGTATATTGCCCAAAGGTTTGAGGTCAATTTCACCCATTTTAGCATTTGATTTTCTCTATTAACCATTTGAAGTTTCACAAATGTTATAATAGGAGGTTTTTGAAGCCATTTCTTAAGAATTATGGTCATGTCAATGGAAAATAAGCGAGATCCATGTGTGGCAAGAATAGTAGAAAAACTATTATAATGGATCAAGTTAATTGTCTCACTTATGAAACTACAGAGAGGATAATATAGCTAAAAATACCATCTGAAACTGTTTTATCCTTTTGAAAGAACCATCTGACAGTGCATGGTTCTTGTTATCAAACACTATTTGGTGGTGTGGTGGGGACCAAAACATGAACTCATCTTGCATTCTTGCTTCAAATTGCATTTTGAGGTCATCATAGGCAAGGGCCAACTTGAATAATTGCTTTGATCAACCATTTTTATTTTTATTTAGAAAAAAACAAGAAAGCTAACCCTTAACAATACATTATTTTCTAGAGCATCTAATGGAGTATCTATTATTAATTTCAAGGTTTTCAATTCCATTTTGGTTGATGTTTTGTTTTTTCAATTGAAACGAAATATTTAGGTTTTGAAGCATTTCGGGGTTATATTGTTTATGTTATATATATATATATAATTAAAGATATTAATTCAACATACAAAATTTTAGTACAAATCCAAAATTAAAATTATTTGAAATTGTGCAATTTAAATTTCAAACATAAGTAAAAAAAATGAGAGTTGAACCGATATAACTCGATCGACATGATGAATTCAAATATAAAATGAAAAATTGATAAAAATATAGTTTAACTAAAAAAAAATCAAGTTGACATCTTAAAAAAAAAATTGAAACGACAATATATTGGATCAACTCGGGTCAACCTTGGTTAACTTTTCAAATGTGTGACCTAGGTTAGAAGATCATGATAACCTTAAATAAAGCAAATTATAAAGCTCAATTCCTAATAAACATGTTTAATAATGAAATTGAGAAAAATGTAATATAAAAAAAAGATAATAAAATGATTTTTCTGAACAAAAATATGAATCTAGATAATATTATGAGAATGTCATCATCAATCTCATAAGGTCGTTATATTCTATGATTGCTCTGAAAGTTTAACTTAATATATATGAATATGTCAAGAGACTCCTCGTAAACTTTCATTTAATCTAATGGTTGGGTTAAAAGATTGATTGATATTGTAAAATTATATATTATTTAAAAAAATACTATTAGGCCGGAACGGAACTGGAATTTTCTGGGTGGAATTTGGGTTGAATTTCAGAACCGGTCAAAATTCTAAGCGAGATAAAATTTGTTCCGGTTTATTTCATTTTCTAAACTGGAACAAGATATACCGGTCATTCCAGACAGAATAAAACGGAATTGACAACCTTGATTAATTTGGGTAGTGTCTCTTCCTTCTTGTCATCTCTTTTCTCTCATTATGACTTCCTAAAGAGAGAATTGAGTATAATTAGAAGGAATTTTATTTATTTTTTGTTTAGTATATATAGTCTTGAAGTTATTTGGTAAGTTATATAGTATGGTTGTTATTGTTAAAAGATATTTTTTACTATGATTTTTGTTTACTATTTAGTTTAGATAACTACTAGATTATACGTTAAATCAATTTTTTTTCTTAGAAAAAAATTATCTAGGTGTCATTAATGTTATTAAAGGATAAAATTTTTAAAAAAAAGCCAATTTTTTTAAAAACAAAATAATGATTCGAATCAACTTTTGAAACCCACAACCTAGATCATGAAACCAAAATAACCCAATTGAAAACAAATTGAAATAAATGATAAAGCTCAATCCCCATAAATTTAATATGTTTAAGGATTTAATTGAAATTGAAAAATTGATCAGAAAAATAACAACAATTTGAAACAACTTGGGTTAACCGATTAAACTTGTGACTTGAGTCATGAGATGAGAAAACAAATCAAAACAAATCATAAACCTTAATTTTTAATTAACCTAATGTGTAATGATAATATTAAAAAAAAATCAACTAGATAAAGAAAAAAAACTTGAGTCATCCAGCCAAACCCGCATTTCGAGTCATGAGACTAGGATAACTATATAAAAAGTAAATTAATTTTTTTTTACAAAGCTCAATCTCCAAGAAATGTAATGTCTTAAAGATGGAATTAATATTGAAAAAAATAATACTTCCTCTTTTTAGTTTTTTGTTAATTGTTTCTTGGTGTTTATGAACACATTTTCTATGTATTGAATACATTCTATGATGAATTAAGATTGTGGTTAAAACATGTTTATTTAACATTTTTCTAGCCCGTTACCATTGGGTTGTCTTTCATAATTTCAATTTTCTGTACAGTAATTGGCCCTCATCTATTGGTTTTTCTTCCTCCTGTTCACTTTATCCCCCATCCTTACAGGACTTTTCTTAATTTGATTTTAATTTGCTTATACAATGTTTGAATACAAGAATTATAATTTTAGGAGCAAAGTTAATGCCACAACATTTATGAAAAACTTTAATTGTTATTTTATTTGAAGATTGTTTGCTCTGTTGCTGCTGTATCTGTATTCATGACATGACTGACTATATAAAACTAATATTTATCAATGCTGTGTGATTCTTCAGCTTGTAACATGTTAAAGAAATGATGTTTATCTTTCAAGTATCCAAGATGAGGTTTTCATTTTTTAGCTGCTTGGTTTGCTCAAGTTTCCTGCTGGAGTGTAGGCAGTTTCTTTCAGTCCCTGCTATTATTAGGATTCACTTTCTGTTTTCTGATTTGGTTTTCAGATATGTAGTTCCTCCAGTTCCTGTTAATCCAATGAGCGACCTTTATCCTGGACTAGGAGCTGGAATGTATCCACCAGGGTATGCATCTTAAATTAGCTGTTTGTATTCACTAATTGGTATTGTCACTACATTTTAATTCTCAATTTTAATTATATATTTTGTTGAACTGCCTTTCAGGGCTGGCAGAGGTGGGGGCATGCTTATAGGTTTGTACTTTTCAGTTGCAATTAATGAAGCAATAAACAGGCATGTTTCATTTATTTCGGCATTGCTTACTTTTACAATGTGTTTGCAGGGCCTGATGATCCTAGCTGGTCTGGTTTATTTGGTGATGACCCTGGTTTCCCTGGGAGACGACCGTGAGATCTCCCTCTCCCTCTCCCTCCCTTTGCTATAATATGGTATCATCAACAGAACTGATATTGTGTGAATTTTTGCATGCAGGGACATTCCTCCAGGTGCTCGGTTTGATCCTTTTGGCCCTCCTGGGGTACCTGGTTTTGAGCCCAATCGATTTAACAGGTACATTGATTGTTTTACATCTGCCAAAGCCCATTTGGGATTTACTTTCTTAATCTTTGTTAAGAATAACAAAACAGGCAGTAACATAATCTGACTAAAACTGAATTACTGCAGAATCAAGACCATTCAGTTAATTTGGATTTCTTTTAAGTTATTGGCTGGGTGTGGTTTAAAAAAACCCAGTTTTGGTTTTGTTCTGAACAGTAAGGACCTTGCTTACAATGTGTTTGCTACAGACCAAAGTATTGACTCGTATCTTTTTGACTCATATTTTGCTACAGACCAAGTTTGCTCATATTTTGACTCGTATCTTTTCCATGTTTAAAAGAATTTGATCCATGGATCAAAGTTGTCTCCATGCTGTAGTTTGTGTACGAAGAGTCATATAAGCATTTTAATAGATTCTATATGATCCATCATCTCTTACAAAAAACCAGATGTTGGAGCCAGCCTTGGCATGGTATGAAGAATTAATGGACTTGCAAGGGTGGCTGTTCTGTATGCACGATATCTGTTCATATGATGCACGATATCTGTTCATATGAATGAACATTTTTCTAAAAAACAGAATGAGTTGATATGATTAGTGAAGGAGTGGCATTTTGTCACATTTGCATGTGATTTGGTGATAAAAATAAATAGATAAAGCTAATAAAGAATTGAATGAAATTAGTTGCTTGGTTGTGTATGAAAACAAGTAGATAGTGCAAACTTACACATCACATTTTAAGTAAACATGCACAGAGGGAACATCGGTAGTTGCACATAATTATGTATGAACATATAACCATATTCAAATAACCCATGTTCTAAATTTGTCTGCTCTTCATTTTGGTGTCCTAAGTTTTTGGCTTATTATGCCTACCAATAGAATTTGTTCAAGGTTTATGGTCAGACATTAGCTTCAAGCATCTAATTTCTCTGCTTTATTTGTCTTGCAGAGGTCCACGAAGGCCTGGGAGCAATATCCATCCGGACCTTTCACCGATGGGGAGGGATCCTGATTTTATCTAGGCATTTCCAGGCCATCTTATTATCTTTCCTGCCCCGTTTCTTTTTCGGTTTGTTTAAATGTGAGAAATGGTAAGAAAGAATAGGAAGTTATAAAGTTATGCTCCTTGTGGATAGGGTTTCCTTCCAACTTTTATGTTTCTATGCATGGAACACTGGCATTGGCATGTACAGGGTTTAATATATCGACTTTTGAAATATCTTTTCTTACACTTTTTTGGAAGGTTTTGTATAATATGCTTGTGATTTTCTGCGTTGTATTCTGTTTTCCTGATTGTGAGGCGAAATCACTAATTAAAACAGAATTTATTAACTGGGTAAATGTAAAACTTCGCTTATATTACATCAAGTGAGTTGACTAGGAGGTTAACTTCGATAAGATTGTCTATTTATGGCAATTCTTGGAAATAAGTTCAACTTTTTTGTTTTCTAATTAAGTCCTAGTCTTTTAATTTTTAACTTTTGAATCTAAATCTGTGTTATTTTATAAGCTTGAATAGCATTTTTTTTCGCAAAACTTAACAATCATAAGTATGAGAGCAAAGCCAAGGGAGTTGTTTGCTTCTGAAGCAAAACAGTTCTATAATTATGTATGTTTTAGAGGGTGTTTGACACTGTTTCAAAAGTATTTTTTAAAAAAATTGAATTTTTATTTTAAATTAAAAAAAATCATGTTTTTAGATTATTTTCATGTGTTGATATTAAAAATGATTTTTAAAAAATAAACATGTTGGTACATTTCTAAATGAAAGATACTTTCAAAAGTAATTTCAACCACATTTAAAAAGAAAATTAATAATGTTAGGTTTCTGTGCTTTGTGATCTAGTTAGGCTAGATTTAAAATTAAATAAGATGAAAGTTGATCTAGATCTAGTTGACTTGGTGCCTCAACTCACTTCATTGAAACTTATTTTGTTATATATAAAAAATATATTAGAATAGTGATATATTGGATTGATCTAAATTAAATAGGGTTAACTTGTTCAATCCATGTTTAATATAATGGTTCTAACTAGGTGTAATAACCATTTTTTAATTTATTTTTATTTAATCAAATAATTATAAAGAAAAATATTTGCAGGAAAGAGAATGAAAAAAAAGTTGAGGAGAAATGTAATTCTTCAACTTAAAGTTCATTTCCTTATATCAGCATTTTGATTGTTCGGATGAAAACATGTTTTTTTTTTTGTAATATTGTAAGCATTGTGTTTAGAATAAAAACCTATAATAATTTAAAAAGCAAGCTCTTAAAAAAGTTAAGACAGTTTCTCAATATTTTATGTGATTGAAGGAAAAAAATAAAATAATGTTATGAAACAATGTAAAGCATTTCATCGAAAAATTAAAATTAAAATTAAAATTAAAATTAAAATTAAATGTAATTTTATTTTCATAAATGTTAATGAGCAATCATTTATTTCTTATTATTTCATAAAAGGAACACAATAATAGAACAAAATTGTTAATACTCCCATAAAAATCTGCAATATTGCTGACGAGTCATAAAAAATTGAATAATATCATATTAACCTTTTTTTCATAGCGCGTAAAACATATCAACAACACTTAGCTCGTTAACACCAATTTTAGCATTTTTGTTCATGAAATTTCGGCGAAGGATCATCTTTTCTCGCAATTTTCTGGTGACTCCTCTTTTAACCTCATGAATTGAAATGTGAACAAAATAAATCTTTTGATCAAACGTAAAAGTACCAAACTAAAGGACTAAAAATGAAATTGGGAAAAATCCATAATCATTTTTCTTATAAAAAAGCATTGGATGATTAGTATCAAAAAACAACACCTTTTTTAACCCATCATCACTAGGAGATCACTTTAATTTTCAAACTTCATTTATTAAATACAAACACCAATTTGAATTTTGAATTTGTACCTATAACTTTGATAAAAACTTTTGACCTTTTAGGAATATTCTTTAAACTTGTAGTTTTTTTGCAATTGAACCCTTAATTGCACAAATTTGGTTCCTTAAAGTTTGAAGTAAATCCTTGTTGTTCTAATCTTTGTCAATTGACCCAAATTAAGCCCCAAAACACAATTTTCAATCAATTGAGTTCTTGATTTAAACCTTTAAAACCAATCAGTAATTTAGTTAACTCCTTAAACTTAATTAGTTTCTATAATTCTCCTAAGATAGTATTTCAATCTTAAAACCTTGTCTCATCAAGTCTTTATTCCTCCTATCTTGTCAATATATCCTAATTTGGCCTTACTTCTAACTTATTGATCTTCTAAAATTTAAGGCTTATTCCTTTATTTCCTAAAAATATTTTTTTTGAATTAATAAAATAAATAAAGGTATATATATTTATATAAATAATTTTAAAGATCCAAAATTGGGTTATAATAGTTGCCCATTCTTTATAATACTTATAGTTCGAAGTATTTCTTGAGAAGGCTTTAAGAGGTAACATTGTAAAGAAAAAAAATTCTTTTTGAGTTCAGAGAAGGAACTATTAGGAAGGCATGACATAATAAAAAAAGGTGATTAAATCAAAGTGACTTGGTTATAGAGTAAAAATAAATTTTTTTTTCTAAACCTATTTATTTTACTGAGTGACGATCTCAAAGATGGACTAGTATGTATTTGGGTAACTATCCATGACTTGTGTTTAGGCTGTCTACCTATAGTATAACAGCAATGGTACCTTTAAATCATTATCAATTTTCTCTAAAAATTCAAATTCATCCTAATTTAAAGAAACTTTCAACTTAACACTAAAATTTGACAAAAATATGAAATGTACCCAATAAATAGGTAATTATTTGCTTCATTATAAAAAACCTAATTTACAAAATTAGACTTAATTTCATCAACTGGCAAACATATATAATTTTCAAAATATAAAACAAACTGTACAAATCATATATTCATACAATAAATTTCTATAAAATAAAGTTATAAAACTGTTAAACATATAAATAAAATATATATACTGCATAAAAATGCCAAAAAAAAAAAACTAACATTTTAAAAATGGCTTACAACAAGAAAAAACTAGTTCTACTTACTTAATGTTGCAAATCTTCAAAAACAAAAAAAGTAGGGATACTGATGGACTGAGTGTTGAGATGACTGAATTTGTGATGATGAGAGCTAAATTTATGACAATTTAGGGGTGATGTATGTTGTTTTCTACTGAAGAAGAAGAAAAAAAAAATAAGGGAGGGGAGAGGGGTTGTCTGTCAAGTTATAAGTTATATAATACCAACAAATTCACCGACAGATATTAGTAACCCTTCCTTTGTAATTTTGTCTATAATAATGAAGTATCATTATTTTCATTCCTTTATTTTCATCTGTAATTTCCTTGGTATTCACCGATAAAATTTTATGTTGGCGAATACAAATAGAAATAGCGAAGAAATATTATGTCAGTAAATGTCATTGTAATTTACCAATGAGTTTTTTTTTTGCAATTTTTCTTTGATAATATTGCAGTAGTATAAAATATTCAAGTAGATATATATATAATGTTTAAAAGGAAAAAAAATCAATATCAGACCATAGGTTGCACTTGTTTGGTGGTTAAAGAAATGAGAAATGTCAAGTTTAGGTTTGATAAAGAGGATGAAGTGTTTAAAAGGAGTTAAAGGGTGGTATTAAGAATATTTAGGTACCTCAGTTTTTTCATGTTGTCATTTAAAAAAAAAAAAATGAGAATGTGTTTTTTAGATTTTTTTGATATATTAATATTAAAAATAAAATTTAATATATATATATATATATTGTTTTGATATATTTTTAAATATATATATATATATATATATATATATATATATATATATTGTTTTGATATATTTTTAAATGAAAAGATACTTTAAAAAATATTCATTATCATAATATCAAATAAAAAAGCAGGACTTATATTTAATAAATTAGATCATAAATTATATTAATGGTCCATACCTTAAAGCGGATCCATTAATTTAAAATATAATAAATAATAAATACATTTATATAAAAAACAAAACAAAAAAAATTTAATACCCTCCATTGCTGGGAGATAACACTTGACCCATTTTTGGGGTTAAATGTTACTCTCAATTATTCTCCAGCTCAACTATCATCCCTGAAATAGCAGGAAAAGATGTGAAAAATAACCCTTACATTTTTTCACGAAGCATATAAAATTTAATTTATTCTAGGATTTATGCTTGGATTTTTTCCGTTTATTTGATTGTTGAGTTACATGCAATCACTATAAGATTAAAAGATAATTTTTTTTTATCAAATTATGTACCAAACAAAAAAAAAACCAATTGAGTATTAATTTGTGGTAAATGTTGTTTCTTAAAATATTTTTAATTTAAAAATATATCAAAATAATATATTTATTTTAATTTTTAAAATTTATTTTTAGCATCAACACATTAGAACAATCCAAAAATATAAAAGATAAATAAATACAATTTTAGAAAACAGAATGCCAGTATTCATGTTAACTTTGAAGTGTTACTGTATTGTTCATTAAAAAAACAAAAAATGTAAAGTTGATTTAAGAAGAGCTTACGGTGTAGGGGGTGATTCTTGCTTGCGTGCTAGAAGTCCCTGAACTTCACTTTTAAAATTTGCCCTTTTATTCTTTTATCTTTTTTCTGGTGTGTTCCCGACCAGTAAATGTGCCGCCCAGTTGGGGCTGGGTTAACGAAGGAAAGTTCAACAACAAACAAGAAGTTCATCACAAGGCTTGAACATCATGAATGAAGCACTCAACTCATTATCATTACAGATATCTCTTTACTACTAAGATTTAAATAGCATCATCTATGGGGGGAAAAGACATGCGCAGAAGAGCTGGCAGCAGCTGATTTCAACAGATATCAGAAAATCTGTTCTCGGGTGTGCTGATTGTTTCTAATATAGACCCGAACGATTCAATTCCAGCTTGAGAAGCTGCGGTGCTTCGAATCACATCGGCTGTTCCCTCGATTGTATTGCCACCAACCCTGCTTTCTGTATCAACACTGAGATAATCTGTCAAGACCTTTTTGACGCCTAAACCACGCTGAGGAATTTTGGCACTGGTCATGAAGGGAGAGCGGTCTGCCTTTACAGGGCTTACTCGTTGCCCAGGTGAAAAGCTTGGGGTGGTGAAAGCTGTTTTATATGGAGTGCTGGAGACTGGGACGGAGTATGGAATTGTTACACTTTTGTGAGCAATGACACTGACTTTCGAGATTGAGGAGAAATGATCCGAATGTTTTGTCAAATCATCCACGTAGAGCAGGTCATCAATTCGTGCCACGATATTGAATGCCAAGCTCTCTAGAACTCTTGAGTAGCTCTCCAAAATGGATTTCCCAACATCCTAAGAAAACAAGTGGACTGACTACTATTAAGCTTATATTAACAGACACATTCATGATGATAAAAATAAAAATAAAAATATTGGGCTAAGAAAAGTAATCAAAACCTTGTTGTATTGGATTTTGCTCATATCTAAAGTTGTCTGTGGAAGACCAGGGAATCGCTGCTTCAGGCAAAGGAGGAGGCTTTCTGCTCGATCAGCAAGCAAATCCCTCTTGTCTATATCAATCATCAGCTCCTTCATCAATTCCCAGGATGACTTTGAGCTGGAGCGATTTGTACTATTGACAGGTTTCGAGTTGGTCTTTTTGCGCCATATGTACATTGAGGCTTCCACTCGGTTTGCAAGCTCTATAGCTTGAAGTTCGGAAGACAAATCCAGGCAATTAAGGAGACATTCTGGATAAAATTGATCCGAAGAGATATATCGATAGATGAGATCCCCTAGACTGGCTTTTCCATTCTGAAACAAAGTTTGAGGTAGAAATTTCTAAGAAACATGTCTTCTTATATCAAAAATTGATTCATTGATCTCAGGTGATTATTATACCTTTGGAAGAGCCTCCATATATGATTCAGGGATTTCCATATCAGATATAGTGATGCTGTTGATAGCCATAGCAGCTTTCAATATTTGGTTTGTAGAATCACGTATGTGCTGCAACTGCTTTCTTGAATTTTCATGGAGGCCTCCAGGAGGAACCCTAGGCACAGGTAGCCACCACTTCTCTTCCTGGCGCTGCAGGGTTCTTTGGAAAGAAGTTGACCCATCAGCATCAGGGGCCAGGATCCCTTGGTCTATGTACCAGAACTCAGTATTGTCAAAACTATCTAATATCTCCTGCATAAGAAATTCACATTCAGAATGAACTCGTGACAAATATTAGCATTTATGAACTAACTAGTGTTGATGAATCTTACAAGAAGCATGTTATCCAATTTGCGCAGAGCCGGAAGATTTATGTAAAGATCTGATCTAGGTCTGCAGGTCATAACCTGGATCACAAGTTCACAACATTAAAAAATAAAAAAAACAGAGAACAAATGTCAGAATCACTTGTCCATTTGAGCCTTAAAGAGAATTACTCTCTCCATCCTTTTGCCCTCGACAAACGATAAAAATAAAATGTTGTCACTCATTATATTGTCACAAGGAGCTGTTCACTTTTCCATGTTTGACAATAGGATTCAAGTTCCAAGTCCATGAATCACCAGGACAAACAAAATATTCATTAGACCATTACTGCAATTAGTGGTATAGCCTTAATTACTCAAATCTATTCTATTGAAGTTTGCTTCTGCTGTTTACAGTTTCCCAACAAACCATAATGAATTCCAATATGAAAATAACAGCAACAACAACGTTCATAACAATTATCAATTTGTTAAACCAACACTCTAATTCAAAACAGATACTCAATATTCGAATTTGTCAGATCTGCAAAGACTTGTAGCATTCTAAAAAAGAGAAAATTGAAAGAAATTCATCGCTGGCCACATTAACCAGGGCCGGTAACAAATGAAATGTATCTATTCAGAAAAATAAAAATACAACCACACACACACATGCACAGTTGTACCTCGAGCTTGCTTCCATCTGGAAATGTCTGCCAAGAAGGCATCAACTCCACAATGTGATCACTCACACAAAGAAACCATTCCATCTCTCTTCGCCACATTGCTTTCTTCTGTGGTGCTAGAGGCTCCAACCTCCATAGTTGCCCGAACAAGGTGGCTGCCAAATTGAGCAGAGAAAGAGCAATAACCATCAGAATAAAAGCCAATGCGTACTGTAAGAAAGTAAACTGATCAATCATACCAAAATAATCACACTCACGCTCACACAACTCACCACATAGATTAGTAATGGCATTTGATATAGCCAAAGCTGTGCAAACCCCATTTCCACAACCAGACATATCTTCTCCGAGCAGCAACTTTGAAAACCTTTCCTTCATCATCTCAGTCTCTATCACACCGTAAACCAGACTCATAACATTAAACACCTTATCACGATCTTCAAAGAGTATATATAGAAGAGGAAGAAAAAAACCAATCAATACCTGAAATTGAAGACCCTTGTTTCTCCAACTTCCTATCATCCAAATTGGATTTTTCTCCATCATCAGTTGCACCATTGGTACTTGTGCAGTCAGATGCTTCATCTTTCTGCACAGGCCAATCCAATATACGAGGAGAAGATGAGTCCTCTTCAGAGCTACTATGACTATGCTCCTCATGCCCTGTGTTCTCAGAAGTTAAAAAATCAGAACTTGAACTGCTTTCTCTACCCTCGTCTTCAATCAAGTCGCCAAATGTCTGGACTTCACCTTTCTTTTCATCAAAGTTTGTATCTTTCTCTCTGTTACATTCATTACTCTTCTCAATCAAACCCTCCATTTCTCTTTCCTCTTCTTTCAAAACCACCCCAGGTGAATCACAAAAAGCAGAGTTGTTCACTACCATACCACTAAAATGTAGTCTTTTCAAGCAGAACCCATTTGAGAATCTAGCTTTGCAATATAAGTTTCTAAGAGATTTTGAGACCCAGAAGCCCAATAGAGAAAACGATTTCAGGTTATTGGAGCTTCTTAGCTTCACTAGTACTGGCACACAAAGCTTGAGCCGGTAATGACAATGCTGCTCTTCTTGTTGGTGAGCTGTTTCTCTTTCTTTCTGGTGGGTGAAAGCTCTATCCATAAGGTCTTAACCATTTCTTGTTAAGTGGGGCAGAAGTTGGAACACACACAAAAATAAAAAACTTTGGTTATTAATTTGGAAATGTGAGGGAGCTTCCTATATAAACTTGTGTGTGGTGCGGGGGTGAAGCTAGTTATGATTACTGAAACTTGCTCCAACACATGACATGAAAGAGACAGGAAAAGGCTCGTCCTTGTTGATGATGATTCCCGTCATTTTAAACTCTTTTTTTTTGAAGAACACAATAAATAAAAAAAGGGTTTGCTTGGACAAGGGTTAAAAAATAAAAGTGTAGTAATGTTTCCGAAAGCTGGGTTTGAGAAATATAATAAAGTAAGGCCATGGGAGTCGTGCAAGCAACGGATCGGTCAATGATGGTCTTCTAATTTATCCTTCGTTACGGTGATTAAGGACTGGAATATCCTCTCCTTCTTTTCTGTTAAAAAATTCGAATGCGAACATTTAGCTATTGTTCTGGAATATCCTTAATTTTTACCATTTGCTTAAGAACACAGATTTAAGAGATGAAACTCGAATGCAATACATGTTTATCTAGGCACTGGAATAATTAGCACACAGCATCGTTAGGTAAATGCATTCCCATCATTAAGCTTCTGCTACACTTGTTCTACCCATGCAAGTTTGAGTTTTCTTTACACAACGTGAAAGCAAAATTACAAGGATCAATCACTTGTTTTCGTGGGATGATTTACATTATAAACCACTTCTTACTTGGTTTTATATATTCTTATCTTTTTTTAATACATTCATGCTCTGCTTAAGATTCAATCAAACATCAATAAATATAATCTCAGCACAAAAACTTGACTTCAGCGTGATATTAACATTGCGTGGCAAGGAAAGAGGAGAGGAAAACGAAGTCAATGGTTGTTTCTAAATATGGAACTGTCTTGTTGCCCAGTGAACACACAGATTTCTTTAAGCAAGCACGACACTTATTTGATGCAAATGCTGTTTTTCTTTGCAAATCTCCATCGTTGGCACCAAAACGAACAAAAAGTAAATCTGTGTCCGCTTTCGGCCACCACAGCTTGATGGTGTTAAAAAGATATCGGATGTGTTTTTGTCTCCCGGGAAGATCTTAATGCGAATAAAAATTAAAATTCTTAAATTTAGTATCAAAATTGTAGAGAAATAAATTGAAATCACAAATGTTTTCTGAAAAGTTTGTAATTCAACAACCCAATCTGAAAAAATAGTCTACAAGATTATTTAAATAAATTTACCGCAACTTGTTATACATCCCCACCAAGAATCTCTTTTTTCATAGAAATACCATCACCATATATATCTTTCTTTGAATACTAAGCTTAGCACGATGGTGTTTATCGGTAGCCTTCTTCTATTTGTCGTTGATTTTCAACAAGTTTTGCGTCACATCTTCAAACGTAGCTTAAACATCCTTGTTCACCCTCTCATCGACAAAGCTATTCTATTTCTAACTCCCTTCTGAATTTGGACCAAATCTAGCACATACCTTGGACGTTGCAAATATGCAATGTAAAATGCCAATTTATCGGGGTACTATGCCTAACACTATTGTATATGAATTCTTCTTGTGCAAGAGCACAATCCCACTACTCTGTCTTGTCAACACACATGTTTTGAATCAAGTTTCTAATTGTTCAATTCAGCGACTCCATTTTCATATTTGTCTATGGATGTGTTGCACTACTACATTGTAATGATGAATCGTACACCCTCCATAAAATTCACCAAAAACTACTGAGGAGCTTATTAATTGTCTCAGTCACAAGTGATGGTCTTCGTCACCTTCTGCCAACAAGTAATTGTTCGAAAGAAAACTCACGCAAGTATAAAAAGCATTATTCATTTTCTTGCAAGAGATAAAATACACCATCTTTGATAACTTATCAGCTATAGCAAACACGAAATTCACTCCCATTTGTGCACGATGATGTTAAATTTCTTAGGATGGAAGGTATTGTGGGGGAAGTTAGAGACTAAATTTTCAGCTATTACATTCTTTTTTGTAATTTACATGTAAATCCTAGAATTCTCTATTAGCTTTTACATGAATTAGATATAATCAATTATTTTATTCTATGACATAGGATTTAAGGGGCACGCTGCTGCTATTTATTTTTTCTGTTGCGAATGCTAGTTTCAGTGGGATCTTTCTTACGGATTATTAGGGGTATTTTGGTAACACAATATTGTCACTGTTTGAAGTTCTTAACAAAAATTTCCTTAATTTCCAATAGTTTTTGGTGTTTGACATTTGACTAATCAGCCACCTTATTCCATAATTTGAATAAAAAACTTGATTCCCTTAAAGTAAATGACCATACAGGTGTAGAAGCAGCAAACAAATCAGAATATAACTAACGCTGAGGATGATGGCGAAAATGACATTAGAGTTGTGGTTGAAATCTTAGGTAGGAAAACACCGCCATATACTAGCTAGGACTACATCTAAAGCATCTGCAGTATCCCCCACTTTCTTTCCTCGCAAGACTTTTCATGGCCATATGTATGTATTGCTGGTTGGTCCTTCCACCTGAAATGTGTAAAGAAAGGCTCCTTCGAACAGCCCTGAAATGTGTAAAGAAAGGCTCCTTCGAACAGCAGCCACCATAGAGAGTTGTTTGGTCGATGTTGACTGCTAATTTGAAAACAGCCTTAGAGGGAAAGGGATGGCTTTATTCCACGAAAACAACCTCTCTGAACCCATCACCTTTAATTTAAATCTCCATTCTTCCTTTCGAAAACCTTTTTTACTGCCTCTCTTTTCCCAATTCGGACCTTTCCATGCAACCCATCGAAATGTTTTCCTGTTATACAAAAATGGAAACGATGTTCGAGGCTCCATCTGCGGGAACACATATATTTTTCTCACTTTTCCAATGCCCGGCTCACGTAGGAAGACTTGGTTAATTGAAAATACTGTTAAAGTATAATATAATCATATTCTGGGGTCTTACCTATAAGCTTAAGCTTTTAAGTAAAATTGTTCCTTAACATGGTATCAGAGCTTTGTTGACCCAGCGGTCACGAGTTCAAATCTCACCACCCCCATTCTATTTGATAAAAAAAATTAAGCACAAGGTAATGTGGGTCTGCTCAAGTTTCAAGCCCAAAAGGCTTTCACTTGAGGATGTGTGTTAAAATATAATATAATCATATTCTGGAGCCTCACCTATAAATTTAACCTTTTAGGTAAGATGGTTCCTTAACAAATACATCCCTCTCAAAAGCAAACAAAGCTTAAACGGTGGAGATTTCGAACGGATTGTACCTCAATAAATGCTTGCAGGACATTCCACGCTTGTGTTTTCATTACTCAAGCTTCGTTTGCCCCAGTACGTGATAGAAGTGAATGAGAGGCTCCACTAGATTTTGAAATTGGAATGCCTTGATTGTGGCTCGAGACTTGGGTTATTAGTTAGACCAAAATCGAAATTAAAAATAAATTTAATATTATATTATTTTAAAATAAAAAACGAAAATGAAATGAAGTTTCAATCCAGTCTTTCTGCTAGTAGTTGTCTTAAATTAATATAATGACTGCTGCTATTACTGCGGCATCTTGCTATTGCGAATCTGGCTCCTGGAAGTGGGCCTAACTTGGGCCAGCAGATTGGTCTCAGCCGGGGCCGACCACTTCTCGCAATTACATCATTAACTGTTTCCGGGCTTGTGTTGCCGAGTATAGAACCCCAACATGACGTGATTTTCAATTTGATCACCAAACAAAGAATTATCTCCATTGGCATCATTAAAAGTAAAAAAAAAAAAGGTGATGTTATTTTAAGAAAAACAAATCCTCTTTTTTTTGGTTGATAATTGAGGACTAAATATGTCCTCTATCCATTTTTAATATTAACAAGTGTGGAAATTTATAGAATATTTGGGATTATCACAACTAGAGTCCATTATAGCTTCGATTATATCGTGTCAACCTAGAATAGAAAGTGTGAGGCAGTCTATTTAGTCTATTTTGAATTCAAGTAGTTCTTCTCTAAGGTTTGGTGTTAGGGTTTCAAATTTAATTAATAAGGTCCCATCTTTTTTGTATTATTTATTTTTTATAAAAAAATAGTCACTTGTTTAATGACCCTTAAATTTAGTTAGCAATTACAAGTTATCTAAGAGTATCACTCAAACAAAAATTCTCTAATAAACAATAAAAAAAATACCTGTGCATATTATCTTGGTGGTGGCCTAATAATTCTGTTTGAAGTTTAAACGTGAATTAATAATATCTCTCTCTCTTTGTTCTCATTTCTTGAACCTTAAAGATACATATAGACTCTTCTCAGCAAGGTTGTCAAAATCGCGATTTTGACATGAATCAGAAAGCCATTCTGAAACTCAGATCATAAGATCGGATCATAAAATCATAAGATCGTACCTGAATTTGTCCATACAAAAATCGTAAAATCACAGTTAAAATCGTGTGAGCAGAAAAATCGTAAAATCATAAATAAAATATTTCTGAATACAATACATCATAATTATGGACATAAAACTTCATTAGTGAAAGTTCATTCATGATTTAAAATAACTGCAAAATACATTACAAAACAATTATGTCCACCTAAAGTTTTCTGCAGCCACAACCCATATGCCATGGTTGTTTACTGTAAGCTCTACCATAACAAGTGCACATACTCTAAAAACTATTTCCTGAAATTTACAACATTAATCTCTTTTTTTCCACTCAAGTTTTGAAAGCTCAGATGCAACATGAGAGCATATTTTCCAGAAGTAACTTGTTCCTGTGACCAGCTAGTGTAGATTCATGAGAGCATATTTTCACACAAACCACACACTGCTGATGAACGTGCTGTTCATGAACAAATTTATCATGCAATACATTTAGCATCTTGCGGCTCTTGTTTCCTAGTATGCTTTTGAATTTGCTAAGAATGTGAAACTTGACATTTTTAACCACCGACCTTCCCCTGCATCACCTTCTTCATCCCCACACTGCAAAGATCTTCTATCAGAAATTCTTGATCAATCATTTAGTGCAGAAGGTATGTGACCTTGGGAGCCTTGACAAAGGTTCAAGTGAAGTCTCATGAAGACAAAACAAGCTCCACCAAGAGTATAAATATCGTCTTGGTCTCTCTTTTGTAACAAAACACATCCAAAATCCAGATCACTAGGTCACAATACTAGTTGCTCGTCGTGTCCTAAGATATTTATCACTAGTCTTGAAATTATAAGACTAATGCATACAGAATAGGTGAGATAGCTTCATTTCCATTCTACACAAATCTAAAATTAAATATATGCACTACTTATCGTTGAATCTCATCCCAGAAATCAAGGGAAAAGTAGTCCATTCCAAACACCAATGCTCCGATACCTCTATGGCTCATTCCACTCTATGAACGAATCCCTCCATATAAGTGCATCACATTTGAGAATATGCTTGCCCCATCTGCTGAGTTTCCATGAAATAAGAATCCAAAATAGTAAAGCTTAGTTGCCATGCTACAAGAAATTCCTAATTGGACGAGCACACACCATTCAAAAACTCTGCATCACTAAACTCTCATCTTCACCTTCCATGAACAAACACATAATTTTTCATTCATAATCAAACGCCAGGCACAAACCAAACCACATAATCAAATTCAACAGCAATCAAAACATACACCTAAAGAAATTCAAGCTTGCACCTCGTGATATTCTTGTATTGATCAATACAAGATTTCTGCCAAAAAAATGATTTTTCAGCTGCACAGTACTGATGACACCGAGAAGAATATTACAGTTAAAAATTTCAATTGAGATTTATAAATCTATGAAAATCAAGCTTGCACTAACCTTTAATGGCGACGACGGCAACAACGATTTGGGGAAGACTGAGAAGAGAAGGATGAGAAGAACAGCTGGGGTCCTGGGGAGGAGATCGGCCGAAATGAGACCTGACGATTTGGGGGATTTTGTGCTGAGAAGAGAAGAGAAGATTTTGGGGGTGAGAGGTGATGGTTTGGGGTTCTTGGCTGAGAAGAGAAGAGAGGATTTTGGGGGTGAGAGATGACGATTTAGGGTTCTTGGCTGAGAAGAGAAGAGAGGATTGTGAGCTGCAAATGAAAAATGACAAATTGTAAAATGTAAATGAAAGAAACGAAAAACGATTTAGGGTTCTTGGGTCTTGGCTGAGAAGAGAAGAGAGGATTGTGAGCTTAATGAAAAATTGTAAATGAAAGAAACGAAAAATTGAATCAAAGCCCTTAGCCCCGCGACAGAATCCATTGAACGCGTAAAATCGGACCGATTTTCGAATCAACTTGATTTTGACCGAATTTGACCATTTTTGATTTTTTTTTCAGTTCAACAAAGTTTGTTGAGTCAACTCGCAAACGCGTACAATTTTACGAGTTGACTTACGAGTTTGATTACCTTGCTTCTCGGGATCTTATTATGAAGTGGGCACATGATCTTTTTGTTTGTTTCTACCTTATTATTTTGACAAATTTTTTATTTAATCCCAACTCAAAAGGTTAGATGTATCAGAAAGCTTTGAGTTTTAAATGATATGTTCATCTTGTATTATTGTGATT